>JADWQK010001686.1:3600000-4200000 GCA_017933935.1 Sesamia nonagrioides | reverse complement strand
ACACAATCGCACTGCAGTTCTGCTACTAAGGCCGCTGCCTCGAATCTTGCGGGCAGCGGGGCGGCGGCGGTGGCGCCGAGTGAGCGGCAGGATCTTATGCGTAAAATCAAATGGACCGGTTCCCGAAAACAGCGCCGCGGCAGCGGGGCGGTGCACGGTGGGCTGAAATCGGCAAGTGGGGACTTAAGGATTCAAATGAGTATTTTTGAGTTTTGTGTACTAATACAAATATTTTTTGTTATTTGTAATTTTTTTATACCTAGTACTTTTCGAGTTATGGACCACTAAACTTTGTATGAAATATTTATCGGTTTTTGGTTTAATCTGACACGTCTTATTGTTGTTTATCAGAAATATGTGCTTATAGCAAAAAATCAAATTATTGGTAAGCATTCTACACCCCCCTTATGACGTTAGTTATTTTTCACGATACTCACACCACTCTTAAGACGTCATTTGTTTTTATTAATAGCGCGGTGTACCCTCATTAGCGCGTCGTCCAATGAGCTCAGCGAAAAAAAATGACACGGTTACATTTGAAAAACAACTACCCTCAGTACGTTGTTACACATCGTAATAAACGCACTATCCTATCTCACATTTTCGAAATACTATTACTATTTATTACGTAAAAATGTTCGATTTGGAGTCAAATATTGATATTGTTGTGCTATTAAAGGAAAGTGGAAGTTTTAAAGATAATAATGTTTATATAGTGCTATTAAATCTAGATTAGTCCCCAATGTGTTAAGTGATGAAAACGATAAAGCTTTAAAAGCGTTTTGTGAAAATATTGCTATAATCTGCAAAGGAGATGGCAAAATGCTCATAGCAAAGAGGAAATGTTTAGTAAAAAATATTAACGAATGGTTATCGTCGGAAATAAATTGGCCTGATTTCATTGCAAGTGCATTTGAAAGATACCAAGACTCTGTTCCTAGTACATCACGTGTACATGAATCTCCAGCAAAAGTGTCTACTGCCACGTCAACGAATGTAAGTCCAAGAAAACCATTTTGTGAATTAGGACCTAAGCAAAAAAAGAGACGTACGGAACATATTCATACAACTATGACTACAGAGGAAATATCTCATGCATGTATTATAAAATTACGAGAGGATGGTAATCAAGGAATAGCTGAAATCCTCGAACACCTACTTAAAAATCCACAGGATGTACATAAAGTAAAAGATAGTCTTTTAGAAAAAAATGAAAAACCTAAATTTACTCCAGATGAAGCTTTGGGACTTGTTTTGTCCCTTAAATTAACAAAGTGGCAATACAATACTTTATGAATAAGTATCAAAGAGAAAAATGTCGACATGTTCCCTTCCTATTACAAGGTGCAAAATGCAAAACAAGACTGCTACCCGCCAAAAGATGATATCACCTTAACAGATACAACTGCTAGAATAAAATTGCAGCCTCTATTAGATGTAACCGCCAAAAGGATATTCAAAGCAATCAATATTGATAGCACAAACTGTAAGAAGTTGACAATGATAAGCAAATGGGGAATGGATGGTGCTTCGAATCAAGCAAACTACAAGCAAAAAATGACAACGGATGACAAAGAGGACAGTGCTTCGACAGATGATTCAAGTATTTTTATGGGTAGTTTAGTACCAATAAAAATTGTTTCAGAGGAACAAATTATCTGGGAAAACGACTCCCCAAATTCAGCGTATTGGTGTCGACCAATATTTTTCAAGTTTGAAAAAGAGAACAAAGCAACGATTTTAAGAGAGAAAACCGAAATTGAAACGGAGATAAGTGAATTGAAGGAAACAGAAATTGGCGAAATAAAAGTTTCACATTCATTATTGCTTACCATGATAGATGGTAAAGCAAAATCAATCCTCTGTGAAACTTCAGCTCAACGATGTGACATATGTAAAGCTGCTCCTACAGAAATGAATAACTTGTCTTTGTTATTGACTAAAAACATTGATACCGACTTGTACAAATATGGTTTATCATCGCTACATACCTATATGGATACGTTTTATGGAATGCATTCTTCACATAGCCTATAGACTAGATTTTAAAACATGGGTTTCAAAAGGTGAAAACAAAGTTTTGATGGAAAATAGAAAAAAAACAATTCAGGACGCTTTTAAAAATCAAACAGGGCTTTTAATCGATGTTGTAAAGCAAGGGCATGGAACTACTAATGACGGGAATACCGCTCGAAGATTTTTCTCAAATACAGAGATTGCTGCTGTAATTACTGGTGTCGATGAAAACTTAATAAAACGGTTTTCAATCATTTTAGAAACAATATCTTCAGGCCATAAAATTGACACAGTGAAATTTAAGGAATATGCGGAAGCCACCTTAAAATTATACGTGGATTTATATGACTGGTTTCACATGCCGTCTATTGTGCATAAAGTTCTGGTTCATGGAGCAGCTATCATTGAAAACTTTGGATTAATTCCGATTGGAAAGTTATCTGAAGAAGCGGCTGAATCCAGAAATAAAGACTTTAGGCGATATCGCCAATACCATTCAAGAAAATTCTGCAGAAGAGCTAATAAGGAGGATATTTTGAATAATTTAATTATTAGTTCAGATCCTTATATTTCATCAAAACGTCATAAAATGATACGGAAACACAAACCATTTTCAGAAGAAGCGAAAACCATGCTTCTGTTGCTTCCAACATTTGAGGATGATGAGCGGGAAAATATAGAATTTGTAAATGTGGAACATTTAGACAACGAATCTGAATCAGAATCTGATAAAATTGCGTAAGTGATAGTTTTGTGAGTGCGTGTGTGAGTGAGAGTGTGCGTATGAGTGGATTAGGCCTCCTGGGGACACCACTGATAAAAAAAAACGCGCTTAGTTCTCTACCTCAAGGGTAGTGCGGAAAAGGGAATGAAAATCAATTTCCTCCAAAATCGAAGCAAGTGATATATTGGATAATTTGCCTAAAAAATAGCACAGTGGAATACCAAAAGCCGTTTCTTGAGAACTTTTGAGAATTAAAAGTTATTCACATAAAATAAAATTTCTTCATACAAAAATAAATTAAAATCGTTATAACTTTAAAAATATTAGGTATATACAAAAATCGAAAAGAGGAAAATTGTCTTGTATTTAGTGGTAGATTGCAAATCCGTTATTATTTTCTGATAAATTGCTCATCAATTTTCGTGAATCCCTAAGTCTATGGAAGCTTGATTTCAGCCCATCGTGCGGTGGCGGGTAGCGAGCGGTGTACTTCTCGCGCTCGAATCTTGCGGGCAGCGAGCGGTGATCGAGCGTTAGGAATAAATTTGAATCAAAAAGATGTTGGCGCCATTGTTCAGACATTTCTTTCGCGAATAAAAACAAATATCTCGTCAACACAATCGTGAACACAACACTAGGCGGCTATAGTGACGCGCGATCTACCCGCTAGTTTCGAGAACGGGTCTTCGATGCCCGCTCGACTCCCGCGCCGCCGCCGCCGCCGCCCCGCTGCCCGCAAGATTCGAGGCAGCGGCCTTACACAGTTACACACTATCAGTAATCAGTAGCAATGGGTTTCATTTTGACAGTACAACAACATTCATTGATGCGTTATTTACGTTGTTGAGCAGACACATTTTTCGATCTTATGGAGCAGTGGATTAGCAATACGCTTCCAAATGATAACAATTCATGCTAATAATGTGTTACGCACATTATTGGGTACAGTATTTGGGTGCTGGACTAAGTACAACAATACCCCGTCTTACGCTACCTCGACTTACGCGAATTCGGAGTTACGGGATTTAATTTTCTCGTCTATTCTTTTTTTGTTTGAACGCCGCGCCGCGCAGTTAAGGACAAGCGGCGGCGTTTGTTTCTGGCTCCCCCCCGCCCGCATTATTATTCGTTCAGTTTACAACAGGCTTAACGTGTAGTGCGGAATAGGCGGGTAGGTACATAAGTTACGATTTTGTGTTTTTTTGTGTGTACCCCTACTTACGCGAATTCGAGTTACGCGGATAGCGCTCTGTCCCACCCATCGCGTAAGTCCGAGGTATTACTGTACAATAGAATCTATAATATGTACTACTAACTGCTACTATAATATGAACTACTATCCTGGCATGGACAGTTTAGACGCGATTATAAATATGTCGACTAAAAATACGTCAATTAACGACAGGAGCAGACTAATTTGACAGGTCTTAACTAACATTTAATCTTCTGCCCTTTTCTTAATGAAATAAAAAGAAAGAAAGAAAAAGCACTTGAGTTAAAATTTATTTAGATTGTGATTAGTTTATTTACTGATAAAATTTGTTATTTATTTACACATTTCAATAAGATAGCGTGACGAAGGAATTGTGTTCATAATAATTGAGATAATTAATTACGAACAAGGCCATGAGCGTCGTAGTCAAGGCAGAAATTATTAACGCTATTAGGTATTCTAAAACAAAAGGTTACAAATAACTTCTTAGGTCGGTATCCAAATCGAATAGCACTCGGTACGTTATGAAAATTGTACCGATGACTCATGATTTGCTATTACTTTAACGCCCACTTTTTAGTAGTGATTTTTCTCTCACTAATATCTGAATATTGGAAATCTTATGTCATCATCATCAACCTTTTTATCGTCCCACTGCTGGGCACAGGTCTCATATCATACAGAGAAGGATTGAGCGTAATCACCACGCTTGCTCATTTCGGGTTGGCGATAAAAGTCCAGGTTTCCTCAAGATGTTTTCCTTCACCTTTTCATCAGTAAATGGTGTCCAAGATATACTTAGAAAGCACATATAACTTAGAAAAGTTACATTAGTACTTGCCTGACCTGGAATCGAACCCGCACACTCATACTTGAGAGGCTGGTGTTTTAACCACTAGGCCATCACAAAATCTAATGTGTTATTATTACCATATTTCATCCAAATCCGTAGCCCAGTATAGCTTTGGCGTGAATGAGAATCAAACATCCATTTATCCATTAGTAGGATTTCAGTAATATACAGTATGTTAAATAACAGAGGGCGTTCCCTTAAACTCGTTAATATATATCATTAATAGATTAAAATAAAAATATCAGCATTGAAAAATAAGCATAAAAAAATCCGAATAAAAAAAAATTCTAATTGGAAATAAATTTGAAACCTCCTGTTTTAAATCAAAATAGTAGTCGTCATGTATAAATAAATTGCGACGTTGCCGTCTTTCATGTTCGCGTGTACAGTGTGTTTCTTTTACATGTCAATTTAAAATTTTTATTGAATATTTTCTTATCGGAATTTTTTTTAAAACATTTTGTAAAATGTTTAAAACAATTTTTGAAATATTTTTTTTAGCATGTATGTATGCTATACTATTTCGGGTTAACGGGAACGCCCTCTGTTAGTTAACATACTGTATATTCACGCAGTCTTGTACAGACGACAGGACATACAATCTGTCAATTTCTTTATTAGATTTTCTCTATAACAGTAAGGCTCAAGGTTGATTGGGAATATTTGACAGTTTCGGGTAGATTGATCTGCTGTCGTCCGTACCTATCTACCTTTTGTAACATACAAATCTATGTTAAGATAAAAGTTTGGTTACTGCAATTAGTCCTTCAAATGGACCATTGTGCGTACAACAGCACCCTAATTTAATAGTAGTCATACTATTACTATCAATTGGAGTCATTTTGAAGCATATTTCTAATCCAACACTTCATGTGTCTAATCCAACATAAATAACGCAATGAATGTTGTTGAACTGTCAAAATGAAACCCATTGCTACTGATAATGTGTTACGCATTTACCCTGCTGTATTAGGTTCCACAAGCAGAATATTGTTGACTTTACTTCGTGTTATGTAGAGGTACATGCTTCTCAAAATGTCAAAAACCAAATTATTTCATTGGATTTATTTCTTCTAGAATAAATTGCGCAGATAGGTGGGGACCTTAATGAATTCTGTTATTATGTAAGTTAACACAGATCAATATACTGTTATGTTACGTATTTTGGTTTTGCTATAGACATATAAAATACTGCAAATTAGCTATAATAGGGTATTTGATTAAAAAAAAACGAATTAGTCCGATTTCCAAAAAATACTAGACACGTAGGTATATTTTGTTTTATCAAATCAATAAAAATTGACAAATATAAAAGGAATCAAAGATCAGGAGTGGTAGCTGGTGACGTCACTGGCCGCTAAAAAGTGTAGCGTGCAGTGACGTCACACGAGTTTTCAACGCGCTGTGTCGTCTTCATTTTTTGTTTATATGAAAAAAGAAAAAATACGAATAAAATAATATATTTTTTGAAAATGTGACTGTCAGACTAATTAGTTTTTTTTTTTTGTCAAATACCCTCTTGTACTACAAGCATCGGCTGAACTATTGGTAAAACATCCAGTGTTTAGTTGCAGAATCACACTAAAACATTATCATAAAGGAGTGATCACAAATAACCGTGACCAAAAGCAACTCAGATAATTGTAACAATAATAATAACTTTCATGTAAATGCTTCCAAATTTATAAATAATTAATCATTGTCTACTTAAACATAACATAATTATACGGTACATAAACTATAACAGCACTTAACAGATTTAGCCCTCGGTTTTGCCAAATAATCTCACAAATAAGTGGCTTATACATTATAGAGATTGGAATATTATACAACTCAAATATTGATTTTCGTTTCAGAATTTTATAAGTAAATGTATACAGATGAGGACTGTATTTATTAGAACATTTACATGCTTTAGTAGTAAAATATTTGGTAAACTTCATGCCAGCAAAGTGATAAGTTCATAACATTTAATGTCCACTCAGTGTATCATTCAGTGTTCACTTTCAGTATTTTCATTCTGTGTTTTCACATAGGAACAAAACAAGGTTCATGCTGACATAATATAGCAGAAAACAGACTCTTCTGTTTGTCATTTTTGTGCTCCGATGGCATACTGAATATTTACATATGTATTTCCAAGAAATAGAGATATTTCAAAATTAAATAAAAACAATTTGATTCAACAATATTTGAAACAGATAAAATAACTTGACTAGGCATATAAAATTTTTCTTAAAACTTCGTAAGACGCGTTTATGATACCCCAACTTAAAAAAGCGCGGGATATGTTCAGTAACGCACCGTGGTAGAAGTTGGTGAACTTAAAGCCTCTCTTGCGTAAAATATATTTGAATTCATAAATAATTGTCCTGTGAGGACCACCAAGTTCACATTGCATTGCAATTTTAATTACATTCAAAGGATAAAAAAGTGTGCTCAGAAATGCACCAATTGAAGCACCAGCCAAAAAGTTTTGTAGGCCTTGATAGAGCGCCTTCTCTTGCACCGGTAGCCTTAGTCGCACTTCATCACGAATTATGAAAAACATTGCATTTGATGGGCCGTTCCTAAATAATATTGGTATTAATCCTCTGTAGAATTCTTTGATACCATAGTGCCTGGCAACATGAATGGCTGCATCTGCAGTGTTTTTGAATTTATTATGGTATTTTGGGTGTATGAGTAATGTTTGTAACCTCTCAAAAGGCATGAGTGTTGCTTCAAACATCCCCGCAACCATTCCTGCACTTGTTTTTGCTATGTATTGATTGACCTGTCTTTCCAACAATGGTTGTAAACATTCATCATAGACTCCAAACATTACAGACATGGACAGTGATCTCTGCATCAGTGGTGGCAGCATGCCACGGTAGAGGAAAGTCAGGCCTTCTTTCTGCAACTGGTGTAAAGCAAATGTTGTTTCAACTCCATGCATCATCTGAAACATGCACACCCCATTGTAGCCATGTTTGTGTCTATCATTTAGAAAAAAGTTATGGCTGTAAATACGTACTTGCTATGCTCGCAAATCTTATTTTGTTTAAGATGTAAAAAATCTACAAAATGCAAAAATCTTTAGAACCTGTAGAACTTCCCTCATAAAACACTTTCAAATTATAATATAAGAAATTCAAACTTTCTTTAATTGCTGAATAGGGCTCACACGCTGTATATGTTTATTATGATAACCTTATCACTGTAATGATAAGACATACTATGGCCCCCAGAGGCTTTAATAAATGAATACCCGTTATGCATTGTAAACTGTATTTTAAAATCTAGGGTAGCATTTTAATAAAATATTAAACATTTGGAATAACTTACAAACTTTTTGTTTACAAACACGTCCCATTGTTGGGCAAAGGCCTCCTCTTTTTCCTTTCAAACCTCCATGTCTTGTGCTACTTCTGACCATGTTGGCCCCGTGATTATCACCAGACACACCACCTTCTACCTTGATGGCAATATCCTATATCCGGCGCCCGGGTGTCAATCTTTGCACATTAAATCCCTCCCATTAATAACAATAAAATTTGCCTTATTATGATTAATACTGTTGTGACTGATTACTTTTCTGTTCTGGATATACATAAGTAAGTAAATAGGTATTAGGCTGGCTAAATCAGCTTTATAGTTACCTGTCTAAATATGAGTTTATTCAGAGGGTAGCTTATAAGTATGTTGCAGAAAGCAGATCCCCCACCGCACACGAACTCCTTCCAGTGTTGAGACAGGCGCGCGTGCACCGTAGGCACAACGACGCTGTCATCTTCGAGACACACACTCTCCAGGAGATGCCCTTCAGACATTTCCTGCTCTTTCCCTTCACATGACATTATTTTTTGTCTTCCATGATCTGAATAGAACCACAGTTATTTCAGTCATTATTATCAATCAAATACAACGTCTATCAAGAAAGCCATTATCAGTAAATAATAGATGAATTTAGTGATAAAAATTAAAACTACGAACAGTGCGACATAAACAACTTCAGTACTGGTACTTCTTAGTATACATTTAAAGACACTAATTTAGGCAATTAAGTTACATAATGCATACCTTACCTTTCAAGAACTACAATTAATATACAAATTATATAAATTGTTACGTGTGAGATGAAGAACTAATGGCTTCATCCTTTTTTCTTAATACGCGGCATCTACACTCGTTATTTATCGAAACATTATAATGTTACTGTTAATTAAGTGAAAGTAATATTATTGCTTATTTTAAATTTATAATAATAAAAACTGTTTTTCTTTGGGTAATAACGTACATCCCAACCATATGCAACTTGACAAGTGACAACTGTGATGAACTGACTGTGACAGGCAGGGTTGCCAACCAAAAACAAAGATTCCTCGTACATGTGTACCTCAAAATCTCGTATAGTGACCAATAAAATCTCGTATACCCTATATATATAATGTACTCTGTGATAGTGACTTTCAAACCTCGTAGTACTAGACGAGTACCAGTCGTCAACAGGGACAACGGAAAGAACGGCTAAAAAAAAAAAAAAGCTCATTCGTCAAAGTGTCAAAGTGGATGTATTACTAGTCGGACACCGGAATGAAAACGTCTAAAAAAAAAAAAACAAAAAAAGGTCATTCGTCAAATTGAAACTAACAACAGAGTAGGAGCTCGTCCGGAGCTATGTCGCTATACCGTCAATCAGAAAATCTATGCGATTTACGTGTGAAGTTCCTACAATATAAAAATCTCGTACATTATTGTACGAGGTTCATACCATCCTCGTACCTCGTACGGAAGACCACAAATCTCGTATTTGTACGAGGAACCTCGTACAGTTGGCAACCCTGGTGACAGGATCACAGGACAATTGACATTTTTTTTTTTTGGTTCATTTCTTTCCATTCGGGCGAATCATGGCGAATGGAAAAGGCAAAGGCATAGTACGCCATACAGCCAAGTCTTCAATAATTTTTTTTCTTCATTAAATATCTATCCTAACTTATCCTTTTTTTTTTTTTTTTTACGCTGTGGGAATGCATTTACGCACCTTACCCCGAAGGGCGTGTGTGGGACTCGCCCAGCCGTAGCTGGGAATACCCACTAAACCCACAGCGGCACTCCGGCATCGCCATAGTGGCGGGGGAGTGGGAAACTAGCGCAGCCTGAGCTACCTCTCCCCCGCCGGCGAAACCCGCCTAAAAAGGCGGGCCCCCAATTGCCCCTCCCAGGGAGGGGCCGCGGCTCCCACGTGGTGAGCGATGTAGGCGGGCGTCGGCCTCACGCCCGCCGCTCACCTCAGGGAGGGAGAAAGCGGGCGAAATCCCGCCTTCTCCTCCCCCTACGCCGCCTGCGGAGCGCCGGAGCGAGGGGATCCTCCTCCCGCTCACGCTCCGCTGCCTCCTTCTGCGACATCACGACCTCGCAGAAGGAGGCCATCGCCACCCAAGCCTCCTCGCTCCCCACCATCGCTCTGACGATGGCGGGCAGCGAGAGGTCCCACCAACCGCCGTGACAAGACCGCGGCGCGGCACGGCCCACGACGGGCACACCGCGAGGGTGTGTTCCGCCGTGTCCTCCGCCGCGCCACAGCCGTGGCACGACGGTGTCTCCTCTCGTCCTATCCGGTGCAGGTACCTGCCGAAGCAGCCGTGACCGGAGAGTACCTGCACCAGACGGAAGGAGAGGAACCCGTGACGCCTGTCGAGCCAGTCCTCCAGGACCGGCCCGATGGCGTCGAGGGTACGGCGGCCGAAGACGGCGGAGGCGAGGTCCCGCGTCCATTCCTGGACAAGAGCGACCCTCGCCTCCCGCCGGACGGCCTCCCTCAATTCGGGGGCCGGACGCTCGCCCAGCGCCCTGCGCCCCGCCGTCCACTCGTACACTCTGGCGAGCACCCACGCCTCGAGCTCCCAAGGCGGGGTGCCCGCCAGAGCGCATGCCGAAGCGAAGCCTACTGTGCGGTAGGCCCGCGCTGCCCGCTGGGCGATGGCCCTTTGGGGCGCCCGAAGAGCGGTGGCATTCTCCCTCCTATGGAGGGAGTCCGCCCAAATGGGGGCCCCGTAAAGGGCCATACTCCGTAGTATGCCGGCGTATAGACGCCGGCACCGCATGCTTGGCCCTCCCATGTTCGGCATGAGCCATGAGAGGGCGTTCGCAGCTTTCAGCAGGCGCGTCGACAGCCCGCTAAAGTGCGGGCCGAAGCGCCACCTGCTGTCCAACGTGAGGCCCAGATACTTCATCTGGGCCTCGACGTCCTAACTTATCCTAGCATAACTTAACCTAAACTAACTCCTTTCGTTTTACGCGTTTGGACGATAAGGAGCGGTTTAGCGTAAAGACATGATGAGGCCACTATGCTACAATATTTCACTGTTCTTTTTGAATTATTCACTGAATGCACTTTTTACTACATAAATCACGCGTTTTTATTTAGTAAACGACACTATAAATAATTTTATAAGTCCAATGAAAAATGAGCGTGACACTCATCTTGACATTCCCGCCAAACCTCCGGACAATTGACATTTTTTTTGTTCATTTCCTTCCGTTCTTCTTAACGGAAAAGGCAAAGGCATAATAAGTTTTTTCTTGAGTAAGTTTCTATCCTAATTTATCCTTTTTTTTTTGTCGCCATACCCCGAAGGGCGTGTGTGGGACTCGGCGGCACCCGCCTGAGTGGCGGGGTCATGGGAAATAAGAAGGTTGTGGTTTTGAGTTGCCTGCACTACCAATCCCCCGCCGGCGATTCCCACCAAAAGGCGGGCCCACAGTGGTCCCCCCATACGGAGGGGCCGTGCTGGGGTGGGTACGTCTTCTTCTGCGAGAAGACGCAGCATCCAAGGGTTTTTAGGGAGGTGTCCTTCTCCTATCTCTTAGCCCCACCTGTTTGCCCGGAGGCAAACGGGGCCCCCAGCTCCTCTCAGTGAGGAGACCGGGTTGCCCGACGGTGACCCGGAGTTCGGGTCACGTCAGCTACCTGGAGTAGTGGCCAACCCGCCGCACGTGTGACCGCAGAAGCGGTCCCCGCGTCTGGTTTTGGTCCGCGCCGGGACGCGTCCGATCATCCGATGGCAGGCCAGAAACTGCACACGGATCCTAATTTATCCTAGCTTAACTTAACTATCTCCTTTCGTTTCCCGCGTGAGGCCGACAAGGAGGAATTTAGGGTAAGGTCATTATGTGGCCATTATGCTACAATATTTCACTGTTCTTTATAAATTATTCACTGAATGCACTTTTTACTACATAAATCATGCTCTTTTATTTAGTAAACAAGACTATAAATAATTTTAAAAGTCCAATGAAAAATGAGCGTGACACTCAGCTTGACTTTTTTTTTTCTTTTCTTTGTATTTATAGCAAGACTGCCATTTGTTCATTCTGCACCGTAGACAGGGAATGCTATGAAGAAAGCGTGTCGCTGAAAGAGACAAAAAAAAAACGTCACATATTTAATTTAGGGTTACTGCGTGAGGAAAAATTAACCCACCAATTAATGAAAGTGGGCAATAGTAGAATGTCCGTAAGTGTGAATACATAAATTATTATCGGTATAAACTTGTGATTTATGGGAAGAGTTAAGATTCATTTTGATGTCAACACATCGATGTAAAACATATTTTTTTCACGATCGATTGTAATTTAAACATCGATCATCCATAATTTATAGAATGAAATTCGTTTACGTTCCGAAATAGCAGTATCTTCTTAGTAGTCTGTGGTATCTCTAGTCTTTGTACAAAGAGTATAGTAAGTATTTAAATATAGTAGTCTGTGATTCCGTACATGCATGATGCAACTGTCAAATTTTACTAAATTAAAAACATGAGATAAACAGTTCAAAATTCAGTATTCCTATTGTATTTACGAACTAAACAACCAACATAAGATCTGAAAATATAAAATGGCAGCAGTACTAAAAAAGAGAGCTTTAGCGGAGTACAACAAAACCTTTCAAGTAAGCTTAGAACCTTCTCTTGCGGCAGTAGTTACCCAACGTACCCATCTCCATAATTGAAATTATTGAATGACTTATTTTCAGGATGGTCCTCCTACGAAGAAGTTGCACCTCGTTAAAAAGCCCCTTATAGGCAGTTCCGCCGCTGCTTTTGTTGGCCTCTTAGAAAAATGCAAGTCTAGTGACGAGGCACTGCAACTACTACTGCGCATCTCAGATTGCCTTCAGTTTCAAGAGTCTGATGTTGAAGAGGCCATAAAGAAGCTGTCAGAACATTTCCAGTCGGAAGAAGAAGCTGTAGTGAGAGTGAAAATACTGTGGCTGTTCTGTGACATTGGTCTGGAGTGCCCTGGAGCGAACCTAAGTAATCTGATAGATGAAACAATTCATTTGATTAAAAATGAAACTTCTCATAAGGTAAGAATCTTGATGCTTTCTGAATTAGGTTTAAATCTCTGCAATATACAACAAAAGTGTTGAAAACTTCTCAATATTAATTAAAGGTAGTTCACCTTTAATTATCATTATCAAGTTATACCTATCTCATTGATGAAAAATATATTTAAAGCATTGTGTGTATGTTAACAGGTTATAGCGCAAGGTATAGCCACTCTACTAAAACTTGGCAATAAGCTTAGTGATGACAAGATCCTCATGATGCGTCTTGTCACTGTAGCTAAGGACAACCTAAAGGATACCAGTCATCAGGTGAAGTGCAGGTGCCTGCAGCTCATCAGTGAACTGTACCCTATACACCCAGAATCTGAGAGAACCACTGAAATGGCCACTGAAGCTGATGCCATTGTGAAACTGCTTGGAGATTATTCACATGCTGAAGTATGGAATAAATATTAATCTTTCAAATTGCATCAAATGATGGTAGCAAATAAAAAATAAAGTTCTTATTTTAAATTATAAACTTGCAGGATGCCAGGGTACGCTCCGGGGCATTCCAGTCTCTGCTTACAATGCATGAGAGAGGACAGACCCTGAGTGCTGGACTATATGACCTGGTGTGCATTGCTTTGTCTGATGACTATGAGATAGTGAGGGAGGTCGCCCTGAAGCTTGTGTGGGTGCTGGGCAATAAGTACCCTGAGAAGTAAGTTTTTTAACATATTTAAGCCAGTGATGGTTTTCGATATAGTTTTTTTTTTTTTTGTGGCATTTGTGTCTATGACGACTATTCTGCCAGCGTCGAAGTGGGTATGGACAAGACAGTAGTAAATTGTAACACGATTTTTACTTTCTAGCAGATAGGTTTTTAGTACCTGTAAAGACGAATACAATGTAAGTAAATATATAAACAAAATAACTTTAAGGTAAAAGGAATATTATATAAATATTATTAAAATAAGCCTAATTTTATTATAATTAAATATTATTATTATTGAGAAAAAATGATAACATTTAGACTATTTTAAGAGAGAAATGAGTTAGCAAGGGTCTAAAGTTAATGGGAAGAGGGATTTTAATTTCGGACAGAGAGGAGTATAAATCGAAAGAGTTACTATTAAGTGGACAGCAGAAAAATATGTGTTCAAGAGTACCCTCATCTAAGCCACATTCACAAAGAGAGGTGTTGCAAATATGGATTTTATTAAAAAAAACTGGAGTACAGCAGTGTCCAAGCCTAAGTCTGCCTTGCGTTTTGAACTGTTACACCATACAGTATCCCAAGTGGTATACTTAGCTTATCTTTAGTGCTGTTTTGAAGATCACAGTTATGAATAGTAAAATGTTTCATATCCACTGAGGCTGTTGTGGCATATTTTGCTAAGTTATCTGCATACTCATTCCCAACTATACTGGAATGGCTGGAGTTTTGTAGACAATAACAGCATAAATATAATTTGCCCCCTTTGTCCCCTAGTTGACTACAAAGCCTTATAGTTTTACCAAGTCTGTCCGCGGATAATCTCAGTGGCCATTAGCACTAGAAAACTGAGATTTTGGTACCTACAAGTATATCAATTACACTGTCAAAGTGGTAAAATGATTGTTTGATAATACTTTTTTATAATACGTAAAGTGGGGAGTGATTTTTTTTCATTTCCACCTTAATGTGTGGTACTGCTAAATAGGGATTTAAAAATGAATAGGGGTTCACTAAAATGATTTTTTGATAATGTAAATATTTTGGAAAATGAGTGCTCCAAAATTTAAAAAAAAATGCCCCCTATAACTTTTGAATCATAAGTTTAAAAAATATGAAAAAATATCATCTCAAAAGCTTTATTTTGAACTTTATTAGTTGAACAGTTTCAAAAAGTTGTATTAAATAATTTCTGAGCTAAGTTGGTAATTTAACTGTATATGCAAGCATTTCTTTTTTACCTTAGTTTACATATTTTATTATTCTGAATGTATCGGTTTATCAAATAAAAAAAAAATAAAATGATTATAATTAGTTCACGCAATCCAAAAGTAGCACCGAAAATTTCCTTAAGAGTTAAATAGGACGCACTTCCTGCGACGGGCGGGAAAAGACGGAATGCAGTGTCAGTGTAGTTTTTAACACACACATTGTGTCCTACTTTTTATGGACTTTTTATTTTCCATCCTTTAAATTCTGCATAAAACAACAATAAAGTAATTTAACATATATTTAGGGATCGGCCCCAAATTACGAATTTGTAGGTTGTGGTTTTGAGTCCAAACAGACTGGGCAAACTGAAGGGTCATTACCGCTACCAATTGTCCTCAAAACGGTGAAAGAGGTCATCGAGAGGTTTCCTCGTGCAAATATCTTTCAAATGTACTAGGATGACTTGTGACATCTATCAAATCACATTAGGCCCACGTGATCCACCACGCGGACATACTGCATTACTTACGGCCGCATTGGGCTATGGCCCGCTCCCTCACACCGAAAGGAAGCCTGTATCCAGCAGTAGAAAGAATATAGACTGATTATGCTTATAACAGGCACCCCTACCATTATCCATATGCCTAATAATAATAATGCTTTTCAGCACAATAACCCTCTGTGACGATGAGACCACAATGCGCCTGGTGGATGATGCGTTCGTGCGCATCTGTTCGGCGGTGAACGACCTGTGCATGCAGGTCCGTGCACTTGCTTGTACGCTGCTCGGTACTACGCGCGGTGTGTCTGATCGCTTCCTGCTGCAGACCTTAGACAAGCAGCTCATGAGTAATATGAAGGTATGTGATAGGATAGATTGGAATAGTCTTTATTATGTACACCATATAGATTACAGAACATAAGTAAAAAGATTTTACAAAGGGTGACAAGGGCTCATCGCTAAAAGCGATCTTATTCAGACAACCTTTGTGATGTCAGTATAAAAGTGCTATCTCGAATGTGCCAATGCAGTAGTAAGTTTTATGGTAAAAGGTGAATTAAAAGGGTCAACAATATTTGTATTTTAATGCCTTTCCTTCTATGAAACGGTCACAAATTGAGCTGTCAAGATGTATACGTGGGCTGGTGCTTAGTCCGTTGAAAGCCATGACAGAAGTAAGGAGTGGAGGACTGTTATTTAATAGTCCTTTAGATCGATTTAACAAAAAAAAAAAAAAAACGTTGACCTAAGAATCGTAATAACGCACGAAAATATTATCCGCCAATTTCCAAAATCCACTGGGAATTTATCTCGTCTAAATAATTTTTCATAACTTCAATATGTCCATTCCTCTTACAGAAAAAGCGCACAGCCCATGAGCGCGGTGCGGAGCTAGTCCGCAGCGGCGCGTGGGCTTCGGGCCGGCGCTGGGCTGACGACGCGCCCGGACAGCTGTTGCACAGCGCCACTGTGCAGCTGCTGCCTGGTGGAGCAGCCGGGGCCTTCGTGCACGGCCTGGAGGACGAGCTCATGGGTATGTATATATGTACAGGGATATTACCCGCGCCAATAAAGAAACGAATCTTAAATGACTGCACCGGTCGTTCTCTCTCACTCGCACACTATTGCTGTCTTTAGTCACACACCGCCGTACTGCATACAAAAAACTCACTCGGGATTTTTGCCCTCTTGCTGTCTTGACGCGCTCGGTTCTTTCAAGTTATCATTTCTTTGTTTTCATTATTATTTTCGTGTTTTTGTTAACTGTCGTTACTATTACTATTTTGTTATGCGTGGTAAAATGTCTTCATGTAAACGAGGTGAAGGACTATCAACATTAAAATATAATTCATATTATGTATGTATTGAATAATTCAATAAATGTATTCATAATAAACCATTTACAGAAAACTTAATCTTTTTTTTTATAATGGTAAACCTATAACCACTTGCTAAAAGTATGTTCAATAATTAATTATTCGACTTCAGTTCCGAAGGGTTTATTACAAAACTTTTGAGAGCTGCTATTCCATCACATCGCTTTTGTTGACCTTACTATCTATCACTGCAAGTAGCAGACGCCATTTTAGATTCGTTTCTTTATTGGCGCGGCTTATACATCAGGTGCCTTCAGAAGTAACAATATTTGCGTCGTATCTCGAGTAATTGGTTGCGTAATCAACAATTACCGTGAAGGGCGAGCATTTTGGGAGACTGTTTTATGTAATTATGTATTGACATTTAAAAATGGTTGATTCTCAGCCTTATTTTAAATCAATTGATTTTAATTTATATTTATTTACTAACTGTGCCCCGCGCTTTCGATTATATTTGTCTGTCCTGGTTATAAACAAACATAACTGTCAGCCAGTAACTTTTGATGTGAAATAGTAACAGATATATCTGAACAAACTTTCGGTTTCATATTATTTTAAAAGGATTGCATTAAATTGGTTAAGATTTTAGTGGTTTACCTTGTCGCATACAGAACACAATGTAATAATAAGATTACATTGCAGGCTAATAAAAAGCTGTGAAATATTTTCTTGCTCCCCACCCAGAGGTCCGCACTGCAGCCGTGGACGCAGTCTGTCAGCTTTCAATGGAGAACGCAGTGTTCGCGACCACGTCACTGGACTTCTTAGTGGACATGTTCAACGACGAGATCGAGGACGTGCGCCTGCGCGCCATCAACAGTCTCACGCGCATCGCGCATCATATCGTGCTCCGGGAAGATCAGCTTGAGACTATACTGGGAGCTTTAGAGGTAAAGTAATAAACATACAGAATCATAGTTTTAAACGTGAACACTAAAACTGTATGGTTCAGACGACAATCTGTAAGTTTTCTTTAGTAGATCTTCAACTTTATCCCTAAAGCATTAAGGCACAAGGTTGATTGGGAATATTTGGCAGTTTGGGGTAGCTTGACCTGCTGTCGTCCTTACGTTACTTGCGATACCCAACGCAGAACATAAGGTTATGTTGCTGCAACAACGCTGCGCAACTTATTGCCTTTTTTTTTATAAAAAAAATACTTAATAGACTATTAATATTGCTTTGGATGGTATAAAAAAACGGGACACTAGGATGAATTAAATTAAAAGGGTGCTTTGGGGTCCCACCTCCATCTCTGCGACCCAAGTCAACCCCACCTGCCAGACGGTGCACCTGCTGACTTACGAACGGGGCTCTGACGCCGGCTTTCCCTTCGGGGTTGAGTGGTCAGACGGCAGTCGCACTCTTAAAAGCCAAATACGCCAAACCAACATGAAAGGAAAAAGAAGAAATGCACGAGTCACAGGGCACCGCCGCAAAACGGCGCGTAGGAGCCTCGCCCGACTCCTGTGACCTGTGGGCTAGGACTACCGTGTCAGAGGCGGACACGGCTGAAGAAGCGAGCCCAAACCATGAAAATCCGTTTCGCGTCGTGGAACGTTGGCACGCGTACTGGACGCGCGAGAGAGCTGGCCGAAACTCTCCACAGGCGGAGGGTGGCCGTGGCGTTCCTGCAGGAGACTCGGTGGAAAGGCAGCAGATCCCGGCTTATTGGGAATGGCTACAAGCTGATCTACACGGGTGCATCTAGTGGGAGAAGTGGGGTCGCCGTGGTGTTGTCTGACGAGCTCCAGGATGACGTCTTGGAGGTGAATCGCATCAGTGATCGGCTAATGTCGTTGCGGGTGCTTGTCAATGGGGTTATAACCCACTTTATAAGTGCCTACGCTCCGCAGGCCGGGTGTGGTGAAGCCGAAAGGACGCTGTTCTGGACCCAGCTCGAAGGATTGCTTCGCGGGATTCCGTTATCCCAGGGAATCGTTCTGGGTGGTGATTTGAACGGTCATGTGGGTGAGAGGTGTGGCGAGTTTGAGCGTGTTCACGATGGCTTTGGGTACGGTAGCCGCAACGCGGAAGGGGACACCATTCTCCGAATGTGTGCGGCCGCGGACCTTGCAATCGTGAACACCTACTTCAAAAAGAAGCCGGAGCACCTTGTCACCTACCGGAGCGGGCGGAGCGCTACCCAGATTGATTTTCTACTAACTAGGAGGCACCACATCGGCAAAGTAGCCAACTGCAAAGTCATACCCGGTGAGATTCTCACTGCACAACACCGTCTCCTTGTCATGGACCTCTACGTAAAGGTCCAACGTAGACGTGTAGAGGACTTTCGGCGCCAGATCCGGTGGTGGCTGCTTGATGAAAACAGGTCCCAGGATTTTGCGTCGGTTATTGGTGACAAGTGCGTCGGTACCGACGGAGAACCTGTGCAAGGTCACTGGGACAGGATCCAGGCAGCTATTACGGGGGCGGCGCGGGTGGTACTCGGTGTCTCTAAGGGCGGCTGCAAACGTGACAAAGAAACCGGGTGGTGGGACGACACAGTCCAGAGGGAGACTAAGGTGAAGAAAGCCCTCTTCAAAACGTGGCAAGCGACCGGATCTCCTGAAGATCGCGACGCATACAAGGTTGCCAAACGTGCCACTAAAAGAGCTGTAGCCAGAGCCAGACGAGACCACTTGCAACCTCTCTACGAGAAGTTGGAATCGTCTGAGGGGCAAAAGCTCATTTACAAGTTGGCACGTTCCAGGGTCAAAGCGTCACAGGATATATCCAAGTGCTGTTGTGTAAAAGACCCTAATGGCAACCTGCTATGCGAGGACCTCGCGGTGAAGGAGAGATGGCGCTCGTACTTTCACGAGCTGCTGAACAAGGAGCATCAAGAGGTGCAGACACCGGAACTCCCTCTGAACCTTGGACTAGTGCCTCTGATAACGCCTGAGGAAACAACAAACGGCTCTTAGTCGCATGGGGAATCGGAAAGCTGTCGGAGCTGACGGAGTCCCCATTGAGGCCTGGAAGGCGATGGGTCCTCGCGGTGTGGGCATGTTAACTAACTTTTTCAACCGCGTGCTCCTGACCGGCAAAATCCCGAGCCAATGGAGGCTGAGTATCATTACTCCAGTCTTTAAAGGCAAGGGCTCGGTTCAGGAGCGTGGCAACTATCGCGGTATCAAGGTCATGTCCCACACCATGAAGATCTTTGAGAGGATCATAGACTCCCGAATCCGGCAGGAGTGTGCTGTCTCGGAGTGTCAATATGGGTTTCGGCGAGGGTACGGAACCATGGACCCTATCTTCGCACTAAGGATCACCATGGAGAGATGTATCTCTCCATGAAAGAGCATATGCAGAGGCGTGTTCTTCGATCTGTAGATCGAAGAACACGCCTCTGCATATGCTCTTTCTAGTTATGCAGAAGGCCTTCGACTGTGTCCCTCGCGGGGTGATCCGGTGGGCACTGAGGTCCAAAGGGGTACCTGAAGCCTATGTTGACATAATTCGAGACATGTACTATCAGCTGTAGAAGTCCATTCCCACCTTAAAGACTACTGTCGCCTGCGCTAAACCGGCCACGCATACTACCGCATTATTTTTTTATCGCAGTCTTCGCCATTCTTTAAAGTAATGCAAAATTTCGTTACTTCATTTGAAGTTGAGTTAGCGGCCGCACTTAACAATGGTGCTATCAAAAGCGAGCGATTGTGGGTTCGATCCTTATTATAGGCAACTCTTTTTGTTGTTTCATATAATTTAAAATTATGATAATTGATTTGTATTTTAAAGTAAAAATGTTTGCAAATAATATTTAAACAAATAGGAAAATTTATTGAATATTTATCCCAAAAAAGGGTTTTATTATATGTTTTAGTTTACTATAGGGGTAATATAATAAAAAATATATAAAAATAAAACAATAAGCATATTATAATGCAATATATTATAAAGTTATATATTATTCGGTATAGATATACTTATACTAACAAATGAAACAAACGTTGAAACGGCAGCATTGTAATATTTTATATAAAAGTAATCCTTGACAAACTTATGATATTGTTATGGTAAAAAATACAAAAAACATTTTTGGTTGTTAGATATGAAAATTATAATATTATACGTATATTAGAATTAAAGAGGTTATAGCTTAATTATTCATTTTCTTAAAGAAAAGAGGATTGAAGCTTAACCTGAATATTATTGCAATCATAAAATAATCTATACTGTATAAAAAATTATAAATGTAATAAGCACTATTATGTGTTCTACACATAATAGTGCTTATTACATTTATAATATTTTTGTGTGTATAGCATGGTACTAATGCTGCCATCCTGTAGTGACTTTTTTCGGAGTTTGATGGCATGAGATCTTCAAGCGCTTTCTTAGTTCAAAAGTAAACGAACTTATTTCTTATCGAATTCCGAAATTATTGTTTTTATAATTTACCAAAAGTAATTTGTATTGAAATTGCAAAAGGCGACATCTGTTAGCCATTAAGCCAACCGAACATATTACTGTCACTTAGCTAAATTACTTTAGAGATGGTTTAGAGTCCGTTATTTAGATATTTATTGGTATATATTTAAAACACTCTGTAGGACACTTCTGCACTGTTTTTGTTATAAATAGTTTATTTTTTGTTTAGCTCGATAAGACTCCCCCAGCCTCGCCAATTTATTTTTAAACCACAAATGCAACCTATCTTCTTCGCACGATTTAAAAGTTTATTCAACGGTAAATATTGTCGTTTCGTTTCACTTGTCTCGACAGCTACCTTCGTCCTCCAACCTCTTGACCTTGACCTCCAACGGCTTACAGTATTTCTCTAAAACAATAACAATTTTATTACACACTTGCTACAAGCGATTGGTTTGCACCTTACATAAATAATAATAAAAACAACTTACACAAAAGCCGGTTTCATATGATATTTGAGATATATTGCTGCATATGCCTGCATATTGATTAAAAAGTAAAACTAATAACACAAACTGGTAACTATATGTTCACCAACCAACAACAGCTAAGTAATATTATTTGAGTTATTGTAGCTAATAATAGTTATTGTAGGTAGCGGAATATTTTTTGTGAAGTAGTGATTCAGATTCTTTTCAAGTCTACCGTCATCTTTTTATAATGACTCTAATATAGAAAAAATCTTAAAAGAAAGTATCATCTTTAAGTTGCAGATCGGTATTTTTAGATATTTTTGTTGTCAGCATTCATAACTCACCAATAAATATTTAAAAAATATTTTTGCAAGTTATTAGATTTGAACTCGAACCACCTTGAACGCCTATCAAGGCGAAAACCGTTAGGCCATTGAAACACTTACTGTAGACGTTGAAATTAGTAAGTAGTACCTAACAATCATAAGCGGGCAGCAAGTGTATGAGTGTGTATCAAACTTTATTATAGAAGAAGGTCGTAACTACAACTAGTATTGCTTGGCCATAGTTTTGTGAGATTGCAACTCGACTTTTGGTCTTGACTGTACCTCAATTCCGATTCCGTTGCTAGGACCGCTGTTGACGACACTAAACCCTTCCCCATCACCGTCGGAGTCCACCAGGGATCCGTCCTTAGTCCGTTTCTGTTCAGCGTGATATTAGACGTCTTGTCGGACAGCAAGAGTCAAGGACTCAGATGAGCAGCCTTCCTGGCTACTCATGCATGCTGACGATATCGCGCTGGCGGACGCGGGCGGTTGGTACGGCGTGTGAATGCGTGGAAAGACTCGCTTGAGAACGGAGGTCTGAAACTCAACGTGGCGAAGCCCGTGTACTTGGCCAGCAACACGACAGACCCCATGTCTGTGCGCATAGGCGGAGACATGGTCGAGTGCACGGACCAGTTTAAATACTTCGGGTCTGTGCTTCATGCGTCCGGCGACATTGGTTGCGACGTCAGGGCACGTATTTCCGCAGCTTGGGCGAAATGGCGTGAGGTGACAGGTGTCATTTGTGACCCCAAAATGCCGGATAAGCTTAAGGGGCAGGTCTATAAAACCATCATTAGACCTGTTCTCCTGTATGGCAGTGAGGCGTGGCCTGTACTTGAGCGACACAAGCAGGAGCTGCGTGTCACGGAGATGAATATGCTGCGGTGGATTTGTGGAGTTACGCGGAAAGACCGCATCAGGAACTCCCGCATCCGGGGCAGCCTTCGTGTCCGTGACATTGCAGACAAACTGCAGGAGGGTCGCCTACGCTGGTACGGCCACGTCTTACGCAAACGTGTTTCGTGGGTGACATATGTCTTGCCATGGCGCCTCCGCCGGGCCGGAACAAGCGGGGTAGACCAAAGAAGTGCTGGCTTGACGTTGTAAGAGATGACATGCGTGTCAACAAGCTCTTACCACAGGATGCTAAAGATCGTGCGAAATGGAGGAGAATGTGCAGGAAAACGGACCCCGGGCTCCAACACGAAAGCCGCGAATGCAACCGGGATAAACGCTGAGATGATGATGACTAGGATGAATTAAATTTTAATTGTGTAAGATTCAATGACCTACCACCTACTTTTGTTTTTATCTGCATCACCCATAGATCTTCTGTAAATGAGAAGAAGCATCTTCTGTAGTTAACCTTTAGTATTATTGCTATTACTTTTGTTACTACTATTACTAACTTCTGTCGGCCCTCACTGCCTCCGCTGGTTAGGCCTGATGGAACACTGGCTCATGCGGCGAGGGAGAAAGCAGGTCTCTTTGCTTCTCTCTTTGCCCGTAATTCGCGTCTTGATACTGGCAGTGCTACCCCACCTAATTTACCTCATTGCGGAGCTTCAATGCCTGAAGTTCGCATTAGAAACAAGGAGGTTCTGAGAGTACTGTGTCGTCTGGACTTGAATCAGGCTAGTGGTCCGGATGGTATACCAGCGATTGTTCTTAAAGCATGTGCGCCCGAGTTGTCTCCTGTATTGACGTGCTTGTATCGCCTCTCATTTAGGACTGGTATAGTGCCCAAGTCCTGGAAGCTTGCTAACGTGCAGCCCGTGCCCAAGAAGGGTAGTCGTGCCGATCCTGCCAACTATCGGCCGATTTCGATCACCTCCATACTTTGCAAAATTATGGAGCATGTATTGAACTCGCGCCTCTTGGCATACCTGGAAGGTAACGATCTCCTCAGTGACCGACAGTACGGGTTTCGCCGCAATCGGTCAACTGGGGACCTACTAGTGTATGCCACTCACTTGTGGGGCGAGGTCCTCGAGAAGAATGGGGAAGCGATTGCTGTCTCCCTTGATGTCTCGAAGGCCTTCGATCGGGTATGGCACGCTGGCCTTTTTAGTAAGCTTCCAGCGTACGGCATTTCCCCTAGCCTGACTGGCTGAACGGTCCCTCCGAGTTGTTGTCGACGGATGCTCTTCTGAGCCCATGTCAACTAATGCCGGTGTTCCTCAGGGGTCTGTTCTCTCTGCAACTCTGTTCCTGCTGCATATTAACGATCTGCTGATGCCTGGTATTTATGGGTATGCAGATGACAGCACAGTTGTGGAGAGATACCTGCCGGATGCTCGGGCTAGTAGGGAATCAATCCGGTCCGAAAGAGAGGCCATGGTTGAGCAAATGAGTGTTGCACTGCAGGCAGTCTCCGAATGGGGCAATGCCAGTCTTGTAGCATTCAATGCCGCCAAAACACAGGCGTGTCTTTTCACCGCCAAAAGGAGCCCGTTCACCTTGGCCCCTACTTTTCGGAATGTGTCCTTGGAGTGTTCCGACCGCCTTCAGCTTTTGGGAGTTGAGATTTCCTCGAACCTTAACTTTGGGCGGTTCATTGAGTCCAGGGCCAAGGTGGCTGCCAGGAAACTTGGCGTTATCGCAAAGGTCCGGCAGTACTTCACACCTGGGCAGCTTCTAATGTTATACAAAGCACAGGTCCGTTCGTGTGTGGAGTACTGCAGCCACATTTGGGCTGATGCTGCCAAGTGTCACCTGGCCACTTTGGATTCAGTGGAGAAACGTGCAAAGAGGCTGATTGGTGACCCTGATCTAACTCGAGTTGGTCTCCAAAGCCTAGAGCACAGGCGTAGAGTAGCCAGCCTTTCGGTGTTCTATAGGATGCATTTCGGGGAGTGTGCGAGGGAATTGCATGATTTAATTCCCCCATCTCCGTTCCACCAGCGGACGACCCGTCGTACGGCTGGTTTCCACCCTTACTTTGTTAACACCACTACGATCCGGACGAAGCGTTTCGCCTCCTCCTTTATACCGCGTACATCGAGGGACTGGAACAATTTGCCAGCGGCGGTGTTTCCGTCGGACTACAATTTGAGTGTCTTCAAGGCTAGAGTGAATAGGCTCTTAATAAACTAGTGCGCTTTACCATCAACGATGGCATCACTGCTTACCATCAGGCAGGATTGCGGTCAAACGCTGGTTTATAATAAGTAAAAAAAAAAAAAAATTAGATTTTTTTTAACGGTATTAATGTACAGGACATTAAATTAATAAGGCTTTAACATTATTTCTCTAGCATCAAATTTCAGCGTACCTACTATGGCACTTATCTATTAAAACCATTTCAGGACTATTCAATGGACGTGAGAGAGGGCCTCCATCGGATGCTCGGCTCGTGCACAGTCGCGTCTAAGACTTGCCTCGAAATGTGCATCGACAAGATATTGGAGAATCTCAAGAGGTATCCACAAGTAAGTGCAAAGAATATTTTCATACTATATTATCAGAGCGACGTAACAAAATCAAACGCGACTACAATACTGAAAAAAATAATCGCAATCGCTTAAATGTTAAAAAATGGAAATGAATCTTATTCCATAGGACAAAAGGTCGACATTCCGTTGTGTGCAGCGCCTGGGCAGCTCACACGCATCCTTAGTGTTGCCGCTAACAACCCGCCTGCTCGCCGTGCATCCCTTCTTCGACATGCCAGAGCCTGACGTGGAAGACCCAGCCTGTATCCTTTGATCGAATTAAAATTATTTTATTTCACATAATATAATATGTATGTGTACATAGGCCCTACTGAATTGTCACAAGTTAGAGACAAGGTGTTAAAGGGACATTTCTATATGGAAGACTTAGCAAGAATCATATCTACACTTTTTACAATAAACTACAAATAGATAAAAAGTATATTATCGACTACGTTATCCATGTTCATAGCTTTCTTTACGATGGAACTGAATTTATTTTTAAGTATTTTTTGGGGACTAATCTCCATAAAAACCTAATGATCATCAGAATGTTCTAGCTAGGACAACCTTTTGTCGTCCTCCGTGGCGCAGCGGTCAACACGCCTGCCTACGACGTGGAGGCCCCGGGTTCGATCCCCGGCCAGGTCATGATGGAAAACGATCTTTTCCTGATTGGCCTGGGTCTTGGATGTTTATCTATATAATATATATCTATTATAAATATAGTATCGTTGAGTTAGTATCCCATAACACAAGTCTCGAACTTACTTTGGGGCTAGCTCAATCTGTGTGATTTGTCCGTATATTTATTAATTAAATATGCCCTAATGCATCTAAGGTCGACAAATATGTTGTTTCCTCTTTTTTATTTACAAAGTATTTCCCCACACTAGTGTGATTCCTAGGAATTACTCCAGTATCGTGACCGCGTTTACATTTAAACTCACATACACAAAGAGCCAGACCCGGAACAACTACCTGTAGGCCAGACTTTTGTTCCGTGCGCCTGACGATCGCTTAGCCACTGCACCAATTGTGTTGTCATTGTTTTTTCTTAATCTATAAGCTTTTTAAATCATAATACCACCTTGACTACTACTATAGACATGTGTGTACTGATTCTGGTACTGAACGCAGCACAGCACTGCACCACCATGTTACCTCTCTTTGAAGAGCACACCATCAAGCATTACACGTATCTCCGAGACACCATGCCGCACCTCGTGCCCTATCTACCCATAGGTAAGTTCCATCAATGCTATCATTTAATGAAGGTAAAAGTCTCAGGGATAGGCATCAGCCTGCTGTTGACTATATAAATGGAGGATACTGGGAATGAAGACGAATCTGTGGGGCAATTGTGTGACACCCAAAAAATGACAGTTCTCGGCAAGTCACCTCCTTTACACTTACAGTTCAACCACGTTAATTGCGCATAGGGGATAATACAGCAATATTCGGCCACCGGCAGCAGTTGACAGCAGCTGTGGTCCAGTGGTATCAGCTGTGACTTACAAGTTGTAGCTCGTATGCTCGAACCCCATCAGGCGCTTTACTTTGTATAAATTATTTCATCGGCACTGCTCTCAAAATGGTGAAGGTTAACTTGAGGACACCGGCATGTCCTAGAGCCTGACATCGGGAAGAGGTCTCAGTTCCAACAATAGGAACTTTTTAGGCTGACTATGTTCTGTATTCGGCCACCAGTGTGCAGTATTAGGGCATACAATATCTACTATACTACGCGCGCGAGTTACTGTGCACCTCGCAATGCGACCCCCCGCATTCGCCGTAAGCGCTGAGTAGCGATAACATCTTTGTTACAATTGTCTAAATAGAAATACAGTTTAAATCCCCTGTTGTTGTTACTGTTTCTGTGGAGAAGTTTGTTTTTTACATTTTCGACGCGTTAGTGAAGCCAACATCATAATATATTTCAGTCCATATGTTGTATAAATTTAACTGCATAACGTCACGAGTAAAATGATCTAGTATTATGACGCCTTATCATCAAAACAACCTTTTATTAACATTAAAAAAGGTAATTTATATTTTTTTACAATTTTTTTTACATTCGGACGCGAAAGCACATGTAACTCGCGCGAATTAATTGTGCATCTCGCTTTGTAACGTCTGTAGTTACAAAGCGAGGTGCACAATTAATTCGCGCGAGTTACATGTGCTTTCGCGTTATATTCCCTATTTGCGACGCTCGTCATTCGATGCAAACTATTTTTTCAACAGAATATCCTATATATTTTATGCTAGAACTTCAGTTAAGGTATTTGTGAAAAGAGAGTCCATGGAGTTTCTTGCCCGTTCTTCTCCATAGGTATCTACTCTTTGGAATGGGCGACTAGCTTCACCTTACTGACTGACCGACCTTCTGACAATTCAAAAGTGCCTGTAACTGGTTTATTTGAAATAAATGATTTGATTTTGTCTAAGTATTCGCGCAATTTGGCCAATATAAAATGCACCCCTATGTCTAATATAATAAAGTACAATTTCTATTAGATAGTGGAATAATGTAATATAGGCCAAAAATAAATAGTGTTTAACTGTCGCAGGTGACGCCCAGCAATCGAGTGCGGAGAAGATCGAGTCGGCGATGGACGACAGTGCAGTGCGGCGGTTCTTTGACTCGGTATTACAACACATCGACAACGTGACCCTGTCCACCAACGTAAGACTCAACATGCTGCAGTCGGCTGAAGAACAACTTAACAAGTTAGTTTATGTTATCACATTATTTGATTGATTATAATGCTCGAAGACCATTTCAGTAGAGCCTCCGAGCGAGTCGGTCTTAAAATAAACATGGAGAAGACCAAAGTCATGTCTAATGCCCATGTTGTACCGACTCCTATAAAGATTGGAGATTATTCTCGAAGTTGTTGACAGTTACGTATACCTGGGACAAACTATCTAGTTAGGTAGGTCCAACTTCGAGAAAGAGGTCAATCGTAGAATCCAATTCAACTGGGCTGCTTTCAGGAAGCTACGTAGAATCTACTCGTCCGAAATACCGCAGTGTCTCAAGATGAAATCTTCGACCAGTGTGTGTTTCCAGTGATGACATATGGAACTGAGACATGGTCACTTACAATGGGCCTTATAAGAAAGCTCAAGGTCACTCAAAGGGCAATGAAGAAGGCTACGCTTGGGGTTTCACTGCGTGATCATATCAGAAATGAGGAGGTCCGCAGAAGAACGAGAGTAACCGACATATTTATCCCACATTGCCACATAGGCACACACGGCACATTGCCCGTAGGACCGATGCCCGAAGGTGCTTACGGGTTCTCAAGGCCCCCGACAAGGTGGACCGATGACCTGGTGAAGGCCGCGGGAAACCGCTGGATGCGGGAGGCGCAGGACCGGTCGTCGTGGAGATCCTTGGGGGAGGCTTATATCCAGCAGTGGACGTCTTTCGGCTGAAATGATTATTTGATTGATTCCTCACCAATTCCGAATCGATTTGAAAATTGTCCAAACGTGTGACTATTTAATGCTGTATCATTTTTTTGCCGACACCGCTTTGCTCCCAATAGTTTTCGGTATTTTTAACCAACTTCAAAAAAAAGAGCAAGTTTTAATTCGTCGGATTCTTTTATTTTTATTTATGTTCACCAATTATTCAATGACGCCTGGACCGATTTGCTTATTTTTTTTTTAATTTGATTTGTTATACATTCCAGGTGGTCCCATAGTCATCAGGTCAGGATCTGATGATGGTATTCTTGAGAATTTATGAGATTCCTTAAAATTTTATAGGCGGTGTTAACGTTTTTCTTATACTGAAAAACCAACCAAAAACCAACTTGGTTTCGGTGGTAGGCCACAACATCAGCCGCCGGCGTAAGTTACCACCCACAAGACAAAGTCATGCCGCCAAGCGATTCATCGTGTTCCGGCATGATATCTGGTGAAGCCGTACGGAGGACGGGTCTGAGCAGTTGTGTTGCGATGTACGTGCCGGGTACGATGCGCGCAATGTTGTTGTGTCGGGAGTTTGGTTGTGGAGGGCCTCCAGATCAATATCCCTCTGGCGCAGCATCGTTGGTCGTGTTGTTGGGTTTAACATTGCATCACCGCGCTCAACTGCCGTCTTCCTTCCTATTTACTCAGTTCTTTTGAGTGAGTAGGCTTAATAAACTAGCGCGCTTTACCATCAACGATTGCATCACTGCTTACCATCAGGCGGGATTGCAGTCAAGCGCTAGTTTGTAATTTATATATATAAAAAAAAAAGTGTAATATAAAAACTTTTTTTCTCTAAATTAGTTATTTTTCACTTTGTAGTAATTTTTGGAAGTCGGGCTGTTTTTTTAAAGTAAAGTTTTGTTTTTATAATATCGTTATTTACACATGTGAGTTCTATTGCACATAAAAAAGGTATCAACAATTTATTCGGTTTTGACTATACCTAAAATTGTTTGTTAATTAAAATTGTATATTTCCTTAGATTAGCAGAGATGGAACCAGCTGTGTCAGGGGCAGCTCAGTTCACTTCAGTGTTCGCTCGCTGCGTTCTCGCACTGAACTCGGCGCTACACAGTTCCAACGGACTACCCTCGCATGCACTCGCACATCTGACTACTGACTGTCTCAGGTATATTGGTTTTTCTTTTTATAATTATAAACTAATGCTTGATGGCAATGTTGCAATCGTTGATGGTAAAGCGCGCTTGTTTATTAAGAGCCTATTCACTCAAAAAACTGAGTGAATAGGGAGGAAGACGGCAGTTGAGCGAGGTTAAACCCAACAACACGACTAACTATACTACGCCAGCGGGAGATTCATCTGGAGACCCTCCACGACCAAACTCCCGATAAAACAACATTTGGCGCATCGTACCCGGCACACATCGCAACACAACTGCTCAGACCGTCCTCCATAGGATTCACCGGGTAACATAAACACGAAGTATCGCTTGGCGGCAAGACTGTCTGGTGGGTGGTAACGTCTGCCGGCAGCTGATGTTATGGCCACCACCGAGAAAAGTCCGGTCTTTTTTTAAATCAGTATAATTTATAACTACAGACTTTATAACTACTAACCTACTATAAGAGAATTAAATTACGCATTCGTATTAGCATCGTATTCTTCTTGATCACTTTCTTTATACGTCGCCTTTGTCATTTGTCTAATCATTTCTTTAGTTGGCTGGAATGAGACGCAGTCATCATATTCACTAATGCCCTGTTTAACATGTACGGACGACAGCAGGCCAAGCTACCGACTGTCAGATATTCCCAAGCAACCTTGAGCCTTAACGCTTTACAGATAAAGTTGAAAATTTAATAAGGAAATTTAACAGATTTTAGTAGCTTGATGTGCTGTCGTCTGTACATTAAACAACATTCCAGATTATTTTTATTATTTTTTTTTTATTTTATTTGACATAAGAATTTTGTTCTAGATACATTCTAGATTATTTTCTTTTGACATTACTTTTTAGGATTTTTATTATTTTATTTATTTGTATTGTTCCTAACAACAAATTGCTCTGTTCTCTGGTTGTAACTGACGATTCGAAATTGCTTGTATATAAGCCTAATTGAATAAACTATTATTTGAAATTGAATTGGATACTGAATCCTACTCTTTTTGTGGGCTGTAGTCTGCCAAATTTGTCAGAGACTAAAATAAAGGGCTAAACCTGCCAAAAAGGCAGGATCCTGCCACATTTGGTCACAATGGTCGTAAGTTGAAATCCCGCCAGGCGCTTTACTTTGTGTAAATTACTTCATCACCACTGCTCTCAAAACAGTGAAGGAAAAATCGCGAGGAAACCGGCGTGTTCTAGATGCAAAAACTTTGAAAGCATGTGTCATTTACCAACTCGCACTGGGCCAGTGTGGTAGGCCCGATGCCCTCACACCGAGAGGAGGCCTGTGTCCCACGAGTGGCAACATTATATAGGCTGATGATGATGATGAGTTGTTTTTGTAAAACAAATACTGGTGTTCAGCTGCATCCGGTTAGACTGGCAGCTGACCCCAACATAGTTGTGAAAAGGCTAGGAAGATGATTTTGTGTTGTCGTAGTATTTTTTTAATTAACTTTGCCCCGCTTTAGAAATTACTCTTGTATCGTGGGTGTGTTTACAAACATTTAAACTCACATACACAAACAGCCAGCCCCGGAACAACTACTTGCAGGCCATACAAATATTTGTTCCGAGCGGGAATTGAACCCGTGACATGCAGCGGAACAGTCAATCACTTAGTCACTGCGCCAACAAACAACTAAAATATTTACTCAAAAATTACATACTAGTAGTGTATCGGGAAATTAATGCAATATTACGGTATTTTGCGTTCGCGATTTAGCTGCCTAACATTTAAATTATGAGTTTTAGGAAAAATACCTATAATATCTCGGTACACAATAATATTTACGCCACAATTTCATACATTTTATAACTTTCTCAATAGCACTATTTAATTGTCACACTGAACTCAATTATGTACTGACTACAGCACATCAAGCTACTACAATATGTCAAAGTTCTTTATTAGAATTTCAACTTTATCGCTGAAGATTTAAGGCTCAAGGTTGATTGAAAATAGTTGAATGAGGGTAGCTTGTAGCTTGACCTGCAGTCGTCCGTACCACTAAAGTTGATATATTTTTTAACTTGACAGCAATTAGTTATTTAAATATACCGTTTGCGTTACAAGTAGATCGTGACACCACTAATTGTATTTTTGTGTTATTAGTTGAAATTTAAAAAGTGATACCATTTCATCAGGCTACAGCACCAGTTCAGCGGTGTATCGGAACAGGAAAACGCTTGTGTATGGCAGCTAGCACTGCGCGTGAGTGCGGCGCGTCTGTGTGCGGTGACGTCAGGCGTGAGTACCGTGTCGGGCGCGCCGGCCGCGCCCCCTGCGCCCGCGCACGCCGCCGCACTGTCCGCCGCCGCCGCGCTCACACACCACGCCGAGCTGCTGGACCGTCTGCTGGCGTCTGCGGGTATGCTACAACTTTCATCTCGCTATACTCTCGGTGGTAGGCCATAGCTCTCGGTGGTAGGCCATAACATCGGCTGCCGGCAGAAGTTACCATCCACCAGACAAAGTCTTGCCGCCAAGTGATTCGTCGTGTTCCGCCATGATGTCTGGTGAAGCCGTACGGTGGACGGGTCTGAGCAGTTGTGTTGCGATGTGTGCCGGGTACAATGCGCCAAATGTTGTTGTGTTGGAAGTTTGGTCGTGGAGAGTCTCCAGATCAATCTCCCTCTGGCGCAGCATCGTTGGTCGTGTTGTTGGGTTTAACATTGCGTCACCTCGCTCAACTATCGTCATCCTTCCTATTCCTAAGTTTTTTAAGTGAATAGGCTTAATAAACTAGTGCGCGTTACCATCAACGATTGCATCACTGCTTACGATCAGGCGGGATTGCAGTCAAGCACTAGTTTATAATAATTAAAAGGAAAATATACAGTATGTTAAATAACAGAGGGCGTTCCCTTAAACTCGTTAATATATATCATTAATAGATTAAAATAAAAATATCAGCATAGAAAAATAAGCATAAGAAAATCCGAATAAAAAAAAATTCTAATTGGAAATAAATTTGAAACCTCCTGTTTTAAATCAAAATAGTAGTCGTCATGTATAAATATATTGCGACGTAGCCGTCTTTCATGTTCGCGTGTACAGTGTGTTTCTTTTACATGTCAATTTAAAATTTTTATTGAATATTTTCTTATTGGAAAATTTTTTAAAACATTTTGTTTTCGAATGGAAATATTTTTTTTAGCATGTATGTATGCTATACTATTTCGGGTTAACGGGAACGCCCTCTGTTAGTTAACATACTGTATAATTCAGGAGATATCTCGCCATTAAAGGAATAACTGACTTTAACAGTCTTTAAATAAAGGGTGTATCTGACATCGACGCACCAAGGAGTACCATGGATCCAGTACATGATTCTGAACCCCCCAGTGGTGGAATTTATCGTGGGCTTTTACATGATAAAAAAAATTATGTAGTTTTTTCACTTTAGACCGTTCATAATTGCTATACTTTTATAACCCAATAAGATTTTAAAGTAAAAATTAATTAATTCGCTAATTACACAAAAAACGCAATGAAAACAAAACTCGATAAACTATCTTATCAGCTGATTTAATAGAGTTCAGATCAGGGATCAACGTCATACGTACAAACCCGCACGGCGGCACGCTTGCAACGTTCAAAGGCCGAGCAGACACTGTTTTTAAACACTGTGAATCATCGTTCATTAGCGACATAAATGACTATCATAATTTTATAAGTGGCATGCGGTGTAGCCTTTTCGCAAAGTTTGCGTTAAGATGTCAGATTATTGATTATTTATTGTATAATCTATGTAAATAGTACACTGTAGACTACCTACATTATTTCTCTATCCTTCCCCTTAGAATTCCATCCAAAGGTTGTCTGTAGAAGATCGCTCTTAGCGATAAGACCGCCCATTGTGTCACCCTTTGTAAAATCTTTTTATTTATGTTCTGTAATCTATATGGTGTACATAATAAAGAGTATTCTATTCTCTGTACATAGGTATATACCATGCATATAAGTTGTTAAATATACACACTTCTTTGATACCATGATTTACATGAGGGGCTCGTGGCTAAATAATACCACCCGCACAGGCCTGTGGGTGGGTGTCCATCTTTACATACCGCGAAGCCTACATGCTTCAGAAACCACGGTGAACTGTTAATACCGGCAGTATATTGTAATCTTTGGCAGTCGTTATACGGGCCGTCAAATATTACGAGCACAGGCGTAGAATAGCCAGCCTCTCGGTGTTTTATAGGATGCATTTTGGTGAGTGTGCTAGGGAATTGCATGACTCAATTCCCCCATCTCCGTTCCACCATCGGACGACCCGTCGTACGGCGAGTTTCCACCCTTACGTTGTTAACACCACTACGATCCGGACGAAGCGTTTCGCCTCCTCCTTTATACCGCATTCATCGAGGGATTGGAATCATTTGCCAGCAGCGGTGTTTCCGTCGGGCTACAATTTGAGTGTCTTCAAGGCTAGAGTGAATGTCAAAAACAGTTTTGTTACTTATTATGTATTTTTTTTATATATCTTTACTAGCGACCCGCCTCGGCTGAGCACGGGTGCAATGCTGATACTAAATACACTACAGAAAAACTGTGAACATTGTATAAAAAACCGCCGCGAACGCCGCGCCGTGTACCGCCGCAATCGCGACACCCCGCAATTTTTAAATCTGTAATATCTTCGAAAATATTCATTTAAATCATGTGCTGTAAAGGGCGGTATAGATCTATAGTAAATCAACAATGTTTTTAAGGTATTAAATTGGATAAGGGTTAATGCTATATTATTGAAAATCGCTTCGAATATTAGCCGGTATTTGTTGTAAAAAGTAAATGACAAAAAGATGTTATTGTGTGATATCCATAAGAGATAGACATATGTATACCATCGCAGATTTTTTTGTAGACCTTTTCAATGTGTACAATATTTAGTATTCAATTATTTTGATAAATCTCGTAGGGTTCAGCCTGCGCTTCACCGCAAACTTGGAAAAATGTAATCATTTACGACATCACAATAGAAACCTCGAAAACAATAGTATTTAATGGATGTTATTATACATATAAACCTTCCTCTTTAATCACTATCTATTTAAAAAAACCGCATCTAAATCCGTTGCGTAATTTTAAACATTTAATCTTCCAAAGGGACATAGGGAAAGAGAAAGTGACTTTGTTTTATAATATGTCGCGATATAGCCTAAGTTAGCTAAAGTTCACCAGGTTATGACTACCGTCCCCGTCAATCTTCATTGTGTTTCAGGAGTGGAGCCGGACCCGTTCACGATTGCCGTGTTCCGTCAGCTGTCGATGAACGCGGACCACAAGCCGGCCGCACTCGCCCGAGCCGTCATGCCGCTGTTGCAGTCCGCGCCACTGCCTGTCATACCTAAACCTAATATCAAGGTATGATATCGTTGTGGTGAAACTGTGAAAGGAAGGCTTTAAACAAAAACACATTCATCAGCTTCAATACATAATAAACATTAAACATATCTCACATATACAACGTTAGTTTTTGTCCCGCCTAGTACGACTGATCTGACGTGAACTGTGTTGTGCGCTCGGTAACCACACCGCAACAATTTCTAAATGTATTTGGGAAAAAATATGGTGTAAAAATGATTGGAAGCGATTCAGTTGCTTATCCTAAAGAAACTAGCTTAAAGAAAAAATAACTTTGCATAAAGTCAAAGTAAAGTTTTTTGCTATACTGTAGTGGACCGGTAACCGAAAGCAGTATTTATTTGCTTGTAACATTTTTCATAGCTAAACCGATTTCAAACATATTAACTAGAAAACTAACGAAGTAGTCCCTCCATTTACAACATGTACTTAAGGGCTACCATGAGTTTTCATTACGAAGACTCGATCATTGATATCGAGCGCGTTTGACTCATCGATTGGCCCGCTTCAAGGTTATAAGAACTCTCCACCAATGAGAGCGCCAAACGCGGTCGATGCGAATGTTCGGGTCTCTAGGCAGCAATTGACGAGTGGATAAAGATTCTAAAATTTAGGTTGGCTGGATATTTATCTATTCGTCCATTTGTCGCGCACATACTTAATGGAAATTTAAGACTACTGCTTTCTTATGGATGCCTTTGTCAGAAATGGTCCGGCCATTTGATTAGTTGAAGTAACCAAGTCAAATAGAACAAAAAGCTGGTGTGCTCATAAATAATAAAGAATCACCAAAATCCGTTCAAAAAGTTCTGAGTTATGAAACATTAAAAAAAATACATTCGAATTGAGAATTTTCTTCTTCTTTTTTGAAGTTGGTTAAAATATGTTATTATTATTTGAAACAGCAACTGCTAGCATAGCTAATTGTCAATGGAGCGGAAAATACGTCATCTAAAATTTCACCGTCGCGGAATTTGGTCGGTAGGAGTTTGATATAGCCTTCCTTTCTCTTAACGCAAGTGCAGCGAATTAATTAATCTTTTTATAGATCTATGTGATTTATCAAAGGTGTCCTTAACCTTTTGAACGCCAATCACTTCTATACACGTTCGAGATTTTAGTGCCCTCAGCGCCACTACTTGATTAGAAGTAATCACAGTATAAAATAAATTTACGACTTTTAAAAGACCTTTTATTTTGTTTTTACGGGCATTTGCCCTGTTATCAGCCATATTTTTTACTTTTTCACACATAATAAGTTCTTATTTGTTTTATTTTCATTAGAAACAAAAACGCCAGAAAATATTTAAATGCCTCCAGCGCCAATTACTTGATATCAAGTAAGCCATTGATGGGACATGATGAAGACCTCGCTATATTTCATCTCGTCGAAATGATCATAAATACTATTATTTCAAGAAAATGACGTAAATAATTAATATTTTGTAAATATTGTACATTATGAACTAGGTTTTATTCACCTAAATGAAGAATAAATAGGTTTTCTAATTATTGTCGATAGTGAAACACCGTTTGAAAAACCCCATCCCTACAAAGTTAGTTAGTTTTCAGTCCGCACACGCCACGGACTTGTATAGAAGTAAATCTGTGACGTCATAAGCGGACGGGTTTCAAGGTCATAGTGACTGTGCATTTTAGTGTAGTGCAATGTTTACATCTTGACTTGGCGCACGTGTTCTTACAAAAAAAATTGTGACTGTGAATATGATGAATTACTGAGAGTTGTTCAAGTCTGAATCAGAATTTTGAAATAGATCGTCGTCTTGACATTCCGTTAAATCGTCAATTTCCGTTTCTGGAATTTTCTTCCGTTTTCTATTAGTTTCTACAAACTAGAAAAATAATTGCGAGTATTTTGCGCATAGATTTTGCGACACCATTAAAAAAAGGTCTGTAACATTTGTGTAAAACAGACATTTACCCTCCATTATATTCTTTTTAAAAAAACGTAGAAAACCAGGTATTTAGCTTCTGTTAATTGTAGTTGTTGTAAGTAAACGAAATTATTTATGCAGGATTCGCTTGAGTTTAACAGCACGTGTATCTCGACCACAGTGAATATAAAAATATATACCATAGAAATCTAGACATCCTTATATCAAGAAGGATTTTGACGTGCCACGAGCGCCAACTACTTGATATGAAGTAGAAGGATTACATTCCGAGACAAATAGGGATGTGCCTTCTAGAACACACGTCTAATAAATTTAACATTCTTTCCTTTATTATGGGGAATATATCCAGATTTTCATATTGACTTTTTTATGAAATAAAATAAAATATCAAAATCAGTTACAGTTTTTATTTTAGCTTCGTAAATTGGCGAGTAAACATTAATTTCAAATTATAATATTATTTGTCGATAGGACATTAATCCCATCCCTATGTTTTACTATAGATACGTTATACATTTATAGCGTGGCGCAAGAGGACACATCGCGTGTTATACAGATGGGCGTTCAAAAGGTTAATTTCGGTATTTGATGTGTTTAGATCCGCATGTGTACAGCGAGCATCCTGGAGCCGGCTGCCGACAACGACACCGTGGTGCGGTTCAGTGCCGGGCTCGTGGCTGGCGTCGCGCTGGAGGCCGAGGTGCTGCGCGTGCGCAACCCGGCGCAGCTGCGCGTGCGCGTCGCCTACCCTGACACCAGGGTGCACGCGCTCGTGCCGCACAAGGACCATCTGAGGCCGCTCGACCATCAGAATACTAGTAAGTGGAACACTGGAACACTACATCCAAAAACAGCCAAGTAGTTTGCGCCAGAAATGTACATAATAGGAACGAACGGCAGAACGTCGAGGTCTTCGCCTAGTAACTTGCTCAACTCTACGCTAAGCTTATTCATCATTATCATCATGTCAGCCACAGGAAGTCCACTGCTGGACATAGGCTTCCCCCAAAGATTTCCAAAAAGACCGGTTGGACGCAGCCGGCATCCAGCGCTTTCCTGTGATTTTGGTTAGGTCATCTGACCACCTAGTCGGTGGGTGTTCGATGCTGCACTTGCTGGTTCGTGGTCGCCGTTCAAGAGCCTATCTGCCCCATCGGCCATCGGCTCTACGTGCTATGTGCCCCGGCCACTGCCACTTCAAAGAGCTAATTCGCTGGACTATATCGACGACTTTTGTTCTTCTACGAATCTCCTTATTCCTGATTCGATCACGTAGAGAAACACCCACACGTAGCCCTCTGTGCGTCGTTGAGCTTTCTTACGAGGCCCATAGTGGGGGCCACATTTCTGATCCATATGTCATCACCAGTAACACACATTGGTTAGACTTTGTCTTTAGGAACTGAGGTATTTAGGACAAGAAGACACTACGGAGCTTCCCGAACGCTGCCCAGCCGAGTCGAATACGTCGAAACACCTCGTCTTTGAAGCAGGCTAAGCATATTAAAAAATTACATTGCCTTCTCGCATAAAAAGCATGACTATCATGTGTTTGATACATATTTGACGTTTTCTCAGATGACGACGGCACTCAGAACGTGCGCCTCCTGACCAAAGTGTTGATATCGCACGGCGTGTGGACGGAGCCTTGCGGCGTGGATATCTCCGTGTGCCTCGCGGTAGATGAGGGCGGCGGCCGAGAACCAGCTCAACTCATCGAGTTGTGTCGAGCAGTGCGAGTCACTGTCGCGCCCAAACCTATCAAACGAGGCATATAGACCATAGACACAGAGAAATCAGGGCTTGAGAAGGATTGGGTATGGAACTCGTTTGGTTAACTAAAGAGCAAGAATTACCCATTTATGAGTTTCTTATAGGAACGAAGAGTTGCTGTTTAGTTTTTTCTACGATTCTATTCCTGGAAAACGATAATTCAGTAAAGTACAGAGAAGAATCAAGTACATGCTATATAAATATTATATTTTGATAAACGACTGAAAATGTGATCACGAATCTATGGACTATGTAGAAATAAGAACAAATAAAGTATTGATATATATTATTTTAATTTTATTTACAACTTTTACAACACAACACAGCTTATATTGTACCTCATATTTCACATGGCAAACTGAGAAGTTTCACTTACTTGATACAAACATCACAATACTTTCCCTATGGATATGATAAGTATACAGTTTTAATGCAGAGTAATTATGGTAAAATAAAATATCTATTTTTTTTACAAGTTATACTTTGGCTATTATGGAAGAAACTATGTTTTCTTACTAAAAAGAAGTTATATAAAAAAAACTGGCCAAGTGAGAGTCTGACTGAAGTGACAGAGTCGCGCATAAAGGGTTCTGTATCATTTTCTATATAAATGAAGTCTATTATATGGGAGCACTAATTAAATATTTATTTTGAAAGTGAATATAGAACTGAATATTCTGCAATATCGCAAAACAGCAAAAAAGTCATGTTTGTTGTAAAGGAGGCCCACATAAATATTTTATTTTGTTTTTAGTATGTATTGTCTATGAATGGTCTAATATCGAAATATCATGGTCAGATAGTCTTAAGACTAATTTACATGGTGCAATTTAATTGCCTATGGCATACAATAAAGTTGATGCAACAAATGACTTTCATCGTCTAAATGGTGTTTAGACAATGCAAGTTTTATTGTTGCTCCAAATTAATTGAAGCCATAGCCAATTAAATTGCACCATGTAAATCAGCCTTTAGTATGTAGTACGGTAGTGGGTACGTACAGTGTTCACCCTTTGCGTACAGAACCCTTAAGATGTAATAAAACAGGTATAGGTTGGTGGCATATGGAGAACTTAATATACCATTATGCATTACACGATTAACGCAGTTTCAGCCCTTATTGACTGAACACGTCCGTGCGTATTAACCGCTGACGGGCACCGCGCGTGTCCCCGCGACGCGTTCCGTCGCACGAGCCCACGAGCACGGCCCGCGCCTGCCCATTACGGACGCCCGCGCCCGCCGTTCCCTGCGTCGGAGTACTTTTGTATGAAACCGCACAAGTGCCCGCTTAACGCAGCAGTTTCAGCCCTTAGACTGTTTGGTGTTATAATGTTTTCTAAAACTCATATACTCACATTCCAGAGATATTAACGGCCATAAAAAATTAACTTAACGGCGCGATATTAGGTATGCCAAGCTCCATAATACCTTCAATCCTGTTAACATTTTGGCATACAATAAATTAAGCAAGAATGGAAGCAACTATAGTAAGTTAAAATGCGATATGGAAACTAGCGGCTGGAAATGAGTTTTATATCAGTTCTATTCCTTGTCGATAGAGAGCAGTTCTGTGCGAGCTATACAGTTATGTATAAGCTGTTTGATGCCTGGCATCCATGTACCAACTGCACTCACATGGTCAATCATCAGTGCTCTGTGTATGTCATCAGCTATTGTAGGAGTGTCATCCCGGAGTGCTGAAAATAAAAAGTATAATTTACATTGATCTCATACAGGTTTGGAACAACATGTTCAGATATCCCCCAATACATGGTTGGTAGGAAAATGAGGAAGCCCTTGCCTAGTGGTGGGACACAATATAGGACAGTGAAAAAAAATACTCATTCATAACTCATAATTACATTTTGCTCTGGTTTATCTTCTTGGCTGTACCTAATAGAAAACTTTTGGCAAAAATACAGTATTAGTAATATTGATAAGGCATCATTTACAATGAGCACTTTTGTTTGTAGTCTACACTGTGTCCCATTGCTGGGCAAAGGCCTCCCCTTTTTCCTTCCAAACCTTCTTGTCTTGTGGTGCCTCTCTGGCTATGCTGACTGATTAATGTTCACATAACTTATACCGAGAGGGAAAGTAATGAAACATTACATAAATGCTTTATGGTCCAGTTGCTCTATGTGCATGAATGCTGACGTCTTACCTGTATCACTAACAGTATGACTCAATTAGTGTGTGTAATCTCACGAAAATAATAATACAGTAGATTTACAGCAAGCTATTTAAGTTATAACAAAAATGTAACATGAATGATAAAGAATTCATAGGGAGTTCTAAGATTATTTATCAATTCACGAAAGGTTTAGAACTCACCATATGCTAGGGTCTGCATTTGCACAAATATTCTATTATCTAACTTCCCAGATGACCACATCTCCTCCATCACCCCTATTCTTCTTCTGATATCATTTGATTTGGTACCTAGCTCACTGCTGTTATCCAACAGCTCTAGAAGTATTCCTTTCACTTCCTTCAGAGTATTCTCGCTGTCAACATTTATTTCTTGTGGTTGTGAACTTGGAATCTGAACAGGTGTTCCAGGAGAGAATGCTACAGGCATTGGTGGTAAGTTCATAGGGGGCATTGCAGCAGGACTAGACGTGGCGTTTGATAAGGGAAAAGCCACTCTTTTATTTAAAATATTTCGCGGCTTATTCGGTGTAGTCTGCGGATTGTAAGATAATTTCGGAGGGTCGTTCCAGCCGGGGTCGATTGGTGCTGGAAAATAAATAGTTTGTAAGAAGATGACCCTCTAACCAATGATTTATTCAAAGAAATATAATTTTAAATATCATTAATGTCGCACCTGTGACACCAGTGTTGGGTGTATAACCGCTGCTATTCATTTTTAGGTAACAATTAAATCACAAGCACAATCAGTGAAAAATGGTTTAATTTCATTAATTTTGTCTTCACAATATGGTAGAAAGATATTGCGAAATGTTACACACAGGTTTAATTTTCAGTAAACTTTGCAAGTTTTTAATGACAATCCATGATTGGCAAACTGTCAATTCAATTCAATTCTTGATTAATGGCCTTTGTGGGAGAGACGCCACAAAGCAGTGTGACCAACCTTAAATTAGAGATCCTGCCCCACTTAGACAAGAAAACTGACAAATCCTGCCACAATCAACAGCACAAAATGCCAAAATAATGCCAATATAATTTAAAAGTTTAAAATAAATAAACATGTTATTTTTTGAAGTTTTATTTAAAACTAGCTGTGCCACACGGATTCACAGGCTTTTTTTTAAAAAAATGCTCCGCACCTATTGGTTGCAATGTGATGCTATATGGCCAAAAGCCTTCCTCGATGAATGGGCTATCAAACGAAAAAAGAATTTTTCAAATCGGACCAGTATTTCCTGAGATTAGCACTTTCAAACAAACAAACAAACTCTTCAGTTTTATATGTATACTAGCTTTCCGCCCGCGACTTCGCCCGCGTGGAGTTCGGTTATATCGCGCTTTTTAGATTTCCCTCGGGAACATCAAATTTTTCCGGGATGAAAGGTAGCCTATGTTCTTTCTCAGGGTCTAAAGATTGTCTGTGCCAAATTTCATCAAAATCGGTTGAGAAGTTTAAGCGGGAAAGCGTAACAGACAGACAGACAGACAGACAGACAGAGTTACTTTCGCATTTATAATAATATGTATATGTATATTAGTAGGATAAATAATAGATCTTAAAGTCTAAAAGTGAACTGAATTAAATTACACATTCCTATTAGCATCGTATTCTTCTGGATCACTTTCTTTATACATCGCTTTTGTCATTTCTTTAGTTGGCTGGAATGAAACGCAGTCACCATATTCACTAATGCCCTGTCTAACAACTAAAATAGAGGCGACATGTTCATTAATAAATCTGTTCGGCGTTTTCGTTTTATCAGATTGATTTTCAAGAATATCCTTTCACAAGCAGCATTCGGCTTGTTTTTGAACCATTACCTCTAATTTTTTAACCATAATTTAATTTTTTACATTTTGGCATTAGAATTTCCTTCTAGAAACATTCTAAATTATTTTTTTTTAAATTCGATATAAGAATTTTTGTCTAGATACATTCAACATTATTTTCTTTTGACATTTCTTTTTAGGATTTTTATTATTTTATTTATTTTGTATTGTTCCTAACAACAAATTGCTCTGTTCTCTGGTTGTAACACATGATTCGAAAGTGCTTGTATCTAAGCATACTTGAATAAAGTATTATTTGAATTTGAATTGGATACTGCATCCTACTCTTTTTGTGGGCTGTAGCGGCTAGCGGCTATACTATATTGTTAATACTGCCGAAAGTGCCAAATCCTGCCAGATTTCTAAAACGTCAAACAAAAGTGCCAGAGAGTAAAATAAAGGGCTAAACCTGCCAAAAAGGCAGGATCCTGCCACATATGGTCACACTGCCACAAAGGCAAACTGTCAGGACCAGGTCCGTATTACAGAACGTCACTCACACTCTAAACTCAAGCTCTACGGTGCGTATTCCAGAACGAAACTCAAGCATTGATCTCTGCATAGGCATTACATAAAACTAGTTTCAACCAATCAAATGGCTTGAAACGAGACTTAAGTAGGGCTTGAGTTTTGAGTGACGTTCTGTAATACGGACTTTAATAAGTCTCGTTTCAAGCTGTTTGATTGGTTGAAACTAGTTTTAAGTAATGATTGAACAGACATCAATGCTTGAGTTTTTTACTTGACACTTGACATTGGCACAAAGTCATAACTAGTGCCACACTAAAAAAAAAAAAATGCTTGAGTTTCCTTCTGTAATACGGGCAAAGAAATTTTATTATACAAATTCTTTGAATACGGGCAAAGAGTATAAATAATAATACGGGCCTCAGACTCAGATGACAGTCTTTGGCCCGTATTACAGTGTGTAGCGGTTATATCATGCTTTAATCTGGCAACATCGGTCATTTGTCAATTTGACATTATCATTATCACTGACTTGTAAAGCCGAGCCGCGGTGTCTGGATGTGAGAAATATTAAGGCGAAAAAATGGTTTTTTCAACAAATTTTCACGTATTTCACAGTGTTTTACCTATCGTATTGCTCACCCTTTTGACAATAAAAAATTCACAAGGTATAGCTAATTACCAATCATTTTATTAACTATTTCTAACATCGTTGGTTGTAAAAAATTACGTGGCCTTTTGCTAAGGGAGGATACGAAATTTAGATTAAATACATAGGTGTTATGAATTAAAACATGCTTAATTTGAAATTCTAACATAACAAGATTGCGTTTTTCAGGATCAAAAGCAGAATATGTGACGTGCGGCTCTATTTTAAAATTGATAAACACAGACCTAAGATTACGACTTCACTCACACGATGTGAAGTATGGCTCGGGCTCTGGTCAGCAGTCAGTGACGGCAGTGGATGTGGCTGATGATTACAATAGCCACTGGCTGGTGCGGGCGCCTATGGCAGAGTCGTGCAAACGCGGGTAAGACGCAATATGCTAACTTTTGCCTCAGCAGAAGTAAATTTTAGTGTTACCTTTACTCCACTCAGAATAAGATTAGACATTTAATGATTTAAACATACCTTTTTTAAAGTCCATTCAATTGATTTTAACTTCTATTGCATTGGTGGCATAATTTAGGGCAGCTATAGTAAATAGTTGGTATTGTAACCACTTTTTTCTTTTGAATTGTTATGCTTTCGAAATAGAAATCAATTGAATGGACTGGACTCTAATGAAGGTTTGTTTAGTGTTTATATGCTTCTTATAAATCCTTTTGTACTTCCCAATTTGATGGGCCTGAGTAATATGCATTAATAAAATTGTCAATTTCAATGTTCCAGGGTTCCCATAAAATGCAACAGCAACATCCGTTTGCAGCATGTATCAACTAAGAAGAATCTTCACTCTCACCAGTTTGCATCTCCACTGTCTGGCAACCAGGAGGTTTCATGTTACGGTGATGAGGATGGTGAAGGTGACAGTGGGGACCACTGGACTGTCATGTGCAATAATGATTATTGGAGAAGAGACACTCCTGTCAAGTTTAGACATGTTGATACTGGGGTGTAAGTATTTAACTTGATAACTTATAAACACCTTTGTCCATTTAATCATTCAATTGTGAATTTTTCAGCTCCCCTTTGTATAGAATCAGTCTATAGAATCTTGTGTACACATTATTTCATCATCATCCTTTTTATCATCCCACTGCTGGGCACAGGTCTCCTCTCATACAGAGAAGGATTGAGCGTAATCACCACACTTGCTCGATGTGGGTTGGCGATTTCAGACCTAAAGTCCAGGTTTTCTCGAGATGTTTTCCTTCACCTTCAGTCATTGGTGTCCAAGATATATTTAGAAAGTACATATAACTTTGAGATGGCTTCTGATAGGGATGTATGGAAGAAAAAGACATGTTGCGCCGACCCTAAATAAATTGGGATAAGGGCAGGAGAATGATGATATAACTTTAGAAAAGTTACAATGGTATTTGCCTGTACCTGGAATTGAACCCGCGAGCTCATACTTGAGGCTGGTGTTTTAACCACTAGGCCACCAGGACTATGTGATGATTGCAATTACTTACAATTCCGAAAACTAAAAAAGGGTATAAGTTGGAATCACTATTTATTCATTTTGCACAAATGTTTTAAAAACTAGAGGTCAAAAATAATTATATTTCCGCCTCACCCTTTTAGAATATCTCCTGAGAATAATATTTGTCTGTAATCTGGCCTCAGAGAGTATAGAATCAGTTCATATCACATGTTCATATACATATCAAATGAGACACAAATTCTCTGTACCTTTCTGAAGTCGGAACTTTTCTTACAGGTTCCTTGCAGGCTCTGGCCGCACATTCGGCCGACCGATCAGTGGGCAGGGCGAGATCGTCGGCCACAAGATGCAGTACGGCACATATACAGACTGGCAAGCCAAAGAGGGGCTGTTCATCCACCCTGGTGAACTACTACCCCACCAGCATGCAATACATTCTGAATTATAATTGTTAACTTATTATTTATTGAGTAATAATGTTTTGTGATTTTATTAGGGTATTATATTCAGGGTTTGTTTGATCACTATTAGTGTACACAATAGACACATCAATGTAGATTTGTCTATGTAACAGTACTTATCTCAAGAGTCATTATTTTATATTTTCAACCCTAGCTGTGACCACGATTTTGTTTTCAGACATGAATATAGTCATTCTTTTACCAAAATGTAAAAAAAAAGATTATTCCTTATAATGTAAGTTATTTTCCAGTGAAAGTTCTGTCAAAATTAGTTCAGCCGTTACGGAGATTAACCCGTACAGACAAACAACAATGCTTTCAGCCGTTACGGAGATTAACTCGTACAGGCAAACAACATTGCTTTTTAATATAGATACAAAAGCTCTATTTCAAAGTTTCACATAACAGTTTTTCAGTTGTTTAGATTGTTTGACTTTTAAACAAGACATATTTTTAGGTACGGTAATTTGTAATGTTGAACAAATATTGATTTGGTGGTACCTTCATTTTATTTATTTGTATTGTATAGATAAGTTTTGATTTGTGCTGGAAACACAATGTTCTAATAGTTTATCTTTCACTAAACAAACCCCCAGTAATAAATAATGTAAATGTGAAAGGCACAAGGACATTCTGCAGTCACAATGAAAGACACTGTATAAATGCTTGATAAAAAATAATGCTGTCTACAGACAAATTCTTAAAAGATAAAATATTTGACATGATAACATCAATAAGGCTGGAATGAATTATAATATGAAAGAAATACAAACAAGTTTCATTTTCCTAATAACTTTATTGTCAAATAGTTTGTAATTATATTATACAATGAGAGGGGTAACAAACCCCTGAGAACTCGTTTACAAATTAGAATTAGTGCTTCAACAACATCGAATGTGTAATAATACTGACGCTTCACATCTCCAGCTTGTAAGATTTGTTGAATTTGGAAATAAACAGTGTAGTTTCATGGTCTTCTGGATGGTTCATGTTACTATGTAAATCAATAGTACAGTCATACCTACGAGCTCAACATGCATCCGTAACACCGAGCAAGGTTGCGCTCAGTTATTAAGAGCTTTTAGTACTCGATTGGCTCACACGTGCACGTCACGTGATCGTTACGTCCTGTGTTTGCGAACGCATGTGGAACTGTTACCGCACCATAGGTACCATATTTTATCCGATGTTACTGAAGCCCAGAAACAAGTTATAAAAATATAGCTATAAAACTAAATAAAAAAACTCCAAACGTAGCCCCGCTCGCACCGCAGCCCTCAGTCATGGTGCTCTCAATCAACCACATACGTCAAGAGGTTCTACTAAAATTTAACTTATCTAACGCAATCACGAACGCAACGAGGTGTCCATAAGAATTATATGTTATTGATTAGATTCCTATAAAACTCGGCCCTACTACATACCAAACACGGTGCGGCGCGGCACTGTTTGTATTAAGCGTTTCTAATAAAATAAGGGGTTGGGGCATATAAAAAAAAACAAACGGCGATGAGTCGTACAGCACCGGGCCTGGTGTGGACCTCCTAACATAACAGGACTGGTGGGAATAGTGAAGTTGAATACATGTTCACTATGTTTACATCTACTTAGATATTAAATACAAAATCTAAGATGGCAGTTATTGGACTCTATTGTCCAAAGTTCGAGTAGCAATTCTTGTAGGGAAAGTAACAAAGTACAATTAACCTTTTGAACGCCAATCACTTGTATAAAAGTTCGAGATTTTCGTGCCCTCGGCGCCACTACTTGATTAGAAGTAATCACTGTATAAAATAAATTTACGACTTTTACAAGACCTTTTATTTTGTTTTTAAGGAAATTTGTCCTGTTATCAGCCAACTTTTTCACACACTGTAAGTTCTTATTTGTTTTATTTTCAATAGAAACAAAAATGCCAGAAAATATTATAATGCCCCCAGGGCCAATTACTTGATATCAAGTAAGCCAGTGATGGGACACGAAGAAGACTTCGCTATATTTCATCTCGTCGAAATGATCATTAATAGTATTATTGCAAGAAAATGACGTGAATAAATAATATTTTATAAATACTGTAAACTATAAACTAGGTTTTATTCAGCTTAATCAAGAATAAATAGGTTTTCTAATCATCATTGTCGATAGTGAAACACCGTTTGAAAAACCCATCCCTACAAAGTTAGTTGTCATTGCGCACACGCCACCGACTTGTATAGAATTAAATCTGTGGTGTCATAAGCGTACGGGTTTCAAGGTCATAGTGACTTTGTGCATTTTAGTGTAGTGCAATGTTTACATCTTGAGTTGGCGCACGGTGAATATGACGAATTATTGCGAGTTGTTCAAGTTTGAATCAGAATTTTGAAATAGTTCGTCGTCTTGACATTCCGTTAAGTCCCCAATTTCCGTTTCAGGAATTTTCTTCCGTTTTCTATTAGTTTCTACAAACCAGAAAAATAATTGCGAGTATTTTGCGACACCATTAAAAAAAGGTCTGTAAAACAGTCGCTTTCCCTCCATTTTAATTTAAAAAAAAAAAACCTAGAAAACCACGTATTTTGCTTCTATTAATTTTATTTGTTGTAAGGAAACGAAATAAATTATGCAGGAATCGGTTGAGTTTATGCACGTGTAACTCGACCACAGTGAATATAAAAATAAATCGGAAAGGAATTTGAGGTGCCTCGAGCGCCAACTACTTGATATGAAGTAGAAGGATTACATTTGGAGACAAATAGGGATGCCTGTGTGCCTTTTAGAACACACGTCTAATAAATTTACAATTCTTTTCTTTATTATGGGGAATATATCCAGGTTTTCATATTGATTTTTTTTTATGAAACCAAATAAAATATGAAGTTACGGTTACGGTTTTTATTCAGCTTCGTAAATTGGTGAATAAACATTATTTTAAATGTATAATATTATTTGTCGATAGAACATTAATCCCATCCCTACGTTTTACTATAGATACGTTATACATTTGTAGCGTGGCGCAGGAGGACACATCGCGTATTATATAGATGGGCGTTCAAAAGGTTAAATACAAAATCTAAGATGGCAGTTACTGGACTCTATTGTCCAAAGTTTGAGTAGCAGTTCTAGTAGGGAAAGTAGTAAAGTACCATTAATGTTGATCAGCACCTAGTGAGTTTTTCTACCTATTCTATTGTATTATTATTAACTTTAATTTCTACAGAATCAAAACAGCGCCGACTTGCGACGTTAATGGGAATCCCAATTATTATTCCACTCCAATTTACTAGGTAAACACTCACTAGGCACTCTGTGATTAACATATCCGAGTTAATGATATGAAAGAATAAATAACAAGAGAAAAAAAATAGGTGGACATAAAAGTAATTCTTTAGAAAAAACAAAACCCTACTCAAATTGATTTTTAGAGACGAAATAAACTTTAACAAAATCATGTATGTTGCTAATAAACTAACAATTGAAACAATGGGCGTAGAATCACCTCTAGTGTGTAATCTATACGTAAAACAAGAATCTACTAATTAAGTATAGGCAATATTAAATTCATTTAATTAATTATTATACCAGGTGGACAGTCGAGTGGCGACTAGCAGAGCTTGTTGGCTAGTACACTGTTGAGTTTCTCTAATGCATATGTGAGGTTTGTGTAAAGTTTCTTATCACAGCCGTGCTCTTCGATTGTGCTGAAGCGGAATGTTCGGAAGTTCTTCTCCACATCTATGTATGTGACAGCTTGCATGAGCGGACACAGGATTATTTTTGTGTGGTCTTGGAAGTTAATCTGTTAAGAAATTTAGATTATCAGAAAACATTACTTTCATGTTGTAAAACAAGATTATGCAAATAAATTGAAGAGTCTGTTTGTAATGTAAAAAGAAAACCCGAAGACGGATGTGTTTTCAGATATGAATAAAAATATTGCCTCCGTGGCGTAACGGTAGCAAACGCGGCCCCGGCGGTTCGAGCCCCGCGCAGTGCAAATAAAGGGTTTTTCAATAAGGGCGGGTAGATTTTGAAACGAAATTAAACAAGCTGCGTATGAGGTATCAACAATTTTTTTTTATTTATTTAAAAGGCCCATATATGCCATTAAGTATGGAAGATGACATTATTCAAATGCCCACCTCGGCTTCTCACAGTGGCACGGATCCGAGTGGTCCAATTTTCAATGACTCTTCCGCATAGATCCGCCTGAATTTGAGCGATGGCATGTGTTATGTTCGCCTTCAGGGCATCGGTGGATTGTGGTTTATTTGCATAGACCTGCGACTTCAAAAAACCCCACAAGAAAAAGTCTAGCGGGGTTAAATCGCATGACCTTGGTGGCCAATTCACATCACCCCTGCGAGAGATAACCTTAGTCTCAAATCGCTCATGCAGAATGTCAATCGTGGCGTCCGCTGTGTGGCACGTAGCGACATCCTGCTGAAACCACATGTCGTCTAGGTCCATATGGTTCAATGTGGGCCATAAAAAATTGGTTATCATCGTTCTGTAGCGCTCGCCGTTAACAGTGACCGCCTCACCAACGTCGTTTTCAAAAAAATATGGACCAATGACGCCGCCGGCCCAAAATCCACACCAAACCGTAACTTTTGAGGATGCATTACCACCTGGTGAACCTCGTGTGTGTTTGTGTCGTCACATATACGGCAATTTTGTTTGTAAACAAAGCCATTCATCCAAAAATGCGCCTCGTCGCTAAAGATAATTTTTCGCGGATCTATGCGGAAGAGTCATTGAAAATTGGACCACTCGGATCCGTGCCACTGTGAGAAGCCGAGGTGGGCATTTGAATGATGTCATCTTCAATACTTAATGGCATATATGGTCCTTTTAAATAAATAAAAAAAATTGTTGATACCTCATACGCAGCTTGTTTAATTTCGTTTCAAAATCTACCCGCCTTTATTGAAAAACCCTTTATTTGTATGCATGAATATAAGTATTTGCACTGGTCTGGTCGTGCCTCGTAAAGCACGTTAAGCCGTTGGTCCCGGTTTCCATACGATCATCTAATGGCTGTCGTTACGAGTTTTTGGAGCCTTCAAAAGTCCAACAATTGGTCTACCTGCAATGCTTCGATATCGCCTTCGGGTTGTGCAGGTCAGACGGCAGTCGCTTCACGGAAAATATCGAAGGTTAGCTAAAATCAGCAGTTAGAATAGAAAAAGCGGACCCCAGACTCCAAAGCTGAAAAGCTTCGGATGCGACTGGGATTAACGCCGAGATGATGATGATTAAAAGGGGTATAAATTTACCTGTAGTGTTCCATTGGTCAGGTACATGATGACTGCCAGTGTGGTTCTGAACCACTGGTGAAGATGCGGCAGTCGGGACAGTCCGTCACTCTCTCTCACTGGTACTGATGCACCTGTGATTAACAAACAAAACATTACCAATGCATCTACAACAACTAGGTAATCTAGAAGACCTAAACTGAAGTTTATTAGATTTCTAGTTGAAATTTAAAGTTTATTATACAAGAAGTAACAGAATAAACGCAAGCCCTGAAAGTTCGTTAGTTTCTTCATAATTAGCTACAGAATCAATTTCAGTCAGTTTGGTAGGAACTTTGGATTTTTCGTCTTTTGCCAGTAATAATGTTACATATTGAGTACTAGTGATAGCTTACCAGCTTTCATAAGGTGCTCGGTCATATATCTCCTGAAGTAAGTGAGGAGTTTCATCTTCTTGTCGAGCTCTTGCGGGTATTCGCGCATCGTCATGTACTGCTCTTGGCCCTGCCGGTTGATATAGTGCACGTTCCTGTACGAAAGAAAAGTTAGATATTTTGCAGACCTTTTTGTTGTTAGTTTATTTTTTTGTAAACATGTATGAATGCAACATTACTTTGAACTGATAAAGGGCGTACCTATACTAAATGAGAGGTAGAAATTGGCAACAAATCACTATTCTACTTTTATTGACTAGTGCTTGACTGCAATTCCGCCTGAGGGTATGCAGTGATGCAATCGTTGATGGTAAAGCGCGCTGGTTTATTAAGAATATTCACTTAAAAAACTTAGTCGCGCGCGGCGGTGTTTCCGTCGGACAACAATTTGAGTGTCTTCAAGGCTAGAGTGAATAGGCTCTTAATAAACTAGTGCGCTTTACCATCAACGATTGCGTCACTGCTTACCATGAGGCAGGATTGCGGTCAAGCGCTAGTTTATAATTTGTAATAAAAAAAAAAAAAATAGTGAATAGGAAGGAAGACGCCAGTTGAGCGAGGTGATGGAATTTTAAACCCAACAACACGACCAACGTTGCTGCGCCAGAGGGAGATTGATCTGGAGACCCTCTACGACCAAACTCCCGACACAACAACATTTGGCACATCGTACCCGGCACACAACTGCTCAGACTCCGTCCTCCGTACTAATGTATAATAATAAATAATGGTTTTCTTCTAGCCTAACACTAAGTATAATGACTTTCGATGTTCTTTATATTATACTTCTATATTTCTAGTTTCGACTGATAGAAAGTTCATAGATTGAATTTCATGAAACTATAATATATACAAGTACAGTCGACAGCACATCAAGCTACTACAATCTGTCAGATTTCCTTATTAGAATCTCTAAAGCAATAAAGTTCAAAAGGTTGATAGAAAATATCCGGCAGTTTGGCGTAGCTTGACCTGCTGTCGTCCGTACATACATCTCCATAAAGAGGCGAGGGTGATATTGGTCAATGCATTTGTTCGAATCCATTTCAAGCCTGTCTCTCTTTTGAAAATATTCCTTAGGGTAGTGATAACAAAACCAGTAAACAATGTTTATTGTAATATTTTTAAACTTGATGAGATACAGTGATGGAGCCTGTACACAGGTATAACCCGCGCAAATAAAGAAAAGTTCTGAAAATGGCGGCGGATACTTATGGTACTGTTGACAAAACAGCCATTGTTCAATCACAAACCAAAAGCTAAGATAGTAAAATCTCAAATTTACTTGTTTTTTATTATTGTATTTGTTGAGTTTGATTGTTCAAACTCAAAACAACATAATAACAGAGACTTTAGCAGAACGAAATTAACGATAACTCGGAGTGCGTCAAAGTAGCTTCAGTAGTTTGGAAAGCGAATCCTGAATTCCTGATCGATGATTTTTTTTTGCAGCGATTACTTCACTGTGTGAGTATAGACAGCGATAGAGAGTGAGTGAGAACGCATGCGAGCGGACGCCATTTACAGATATTTTCTTTATCTGCGCGGGTTATATACTCACAGTCCGTTAGCCAACATGATAAGCTTGGTGGTGTCATTAAACATGACGCCGACGCTCTCGTCGCAGAGTTGATATCCAAAGCCATATTTGTCGCTATAGTCCACCCATTTGCCCACCCAAACCAGTGGTTGGGCAGCGGGATCGCTCAGCTCGTCTGTCAGACATTCTGGACGGCATTTCAGCTGCAGAAAAAATATTTATTAAAGTTGCTTTTATCGCGAAAATGTTAACAGTATTTTCATGACTATAGTACTTCAGACGAATCTACAGATTTTAATGTTTTTGTTTGAACGCGCTAATCTTAGGAACTACTGGTCCAATTTGACAAATTAAATAACACTACACTGCGACCAATAGGAGCGGAGCATATAAAAAAAAACATATCGAGAAACCTATGTGGGTGAAATCGCGTGGCGCAGCTAGTCAGAAATACTTCGATTGTAATTGATTCAGTTTTTGGGTCAAATAACAATATGGTTAGATAATTGTTTCCAATAACAAGAATTTATGGAATTCAATCATGGAACTTATAACATCTGTTGCGTGATTGTTAGGCAGTATACACCATTGCCTGGCGCTGGAATACAGATTGATGGCTGAATGTTGGGTTTACTGAACAAGATTTCGCATTCTTACCTTGCTAACAAGCAGTGAGTTGAGTTGATCGCGAAGTGCGATGAGGTTCTGTCGGTGCGAGTTTGGCTCAACGGTGCGTGGCTCTGCAGCGTTCACATTGCACTTCACTGGCGAGTCCACTGCCATTGCCACGTGATCTAAACCTTAAATATTTAGTATGTTTTGTTTCATGGCATATACAACGTTATTTTTTGTTTATGCAAAACCTGAATACAGTTTGTTCAGAATTAGCAACTGAATCAATTCCAATAATTTTTTACATTATGTTATATTTTTTCCCAAATACCCAGTGTGGTTACCGAGCGCGCTCGGTAGATAGTACTATAGTCTCTAGATCAGACTTTTTCAACCTTTTGTTATCAACGGCACACTTTCAGTTTCAGTAAATTTTCACGGCACACCAGTAAAGAGTACGGTAGGCGTAGGTATATTAGAGGCCTTGATTTATGTGTAACGGACGTAGAGGTCCTATTGATATCCTTTAGGTTGGAAACCCTAATTACCAACCCAAAGAAAAAACGTAATTGTTTATTAATAATTATTGTGCCTAACTTTTCTTTTTTAAGTGTCAAGTGTAATTGCGTTTTCTTTTTTTGGAGAAAATAAACTTTATTATTATTATTAATAAGTTTTAAATAACACGATATAATCAATTAAAGCGATATTTGAGCCTGGCGTGTGGAGCAAAGGTTTTATATTCTTGGGTGAATTGTCGAATAACATACTCGAAGCACTTCTTCAACAAATAGCAGACGTTCGCGATTTTTCCTTTTTGTATTTGTCAATGCTGAAAATCCTTGTTCGCATAGGTAAGATGTTGAAAACGGCAAAAGGGCAATGAGAGTTTTTTTTTACTTAATTCTGGATATTCTGCTGAAACCAGGTAACCAGAACTTTTTTACATTAAATTCCTGTAATTTTAACAACAAAGTGCGGACATTTTTTAACTCACAAAACTGTTCTTTCTCTTCCAATTCAAAATCAACCAAGCCACTGTGTGTGTGTGAAATATTAAACAGGTCTCTCACCCAATCAAAATTCTCAACCTCGATATTGGGAAAGTATATTTTTTTCTAACAATTCTAATGTATCCCTTATCAAAGATCTCGTTCTAGAATCCACATTTCTTGACGCTGTATGCGGGAACATGGACGGAGTGCCCTGGCAAATATGATTTTTCCATAGAGTAAATTTTACTGGGAAACCTTTTATTTTATCTGATGACGTCTGATACCTGCATTTACAAATTAAATGCAGGTATCAGACGTTAAAATGTTCGAATTAATTTGCCAAATACGCCAATGTTGTGCACCATGTATCGTCGCTGAATAAATTACTCTGAGGACTCCTACGTGAGGAATATTAATAACTCTTCCTTAATTTCATACACGCAGGACAAAATATGTCCCCGTGAGAACCATCTCACTTCGGTGTGAAGAAGCAACGTGCAATGGGCTGCATCCTTGTCTTGGCAAATTTGTTTAAATAATCTAGATTTCAATGGACGACTCTTAATGAAATTTATAACCCTTACTACATCTTCCAACACAGTTTTAAAATCATTCAGTAGAGTTTTTGATGCCAATGCTTCCCTATGAATTAAGCAATGGGTCAGCACAATATTTGGATTTCTTTCTTGCACCTAAGTAACAAACCCTTTTACAGAACCACTCATTGAAGGTGCTCCGTCGGTAAATATTCCAATACAATCGGTCTATGATAAATCAGAGGATTTCAAATATGCATCCAAAACATTAAATATGTCTTCACCTCTTGTTGTTTCGGGCAGTTCTTTGCAACAAAAAAGTTTTCAATAAAGTCAACTTCAACGATAAACGATTTCATTTCATTTCAACGACCGAATGTATATGTAAATGCCAGCAGCTGGGCCTTCCCACTTATGTCATTTGATTCATCAACTTGTAAGGCGAATTCTCGGTGGTAGGCCATAACATCGGCTGCCGGCAGAAGTTACCACCCACCAGACAAAGTCTTGCCGCCAAGCGATTCGTCGTGTTCCGGCATGATGTCTGGTGAAGCCGTACGGAGGACGGGTGTGAGCAGTTGTGTTGCAATGTGTGCCGAGTACGATGCGTCAAATGTTGTTGTGTCGGGAGCTTGGTCGTGGAGGGTCTCCACATCAATCTCCCTCTGGCGCAGCATCGTTAGTCGTGTTGTTGGGTTTAACATTGCACCACCTCGCTCAACTGCCGTCTTCCTTCCTATTCACTAAGATTTTTTAAGTGAATGGGCTTAATAAACGATTGAATCACTGCTTACCATCAGGCGGGATTGCAGTCAAGCGCTAGTTTATAATTATAAAAAAAAAAAAGAATGGAGGAACAATTCGTAGTTTTTCTATTCCTTGTCCTTCAATATCTTCTGACATGTGTTCTATGCGCCTGCTGATGGTGTTATCTGACAGAGGAATTTTCAACACCTCCTTTTCAGCTTCAAACCCAACAACGACAACGGAAAGCGCAAGCTCTACGCGTCTCGTTTCCACGGAATTGACTAATTGTTTCCGTACTTTTTTGTCTTTCGTAATATTTATTTATGACAGCATCGCGGCACACTTGAAAATGTACGCGGTACACCGGTTGAAAAAGCCTGCTCTAGATATACTAGACAGTACTACGCGCTCGCGCAACAGAGGTCAACGCACCTTTCGCCCGCCCGACCAGAGCGTGGACCATATTTTTGTTGTGACAGCCAAGTAGGATAACAAGGTCATTACTTTGAGGTTTTTAATGATATCTTTTTGAAATTTTGAACATAGATTCTTTACTTAAAAATACTGGACATGTGTTCAGGTCTCATATAAACAAAAAATAATATTGTATTAAAATTTTATGAATTTTTGATATACTAATGAATGATGATGTAGATGAAGATGAGAGAAGCCTCAGCAATGACCTTCATATGTTTTCATTTCTGTGTTGAGTCATGAATGCAATATTATGCTTCTACAGTTTTATCATTAAAACAGTCTGCCAGGCACCCTTGAAAAGTTCATTACTAACATTATGAATAACTTGACCATAATATGTTTTCAATTGTTTGTATCCTTACCATTACTATTAACCTCGTTGAGAGGTCTGCGGTGCAGGGAGACGCCCTCAAGCTGGTCGGTCCTGGGCGCGGTGGTGAGACACGAAACCGGTAGCGAGGCAGGCATCATACCGGCCGAGAAGAACTCGTGTTGCAAGAGTTTGTCAACAGACGGCCGCCGCGCAGGGTTGGACTGCAGTTGCAGCACTATCATTGATGCTGCCGGTTTTCGCAGCGATGATGGGATCCTGTGTGACGAGTTTAATTGTCATAAATGCTTGTCTGTTTTATTGGGAGAGAGCAGATGAATTTTGAGGGAGGTTCTTATTATAAGAATGCAATTTCGGTTCTGTGTATTACTGATTTGATTAACAATTTAGAGATTTCAAGTTGACAAATGACTAACATTTAAAATAGACACGAAATTCACAAATTAAAACAAGAGTTTATAAATAGAAGGGTGATGAAATGAAGTCACACAGTTATGGACGAACAACAAAAATAAAGCAACAACAGTAATTGCTTTTCAAATTAGCAACAATATGAGTCTTATGGTTGTTACACGTTACAAACGAGGCGAGTCACCATCACCAAAATATCTGTAACCACCTGTAGCGCTGGTTGACGGTATTATCGTTGACTAAAGCGAGCGCGTACCGACTACCCAACGAATGCCAGGGTCCCGAGCAACATACGCTCATCGCTAGGTGCACTCCCTCGCTATTTGACAATACAAAGTATTCATTAATTTTACAAGCATTTATTTCACCATATATACATAATAATTTATAGTTTTAAATATTTACATATAAAAAATACATTAAAATAAATAAGTAGCCCACCGGTATCGGGAACAGGGTCCAAACTACCGGCGCTCAGGGCTCCAGAGAGAGGAGCCTCCTGACAAAGCGAACGGTGTCTAGAAGGACTGCTTTCTGAACCAGGCCCTTGATCCAGCTGCCTAACGAGAGCCTCCTGAGGTGTTGCTCAAGGCTCTTGGCTATTAAACCATTGACTATCACGACTAGCGGTACAATGATTGCCGAGTGTCGACATGTGGGAGGTGGATTCACCACCTCCTGTCGACAACCTCGCGAGCCAAGTCAAGATACTTTACAAGCATTTTATTATTATTTGACTTACGACACAGTGATCGATATTCATGTTAGTAGGTATATGTACTTAAAAATTATGTTAATTACCAAAGATAAAATAATCACTTGAAATTATCAATAACTTTCTATGATGGTGATTGTAATTAGTAATTGATATTTGTATGCCTTCAATTAACATAAATTTGAAACATTTTGAATAGACATTACCATACATAGTTGGAAAAGGGTAGGTAGATTGATTTAGTTTAGTGAAGAGTAATCTCCACTGTCACATGGTAGACATTTGAAAATGGAAAAAAGGATTTTCAAAGAATATATCATGACCTAAAAGATTTTTTGTTACTAGCGGCCGTCAGCGACTTCGTTCGCGTGGAGTTAGTTATGCTCCGCTCCTATTAGTCGCAGCGTAATGTTATATAGCCTTCCTGGTTTAATAGGCTATCCAATGCAATAAGAATTTTTCAAATCGGACCAGTAGTTCCTGAGATTAGCGCGTTCAAACAAACAAACTCTTCAGTTCACATAAATATAGTTTGTTCATGTCCAAACACGTCATGTTGTCAATACTCAATACTGGTTCTGCCAAGCCGAAATAAACGTCGCCAGTTTTCCGTTAATTAGCGGTAACCTGTTTGTCTTGGCGCCATTCAATAATATATCATTTGATATTTAAACAATAGCAGATTGTCATAATGAAACTTCAAGATTTTATCTTGAACTTTAAATGAAATTCCATTTCATCATGAAGATCATCTATATCCAATTACCTCATTGAATATACCTTCTTAATCTAGGATCTACTCATTTTTTTATGCAAAAGCATTATTTTTTTAAGACTTCTCGAAGATAGGTGACGAAAAGAATATATGCTAGGGGTACTGAACTCATGGTTACCGTTAGTGCATCCATGTCTCTGCCACTTTTATATTGTGTGACTCAGAATATTCTAGAAAAACTTTTTTTTATTTCTGTTACAGTCACAATACTGTGGAAGTTTCAAGTGTTAGTGGCCATTTTACAAGTAAGGGTATAAAAAATCCATATTACATTTAAAAGGAAAATTTTCAGCAAAGAGACCCAAGTTTTCTTAGATAGTCCTATTTCATCCTTTGCCACGTCCTCCTTCCTCCGACCTCCTCGTACAATGCCATAAAAAAGTTTTATTGTAATTTAAAAGTACTTTTAGTTACAGAGATGCAGTAGTGTGCTTACCGATATTCACATTGCTTGATCCTCTTGTAGGTGTCCTTGAGCGTGGATGTCTCAAACGGCGGCTTGCCGACGAGCAGCGTGTACATGATGCAGCCCAGGCTCCAGATGTCCACTTCGAAGGAATGCCCCTTCTTCGTCAGTATTTCCGGTGCTATGTAGTTGGGTGTGCCGCATAGTGTCTGTTTTCTCTCTCCTGTAACATAAATAAGTATTAATATGATACTATTTTCCCCATAAACTATAATGATATCACATATACTTTGAAAAGAAATTCTGCATAACCCAAGCCTCAAGTCTCTTAATAGACGCGCCGCGCGGTCTCAACTGCAGGTATTGCTCCTGTGGAAATATCAGGATAGAAGGTATCCTATATTCTTATCCAAGTTATGGTATACATATTTGCCAAATTTCATTCACATCCATTCAGCCCTTTCAGTGAGAGAGATTAACAAACAAAAAAATAATAATGTGTCTCTTTAACATATTAGATGTTAATTGAATAACTATGTTTACAAACACAAGGATTTCACAAAATGAGGCAGCACAACCAATGAGGTCATATATAAAATATTACAACCTAAACACAACATACATTGTAATTTATGTTTAGGTCAATGAACCATAGAGACAAACTTGATTAGAATATCAACATTATGTAAATTATTCATGCAAGCTCTAAGATACAGACCAACTGTCTGATTTGGAGCTCACTGCAAAGTAAAATATTGTAACTTATGCATAATATTTTAAGTGACATACTTTATTATTTGTATAATAAAATATTTTCTATTAAGTCAACCAATCCAACCTTCATATTCAATCCTGGCAGCAAGTCCAAAGTCACCAATTTTGACATGGAGCTCATCATCAAGGAACAGGTTGCCAAGCTTCAAGTCCCTGTGGATAATTCGCTTGCTGTGCAGGTACTGCACCCCCAAGAGTATCTGGTGCATATAGAACCGAGTCTCCGGCTCGGTGATTGCTTTTCTTCTTTTGTGCAACTCCATCATTGACTGCAAAGAGAAATAAAGAGCATGTGCAGCTTATAACATTCTCCCTACTGGGGCATGTGCCTCCAATTTGTGAGAGGGAATAAGCCACATGAGTAATACACTAATGCACCAAGCAGGGACAGTGCAAGAAAGATTGTAACATGTATTTGAATTATTCGTTCTAGGACTAGTTTATCTTCAATGTTTTTAATAAACAAACATATTTGTATGATTAGTTATCTAATGTGATGAATAAATCAATATGTGTCAGTTGACAATGTCAAAGACGGACCAGTATAAATGCTAATATGAAAAAGAAATGATTAAGATCTGGAATAAATCTATTAAAAGACACAAGTTGAGTATCAATTGATTCATGTCACCTCCCCAATCCTCTTTAAAACATATAAAACATGATTGGGTAAGATTTGGATTAGACATTCATTGACTTACCCGTCTCTTACACAACTCAAGTATGATGTAAATATTGAGAGAGTCTTCAAAGAAGCTGTGGAAGCCAACCACATGCTTGTGTTGCAGAGACCGGTGGATGGAGATCTCCTGAGCCATCTTCTCCTTCTGGCTCGACTTCACCATCAGTTTCTTGGAAACTATCTTCCCTGCCCATATCTGGTTTGTCTGGATATCTTGGATCTCGTAGCATTTTGCAAAGCCACCCTAGAAATGCATGAAATAGAAGCATGAGACAGTGTCTATATTTGGGTGTTGCAGAGAATTTTATGAATGAATGCATCTCGAAATAATATGATTGATGTGTAACCCTTAATCAGCTGTAATATGTTTTTATCTAATTAACAACATATTACAGCTGATTGTTATAGATTTTAATCTACATGGTATGATAGTGTACTGTACTGTAACTGTAACACACAAGATTTGTATAATTAAATTAGTTCTTACTTATTTATTTTTGCTCAAACTTTTAATGGAGGCAATTTCTTGAGCCTCGACTTAAATAAATGGTTATGTTTACTTGACATTATTAATTGAGTTCGAGTTTCACAAAGATTGTGTACCGTGTTTGTCACTAATTAATACTGTAGTAAACATACAAGATGATAAGCATATGATAAAGCCCCAAAAGCACATAATTATTAATGTATACTCGTGTTGTATAGCAAAGTTAACAGGGTTGCACCTGTTGCCAAACTTGCGATGAATTTGAAATGTAACCGACAATTACAGTTTTTCTTTCTATTTGTATGTAAAGAACATCATTACAATCGCCGTTTATACACACAATTGACTTTAAGGCAAATATTTAACCAATTAATTATATTCAACGGTTACGGATTTTTATAAAGTAACAGGTGCGGTGAACACCGTTGCAACGATGTTAATTTTTAATAATTCATATCGCACGAAACGTTCACATTATACAGTTTTACTATGAATGTACATACAAAAACAAATGCCAATGATAATATTAAAAGAAATAGTGGAAAACGTACCTTTCCAAAAAATCGTAACCTCTGATAGGTGCAGTTAGTTTGAGGATCATGTATAATTTCCGGAATTTCCTTCTTTTCGTCTTCTTTTAAGGTCGCCATTTTAAACTAGCTTAAAATATAAAATTACAAGTCAAATAAAGTTAAGATTAACAATAAACTATTGATGATTGTTGACAAATCCACAAAGGAGATTTCAAACGGCCATACGTTTGAACTTTGAAGCAACTTTGAACGGTTTGAGATGTTCACCCAATAACAGAAAAGCATTTTCTACCAGAATTGCTATTGGTAATTTTGTGTTTTCTACTAAAAAAAGTTTCCCTTGTAATTTCATGTAATTAAAATAATTCATTAATCAGTATAGGATTGAATATTAAATTAACGGTAATTATAATATTTAACCTAATTATTTATTTAATTTTGCCAACCCGCATTGAGCGAGCGTGGTGATTACGCTCAATCCTTCTCTGTGTGAGAGGAGACCTGTGCCCAGCAGTGGGACGATAAAAAGGTTGATGATGATGATGATGATAATATTTAAAGTCAGTATCATTAAATGAATTTGGAAACAAAACACAATGAGAAATTTTAATTTTTATATTATATTTTTGTTTCCAAATTAAATCTATGCATGCAAAAAATAGGAATTTAAATAGTTTACAAGCAATAAGCAAGGAAAATGCTATTTGCGAAAAAGCTACCATAGCTCTGAGTGCCACTAAGCTCGGAGTGGTAAAAATAATTGAGATTAGAACGTGCGAACTAAGTTAAAAATGTTTAGCACTCTCGTTCGAAGACTTTGTGTATTTTTTAAATCATTCATGGGAGGTACTTTGTCGCTTTATATTGAAAATACTTTAGACAAATTTAGGAGCAACTCGAATTTAAAAAGTTTTGCATTCCACTCCGGATAAATATGATGTTATTTTCTTTAGATTATATGTAATAAGGAATTATTTTGTTGATTTAGCCAGGAAAGTCAGAAAAAATAGAATATTGAATGAGGACCAGGCAAGTGAGCTTAAAAATTTTAGCATCCTGTGTACACACCGGTTCACATCAAGCTATAAATAATTAATCAGTTTAAGTTTACTTCTGATTAAACGAATAACCTGCATAAGGAGTCAGCTAAAACTGAAAATGCATAGCTAGATTTGTAGCCGTCTGTACCTACGTTTTTATTTTACACTAGTGCGCTCATCTGTGAAATTTCCTTGGTTGGTCTATACCAACCTGCACGGCGATATTAAGCAAATGTGAAATGGTAACATTTCACATCAATACACAAACTATTAAAACAGAGATACTAATGTATCTGTTTTAATAGTGTGTGTGTATCTTGCATTATTTCAGACAAAAATACCAAATAAGTAGATATAGTAATTTTGATCTTGCAACACTTTTTGCAACTGCTTCAACATCTCTTTCTCATTTTTTCGTATTGAAAATGAATGGGACGGATATTAGGCATTGTTTGGAGCGGCTAAGATAATGTATTCGAAAATTCATTTCAACTTTATACTTAAAGCATTAACGCTCAAGGTTGATTGGGAATATGTGACAGTTTCTGCTGCAGGTCTTGTGGTCTAGTCGGCGTTATACATCTTCCAATGCTAGGGTACCTACATCGTATGCGAGCATGTACTCTGGTTGGTTATCAAAACACTAATAAGATATTTACTTACTGACAGATACTTAATTATAATTAAGGAACAGGAGCTGCGTTGTCTGACCGTCTGAGTCGGACTGTTGATCACCGTTCATCGGTTACAATAATACCTCACTTCATTAGGTTCCCACTTTTTGGGGTTAGTAAGATATTACCTGTGGCAAACGCCAGAGTTAGGGGTGATGTCTTTTTTGGAATTTTTAACCCCCCCCCCCCTTGGTGATACATGGTGAGGTTCAAGACTACCCCCCCCCCCCCCCCTACCCTATATCACGTGTAATTTTAGTACCTACCTACAAAGCATCTATTTTTTTAAGAACTACAATTGATAGAAGGGTTGTAAATTCTTTTGGACTGACATAAAAATAATTAAAGAAATGCGAAAAATCAAGGTGAATCAAGACCATACTGCAAGCCGCTTTCGAATTTGTATGCGTTTGACGAATAAATAAATACACGTGATATATTACTACACCCCCCCTCCACCCTGGTGATATTTTGTGATTTTTTTATGGACCCCCCCCTCCCCCCTTCGAGCCTCGCATGATTAATGGACAGCCCCTTAGTAGTAGAGCTAGAGAGAGCGAGAGCAGAGAGCCCGAGGCCCACAGTGGGCCGGCGGCGGCGGCACCAATCGGGGGTTGCGGAAGCATTGTTCGTTTCCGCGTAGGTGTGAGATGTAAAACCGGGGTGGGTTTTAGTCAGTAAGTTTGACAGACAGGAGGATGACTGATGAGAATTTTACACTTGTAGCGACATAACCGAACTCCACGCGGGCGAAGCCGCGGGCGGAAAGCTAGTGCAATTATAATTATTTATTTAATTTTATTTATGCAGTACAGAGTAGCTTGCAAAAATATAAATTATCGTACCTACGTGTTTTTGTTATTTGCAGTCCGTGTCAAGTTGTAGGTTGAACAAATTACGACCGATTTTCGACCGTAGCTGTTTATTTTACCTTATTGAATATTTATTTAAATAGTCATTCAATGGATTCTATGAACTGAGAAGGTTGATCATTACCTATAATTCTATAAAAACATACTTATTTCTTACGGTGAATGACTATTTCATAAAATAAAAACTTAAAAAAAAGAACCGTCTTCCAAAAACCACTACAAAGTGAAAAATAACTAATTTCGGAAGTCGGTGGCTTTGTCGGTGACACTGACTTCCGAAATTACGACAGCCTCCGTGGCGTAGCGGTAGTGAACGCAGCCGCTGCGCAAAGAGGCGCGGGTTCGATTCCCGCGCAGTGCAAATATTTGTATGCATGAATATGAATATTTGCACTTGTTTGGTTGTGCCTCGGAAAGCACGTTAAGCCGTTGGTCCCGGTTGCCATAAGAACATCTAATGGCAGTCGTTACGGATGGTTGGAGCCCTCAAAAGTCAAACAATTAGTCTAACTGCAATGCTTCGATATCGCCTTCGGGTTGTGGAGGTCAGACGGCAGTCGCTTCACGGAAAATATCCAAGTTTAGCCGAAATCAGCAGTTGGAATGGTAAAGCGGACCTCAGACTCCAAAGCTGAAAAAAGCTTCGGATGCGACCAGTCGCATCCGAAGCTTTTTTCCAGATGATGACCGACTTCCGAAATTAGTTATTTTTCACTTTGTATTGGTTTTTGGAAGTCGGTTGTTTTTGTTTGTAAAAAAGTTAGTTTTTTTTTTTATTGTGAAAAGTAGGTACTATTCAGCTGCATCTGGTCAGACTGGACGCTGACGCTAATATAGTAGGGAAAAGGCCTGTAAGTAAACGACGTACTTTTATTTACTTTAATTTATACCCGTTGTTTTGGTCGCTGAACCAATTTCTATAAAATTCCTATGAGACTAAACTGAAAGTATGAGTAATGCTAGACATGACCCGATTACGCAACTTAAATTCAGTCTGTTGATTTTAATTGATTGTTGCATAAGCGTGACGAGTAGGTAGTCCTATGTTAAACTTCAATGTTGTAAATTTTTGACGAATTCCCCCGACTGCCTATGGTCTTCATCATCAGATTTACTGCAGACAATGATTTTATAGCGAAAGGTGCGGTTTGACAGAAAGTCCCGTAAGATGAGGACGAGGCGATCAGGCACGCCGAGTTGGTACAGCTTCTGGCACAACGGCTTCGCTATATCGAAGTAAACTACGCCTGTGTACATACCACGCAGGAAGCCTGCGTGAATATGTTCCGTGATGCGTAGAATCTGTTGGGGACAGGAGTGTTGGGTACGGAACCCGAATTGTTCGTTGGGGATGAGGCCCTTGTTCTCGGCGTAAGCTCTGAGTCGCTTATATATAAGCCTCTCATAGATCTTACCGAGAACTTTGAGTAAGCTGATGAGACGGTAACTGGACGGTTCGGCTTTAGGCTTACCGGGCTTGGGAATGCCTATAACTATGGCTTCTTTCCACGTTTGTGGGAAAATGTCATTCCCCAGTGCACCATTGAGGATGGTGGCCAAGAGGATGATTAGGTGGGCAGAGAAGAGGCGGATCACTCTGTTGGTGATGCCGTCAGAGCCAGGCGCTTTCCTGGGTTGAAGATCTTTGACGATGTCCTGCACTTCATCAGGGGTGATGGGAGGCAGGGGATCCTCAGGGTCGTCAACGGGTGGGAGGGAGGTTCTACGTTCGACTTCAGCGTCAACCTCAAGGAGATGAGCTTGGTCTACTGGTAGGAGACTGGGGGAGCACTGGGCTTCCAGGCAGGAGGCAAGGCATTCAGCCTTGTCATCGTCATCGAAGGCGATGGAATTGTCAGGACGAACTAGGGGAGGTATGGTCACAACTTCATTGGATTTTAGTTTCCTCTGAAGGTCCCAGAAGGCTTGACGGGTGGGCTCTAGCTCATCCAGCATCTTATCCCAGCCAGCCTCACGCCACTCCGATATGCGTCTTTTTACAGTTCTCTGTAAATAGCGCATATGGGTTTTGTTAGCCGCGCAGGGGAAGCTGCTGTAAGCACGAACCGCCGCGTTCTTCTCCGTCAACAGTTCACGCAGGTCAGCAGGGAGTTTCCAGCGGCAGTCTTCTGCCACTGTAACCTCCCTTGAACATTCGTTCAGGACCGACTGTACGTGAACCGCGAACGAGTCGATCGCGGCTGTCGTGTCAGCGATAGAGTCGAGGCGTGCAGGTATGGAGTCCAAGTGGGAGGATGTGGTGGATTTCAGCCGATCGCTTACTTTCCTCCAGTCCGTTACCACTTTCGTCTGAGGTGCTTGACCTGGGTCAGAGAGGCCAGTACGGGGAGCCAGTCGGATGACGACTGGGCGATGGTCAGACGATAGCTCTGATAGTGCTTCTATAGAGTCTAACCGTAGGTTGACGTTCTTTAGGAGCGCTACGTCGAGGACGTCTGGGGTGTGGTCGGGTATACTCCAGACCTTTATTAAATTGTAGTGATAAAATATTTAAAATACCCCACGATTTTTGAAAGTTCCCCTTGATTTCCCTCGTCTTCCATCCTCAGATTGAATCTGGTGACTATAGGACTACCTGGAAAGTATACCCATTCAAACAAAAAAGAATTTTGCAAATCGGTCCAGGGGGCTTAGAGTAGTCGGTGAACATACATAAAAATAAAAAAAAACGTAGATTACGACGAATTCCGAACCTCCTCCATTTTTGAAGTCGGTTAAAAAAAATATCAAATATCATCAAAATAATGTACTGATTTTTAGACCTACTGTAAACCTTAAAAATGCTTAAAATCTGCTTACAAGAAAGTCTGCGACACCATATGTCTACCTACTATAATTGCTTCATTATGATTACTTTTTTATGTTTGAAAAGTTAATTAAAATGCCAGTCGAAATCAGAGCCCAATATTTGTTCCTTATTATTAATCTTTATCCAAATAAATTACGTCATATGAAAGGTAATTTTAGTAGCAGTACCTAGATGTCTTTGAATTATTGGAATTGGTTGTTTCATTCAGGAGATATCGCGATTTATTCAAAACTAAACCTGCACTTGAGTGTTTCTCTGCCTAAACCGCGGAGTGACTGGGCCGGAGCAGGGGACCATTATTTCGAATAAACTTGCTACCCCGGTAGGCTTTCATTATGTTTGAAGGTTGTGGAACTGGCTAGCCATGGACAATAAGGTCGATGTTGATATTGGCTGATAGGCGGCACAGTACACATTATTTTTATTGAAGGGCCACCGTTTCTTAAGGAAGGCTTAGGTAGGTATCTATATCATTAGTTTACGCGCGAAGCCGGGGCGGGTCGCTAGTATATTAATATTTTATGAAAAATCAAACTGGACTGTATGGATAATGACTTTGTACACCTACCTCATCATTCTCCTGCCCTTATCCCAATTTATTTGGGGTCGGCGCAACATGTCTTTTTCTTCCATACATCCCTATCAGAACCATCTCGGCAGTCACCCCCTTCTCAGCCATATCATCCTTTACACATTCCATCCATCGTTTCTTTGGTCTTCCCCTACTCTTATAGCCATCAACCTTCATAATTAAAACTCTCCTCACGACATTCTTCTCATTTCTCCGTAACACATGCCCGTACCATGACAACCGCTTTCCACACAACTTTTCAGCTACCGGTGCCACTTTCAGACTTCCTCTTATGTACTCATTTCTTATTTTATCCATTCGTGTAACACCACACATCCCTCTTAGCATTCTCATCTCGGCTGCATGCAATTGCCTTTCATTCATCCCTTTTGTAGCCCAACATTCTGATCCATACAAGACAGCAGGTCGGATCATGGTACACCTACCTGTCAAATCATCATCATTCTCCTGCCCTTATCCCAATTTATTTGGGGTCGGCGCAACATGTCTTTTTCTTCCATGCATCCCTATCAGAAGCCATCTCCGCAGTCACTCCCTTCTTAGTCATATCATCCTTCACACATTCCACCCATCGTTTCTTTGGTCTTCCCCTACTCTTATAGCCATCAACATTCATAATCAAGACTCTCCTCACGACATTCTCCTCAGTTCTCTGTACACATGCCCGTACCATGACAACCGATTTCCACACAACTTTTCAGCTACCGGTGCCACTTTCAGACTGTCAAATATTAATAAAAATATATAGAATAGCTATGGATGGTTCCTCAAGCAATCACAAGACATACATCCCCTTATTCATAAATACTGCTTAAAGTTAACTACTGATTAGCGATTCTATAAACATACATTTTTGACCTTTTAACGTCACTTAACTTTAATCATCGTTTATGAATAAACCCCCTAAAAACGGTGGTGTTTATTCTTAAAGGCTGATTTAAGTTAAATGACGTTAAAATGTCAAAAATGTATTATTAAAGAATCGCTAATCACTAGTTAACTTTATGCAGCGTTTATGAATAAGGGGGATAATATATAAATCTAGTATTTATAAAGGGTGTATCTGACATCGACGCACAAACGAGTACCATGGATCCAGTACATGATGCTGAACCCCCCAGTGGTGGAATTTTTCGTCGGCTTTTTCATGATTTAAAAAAAATAAATGTAGTTTTTTTTCACTCCAGACCATTCACAATTGCTATACTTTTATAACCCAATAAGATTTTAAAGTCAAAATTAAATTATTCGCTAATTACATAAAAAAGCGCAATGAAAACAAAACCCGAAAAACGATCTTATCAGCTGATTTAATAGAGTTCACATCAGGCATCAACGTCATACCTACAAACTCGCACGGCGGCACGCTTGCAACGTTCAAAAGCCGAGCCGACACTTTTTATAAACACTGTGTATTCTGTAACTGTTCATTAACGACATAAATGACTATCATAATTATATTAGTGGCATGCGGTCTAGCCTTTTCGCGAAGTTTGCGTTACGATGTCAGATACACCCTGTATGTCTTGTGATTATACAATAAATTATAAGGTGATTTAAATAGATTAGATTTTTATTGAACGCATACAAAACACATAAACTACGGTTGCGAATCCTATTTTATTCAATACTAGCTGCGCCGCGCGGTTTCACACGCGTATTTTTCGAAATGTTTATTTATCTGATCCGATCCTATTGGTTGCAGCGTGATGTTATATAGCCTAAAGCCTTCCTGGATGAATGGGCTATCCAACGCAAAAAGAATTTTTCAAATCGGACCAGTAGTTCCCGAGATTAGCGCGAACAAACATACAAATAAACTCTTCAGCTTTATATATATTAGTATAGAGCACTGACCCCCAGGGGTCCACGGGAGACTTGCTGGGGGTCTACGTAGGCGTGAACAAAAAATGGGGGTCCATAAGATGTTAATGGGGGTCCACGAAAATTTATCTGCTTTTGATAGTAAAGTGCAAAAATGTAAGCATAGTTTTTATAAGGGCCTACCTACATTGTTTTAAGTACTTATCTAAGCAGATAATATTTTACTTGTCCAAACTTGCGTATTCGATATTACGTACAATTTCGTGAACAGACTTGCAAAGCGCTATCCGCCCGACAATGCTTAGTGCTTGTTCAGACATGAACTTGATCACCATTATAAATATTTGATGCCAAAGGCAAAATCATTCATTTGTTTCCAGAATTTCGCAAAAAAAGGGGGAGTTTCGAAAAAAAGGTGTGAGAAAATTTATATCTGTGTTTTGCTAGTGCCGGAGAAAAGTAAGTAGCCTACCTTTTTTTTGTTATAGTACTTAGGTATTTTGTTTACGTCTACTAGTCGGTTGATCACAACGGCTTGTATAGATAGGTAACTTAGTAACTTACAGATATTTTAATTGTCCTCTTTCGATTTGAAGACAAACACAGCACGTTTTATTCAATTGTTTTTTCACGAGAGAAGCACTGCCTCTCTAAAAAGGCCGAATAAGCAATATTGCAGAGCAATTAATTTTGTAATTTTTCTTGCAAATAACTACTAATTTTATAAAACAGTAATTTCATTGATTTTGAAGTAACTATTTTATCAAAACTATTCCTTTTCGGAAAGAGCGAGCGGTGCGCGGGCGACGGGAAAAGGGCGGGGCTTGAACTTCGATGCCAGTTTGTCACGTTTTAACAATGAAGCCGCAGACAAAAAATACGCAAATACACGGAGCGCGTGAACTCATTGATTTGATAAAATGTTAGTTACCGTTTTTATGGACAATTTTGGGATTTCGACTTTTATTTTTTCCTACACAAATATGATCAGTATTCGATACTGAGTACACCAATTTTTATTTATACTATTAAAAATTAGTGGTAAATTATGTACTTTAAAATTGATACCGTTTTGTGAAAACGTCTGTATTTGTCTCGGCGGTTTATTAGTTGGTCCCTTTACAAGCCGTAATTCTATTTCCGCGTGCTGACAAAGGCTGCGGTATCACACCGCAGCCTTTGTCAGCACCTATATTCAGAAAAAAACTTGGTTACTAAAACATTTTTTTTTACAGGTAAGGTAACTGACACGAAACATAGACACAACACAACAAGACACAGCAAAGAAACAATGTCGACAATATAGTGTCGATTATTTGAAATATGGTTTTGTTCCATCAGAGGCAGACAAACAATTGCCCATGTGGCTATTATGCAACAAAGTTTTGAGCAATGACTCTATGAAACCACCAAAGCTCGAAGATCATCTAAAAAGGTGTCATACTGATGAAATAGGTAAAGATTTAAAATATTTTCAAACATTGAAAGAAAAATATGGAAAGAGACCCACCATGCACAGTATGTTCGCTTCAACATCTCAAAGTAACGATGATGGCTTGCGGGCATCTTACAATATCTCATTACTTATAGCAAAATCTGAAAAACCGCACACTATCGGAGAACAATTAATTTTACCCGCTGTTGAAGAGGTTTTAAAAACTGTTTTGCACAAATCTCCATTTGACGTACTAAAAAGAATTCCATTAAGTAACAATACTGTACAAAGACGCATTGATGAAATGAGCTCTGATATCGAAAGCTTTTTGTGCAATCATCTGCAAAAAACTCATTTTTCTATAGAACTGGACGAGTCAACGTTACCCGGTAATGAAGCGTTACTATTGGCATATGTCCGATTTATTATTGAGGAACAAATTCACGAAGAATTGCTATTTGCCAGAACTTTGGAGACTGACACTAAAGGCGAATCAATATTTAATGTCCTGAGTAATTTTTTTTACGGAAAAATCGATTCCATTTACAAACATTATTTCAGTGGCAACAGACGGAGCTCCTGCAATGGTCGGGCGATATCGTGGGTTTATAAGTCATCTCAAAAGAATTATACCAGGACTTACAGCTATTCATTTCGTAATCCACCGACAACATCTTGTGGCAAAACATTTAAGTGACAGGTTGAACCAATCTCTTCATTTTGTAATAAAAGCTGTCAACAAAATCAGAAGCAATGCATTGAATACGCGTTTATTTGCTCAATTGTGCGACGAAAATGGTGAAGACTTCCAACGACTGCTCTTACATACTGAAGTACGCTGGTTGTCGAAAGGTGCATGCTTAACGAGATTTTACTCTGTTTTCGATTCCATATTAGAGTCCTTAGAAAGTAGAGATCCAGATTTAAAAGAAAACTTGATCAAATTCAAAGCAGACATTGCGTATTTGACAGATTTGTTTAAAAATTTTAATTATATTAACTTGCAGTTACAAGGGGACAGCCTGAATTTAATAAAAACAAAGGGGATAATTTCGGCTTTTCTTGGGAAATTGAAATTTATGAAGGATAACATTAGTCGGCGCGAATTCTCTCAATTTCCAAACATGTCGCAGGTAGAATGTATTGATGAGGATATCCATACCTACAGTCAACATTTAAGTGCCCTGCATGATGACTTCAAAACCAGGTTTGAAGATATACTGACGATGGATATACCACCATGGATCATAAATCCATTTGATGAAACGGAAGTGGCCAAAGTTGTATTACAAGAGGAGCTGCTCGAGCTAAGCACTAATAAGGAGCTGAAGGTGAAATTTAGAAAAGGCTACCCAACATTTTGGCTGCAAGCAGAAATACCCGAAAAATATCCTGGACTGTGGGAAATCGCAAGGAAATTTTTAATAGCTTTTCCCTCGTCATACCTTGTCGAAAGGAGTTTTAGTGCCGTTACAAACCTCTTAACAAAAAAAAGGAGCAAATTAAACATCACAGAGCGGGGGGATTTGCGGTTATTGCTCAGAAAAATAAAGCCAAACATTGATCGTTTACTGACACTCCATCAGATACATCCTTCCCATTAATTAAAATTATGACCTGAACCTATATTACCTTAATATTTTTTTCTTGTAATTCTATTCTTTTAATAAATAAAGTGATATAAAATGTACCATTTTTCGTTTTTGTTTTACATATCGGAATATAGGGACCAGTGGCGAAGGGTGAAATTTTGACAAAGGGAAGCCGGTCCAAAAAAATAAACACATAAACACTTACCTACTGCAGGATATCTTGGAGGAGGTCTTCAGATAAGAATAATATTAAAAGCCCCACCTTCACCTTACAAAAAAGGACTGATGATTTGATGCATGCTTGTTAGTAAGTACTAAGGTAAGTAAAGGGAATAAGAGTCAAGAAAAAATAAAATAAAAAATTACAAAAATAATAAAGTGTTAAAAACCGAACCACACAAACACCGATTTCATTATAACGCTAATTCTTTTTAATTTTGTCGTGTTTCCTTTCTCTAGTGGCGTGGTTTCTTTGTCTCTTTCTAATAGAGGAGAGGAGAGAACTGCAAGCCGTTTGGCATTAGCCTATCTTTTATCGAGTTTTACGGACGATTAGCGAGCATTAGAAAGAGATGGTCTGACACGCTCTGTCTCTTTTCGCCTCATAGAAAAAGGTTGACCGAGATAAGCTGCAATTCGTCGAGTTGCCTGCAATGTAATGTAGGTACGAAAAATTGAAGCGCTGATTAATTTACGACTATAAAATGAAATGTGATACTTAGGGTATTGCTAAGAATTACTATTGCTATTGTAAATCGCGCAGGCATTTAATTAATAATACTTTGTTAATGAAATAGAATGTAAATACTTTTGTATGAATATGGAACTGATTTTTGAAAGGTAACCCGGTGGGAATCGGCTTGTATGGACTCTTCGCCACTGATAGGGACAGAACTCAGAAGTGACACAATTTTTATTTTTTGGCGCCTTTAAGAATGTGGTAGAAATGTAGCAGCAGGGGGTCCACCGAAACCAGTAAAATTTTGAAAGTGGTCCACGAGAAAAATAAGTTTGGGAACCACTGGTATAGAGTATAGATATAGATAGTACATAGTATAGATACGACATGACACTGATCAGTGGTAATTCCGTAACACACTTACCTACAGTAGCAATGACTTTAATTTAGACAGGGCAACAAGATTCATTGTGTTATTTACAATACATTGCTAAGTAGATTTTTCTGGAACATATGAAGTAATGGATAAGCAATAGCCATCAAAATTATTCACGCAATTCGGGTGCTCAAACTGAAAAAGAGACAAAAGAAAAGCGCTTTTCCCATAAGTAAGATTTCTCGGTACCTTATTAGTAATGGTATTTAAGAAGTAGGTCAGATCATGGTTAACTTCTTAGCTGCTGTAGGTATTTATTAACTCAATGTTGATTGTTTAACAAAGTTATGCGTCACCATTGTTTACACATTAAAGTATTTGTGAATCTGGTGCGATAAGTTATTGTACCTAATGGGTTTATCCAGCCATATCCGCTGTGTATATGGGATTACCTACTTACTGATAATGAATACCGAAATCAGCATCATCATTTCAGCCAAAAGACGTCCACTGCTGGACATAGGCCTCCCCCAAGGTTCTCCATGACGATCGGTCCTGCGCCTCCTGTTTCCAGCGGTTTTCCGCGACCTTCACCAGGTCGTCGGTCCACCTTGTCGGGGGCCTACCCACGCTACGTCTATATACGAATTATATATATATCGTATTGTCTACGAATACCAAAATATTATTAGGTCAATATGTAAAGAAAACCCTGTCCGATCCGCAAAGGTATTGTTACGTATCGATAACTGATTCTTCTCCTTTATACCGCGTCCATCGAGGGACTGGAACAATTTGCCAGCGGCGGTGTTTCCGTCGGACTACAATTTGAGTGTCTTCAAGGCTAGAGTGAATAGGCTCTTAATAAACTAGTGCGCTTTACCATCAACGATTGCGTCACTGCTTACCATCAGGCAGGATTGCGGTCAAGCGCTGGTTTATAGTGTATAAAAAAAAAAAAAAAAAAATTCTACTAACGGCTACGCGCAGGGCTAAACTTTAAAAAAAATCTCCTACAAAAATAAATATTATTTCGGAAAAGGAGGTAACTTAATAGTTTTGCGGTAGGTAATACATGCGCGGGCGAAGAGGGGAAGGGCAAGCGGCACGTGGTCGCATCGCTCTTCATAATACTGGCGAAAATGGTATTGACACTTTTTTAAGAAAATACTAAATTTTGGGAAAGTTGGAATTAATTCGTGGAAAAAAAGATTATTTCAAAATTCATTACTATGATGATTATGTAAAATTTAATATTTTATTTCGTCTTGTGTTTACCTAACCTTTATTATCCATAAGGGTCGGACGGGGTTTTCTTTATATATTATGTATTTTTTTATAGTGTATGAATTTCGAACGACGCAACAATTAAGTAGGGGTTGGCTGGCAGTCTAAGTGGATGCGGCTGTAATTTTACATGCAGCCATTGCCATTTGACCTCCATTGCTGGGTCGCAGGCTACCTCTCTGTGAGAGGTCATCATCATCATCCCAGCGTTAATCCCAGTCATCCGAAGCCTTTTCAGCTTTGGAGTCTGGGGTCCGCTTTACCAGTCCAACTGCTGATATGGCTTAACTTCGACATTTTCCGTGAAGCGACTGCCGTCTGACCTCCACAACCCGAAGGCGACATCGAAGCATTGCAGTTAGACCAATTGTTGGACTTTTGAGGGCTCCACGACTTTTCGACTGCCACTAGATGTTCGTATGGCAACCGGGACCAAAGGCTTAACGTGCTTTCCGAGGCACGACCAGACCAGTGCAAATATTTTTATTCATGCATACAAATACTTGCACTGTGCGGGGATCGAACCCGCGCCACCTTGCGCAGCGGCCGCGTCCGCTACCGCTACGCCACGGAGGCTGTCCTCTCTGTGAGAGGTAATGGGCCGTACCTAATCCAATACGCGGGCCAATGCGGGTTGGCCAAAGAGAATAACAACATAATATGGAGTTGGCGAATCTCACGCTGCTGCCCCCTTGCCCCTCCTGCGGTACGCATGTACACATTTTAGGCATAATTTTCGTAAAATTCTGACACTCGGTGGAACTTTCTATTGCATTCTTTTGTTCACTTCAAATAGTTTTCTTTTATGCTCAATTTTAAAAACATTTAGCTGGGCCGTGGGACACCCTGTTAACCCAAACATAGGTACTTTTAAACAAATAAAAGCTAAGTCTAGACTTGTAACAATATTCTGACTAATAACCACTATCTCTATTTTATTATGAAGCGAAGAAGGGCTCGATTTCAGTCATTCTCATTAGTGATTCATAAAACCACTTTATCTCGTGTCAGAACATCCTGTCAGAACTACTATGGAACTTTTCGCTGCAAATCTATCGAAATTCAATAATTTTATGCGGCCTAGGGGTTTCCCTTAGGGTCTCGGTTGACGTTGTTATTAATCAGACAATATTTACAATTACAAGCAAATACCTGGATGTCCCGAAGGACACAGATGTTGAGAGCCTTAAATACCTATAATTCTTATGCGAATCACTGTATAAAAGCGTTTGTATGCCGTAGTCAATGTCAAAGGCAGGCAGCGCCGTACTCGTGCCCGAGTTTCTGCAATAATTAATTATTATAGTTATTGTATTAAAAAAAAATAGTTTTGCACGAACTTTGACGCCAGTACTGGTGGGCTACTTAATTTAAAAAAATTGTGTTTTTCAAAATGGAACGGCATGTTCGTTGCCGCGTTTTGTTGATTAGTGTTTTGTTTTTGTTAAATGTCAAAGAAAGTTTTCAACGTGAGTGGGTGACTACCGATGAACGTAAGTTTTAGTTATTAAATAAGTACTCAATTAACTTATTAACAAACTTATTGGTCGTCCTAGACAAATATTTACTCGAGTCTATTGATCACGATAATAATTTTAATCTACCGTAATTTGGAGGGAACGTCTCAATTATGATCGTATTTCGGTTCGTGTAGATAATTTTTAACTTCTTTATGTGTTAGGAAAAACATGTACCTATACAACAATCTCATTAATTTAGTTTCTCATAATTAAAGCCGGTGCAGGTTTAATCACACGAGTTTTAAGTCGTGTTTGTGTAGGTGTGTAGTTTTAGTGAATATTATGTGAGTGACCTAGGTTAGGTGTTAGATAGGAAGATATACGTTATGATGTTGATTTGGAACTTAGTGTTTGTTACCTGTTATTGTGTGAAATTATGACAATTCAAGACGTGACTGCAATTATTTTGCTTTGTCCTGTATTTTGTTTTCGACAGGGTAAGCTGTTTTGCTTGCGGGTCTTCAGGTCAAACAATATTTATATTTATTTTTTGGATTTACCGACAATTACTGCGAGTTTTCTATCTATACCTATGACCTGGGGGGCAATCGCCCTAAATAAAACAGTAGAAGTTAAACTTTTGTTCGTATCTTGGTTTAGTTTCGTATCAGGCTAATAAAGTTTTAACTTCGATTGAAGTAAAATCAATGTATGAGTGATACATTTCGTCAGATACAATAATTAAAACTAAATAAATTATAAGTAAATCCAATCGTTTAGACGTAAGTTAGACAAATGGCATGGAAAAAGTTAGCTTTGTCCGACCATCTGTCAAAATGTTAGCGCGATACGAAACACATATGTAGGTAACTAAAATTTTTGTTTGGTTGCGATGCAATTTTTTTTTGATTGAATTATTTTAGCGCGATTTTATTCCCTGCCCCCATTGATAAAATATTAAACTAAGGTAGATATGTCACTAGCGCACTAAAAATGAAGCGTACAAAAGGAAGTAAGTCCTGTATCTCGCTGTAGTCACTCTCGATACACTCGTAAAAACAAACGACAAACACTAACAGCGCAAACGACAAACACTAGCCATCTTTTTCTTCTCTATGCTTTACATTGCGCCCCATCTCACTCACACTGTACCAATGTATGCCGAATAAAAATATGCATGTGTGCTGCTGCAACTGACCAAAAAAATGTGCCGAACACAGCAGCAGGCTGTGTTCGGCACATTTTTTTTGGTCAGTTTGTTAGAATATATCGTATCTGTTTAATATTTTATCAATGCCTGCCCCATGACTTCCCTCGTTCTATGCGACACAAGTTAGGAAAATTAGTTATATCAAACTTTTTTCTTAAATCCATACTAATATTATAAATGCGAAAGTACCTAACTCTGTCTGTTTGTCTGTCTGTTACGCTTTCCCGCTTAAACCTCTCAACCGATTTTGATGAAATTTGGCACAGACAATCTTTAGACCCTGAGAAAGGACATAGGCTACCTTTTATCCCGGAAAAATTTGATATTACCGAGGGAAATCTAAAAAGCGCGATATAACCGAACTCCACGTGGGCGAAGCCGCGGGCGGAAAGCTAGTTTAATATATAAGTACCAAAACACATTAAACCTTGATCTTTATAATAACGATTTTGGACATTGTGGTACGAGAAATAGGTACTACACCAATTGTCACGGTTACCTTACTGTGCATTATGATCGAGTACCTAACTTTTTTTTTTTGTAGGTTAGTGTAAAAGTAGGTTTAACCTTTCTAACAAAGATAAAAACCCGGGTCTTAATTTTATCTGCAAACAAAAACATGACGCATAATATCGTTTTCAGTTTTAATAAAACCTAAAAAAGTGTGCAAACAAGCCTTGTCGCAGTGACGTAGTTCCTATAGTCAGGGTATTGTTAAACACTAATTTTATTTACGGCATGTCCCGGTCTCATGATGCGGTATGATAGTTGTTGAATGTGTGAGAACACGTAAATATTAATATCTACTTACAAATAGAAACGATACAACCAACAGAAGTTATAAACATTTACACAGGAAGTTCACATTTTGAATTTGCACAAAACACGGGATTTAGAAGCGATGTCTTATTTGAAAACTGTTTTTTTTTCAAAATTATGACTGGTTTATAATACTGGTAAACTATTTGCTATAGTGCTGTTCTGATTTAGCGAGGGTCGGGGCAACGCAGACTGTCCATTGAAGACAAACTTGTTCCAGCAAGCGCATCGCGTGCGTGGCTGGCGTGCAGCGAGCTACTTCGCGGGAAACTGTCCTTAGTCAATACGTCCTCACGGCATTACTTGGTCGAGGTCAGGAAAATGTCGAGCCGTCGTCTTGGAAACTGCGCTCGTTTTGATCCAAGGACGCACAGAAATAAAATACCGTCAGAACGATATCTTCGGTGGCAGTGACTTCCTCGTACGATGGGCACGTGTCGAATATACATACACATACGCACTCAGATATTCGTGATATAGGTCGTGCCTCGGAAAGCACGTTAACCCGTTGGTCCCGGTTGCCATACGAACATCTAGTGGCAGTCGTTACGGGTTGTTGTAGCCCTCAAAAGTCCAACAATTACTCTAACTGCAATGCGTTCAATATCGCCTTCGAGTTGTGGAGTCAGACGGCAGTCGCTTCATGGAAAATATCGAAATTTAGCCAAATCAAACAGTTAAGACTCGTAAAGCGGACCCCGGACTCCACAGCTGAAAAGGCTTCGGATGGGACTGGGATTAACGTTGAGATGCTGATGATGATGATACGCACTCAGATATTCGCTGGCCACATTTGATACCCTGCTCGTACAAACAGCGTGGACCAATGACCCATTTTTGGAATTAATTAATGTAACATTGCCAAGGGAGCTTACCCAGCACCCTAATTGCGTAACAGACACTATCAATCACATGAATCGGAATAAAAAATGCATTGCTCCCCACATGTTCAAAAAATTGTCTCTTAACAACTTGATAAAGCAATGAATGCTGCTGAACTGTTAAAATAAAAGGCATTCCTACTATTGGTGCAATTGCCCGTAGGATATTAGAAAAGTACATTACGTTTTCTTCAATTTTCGAAAGACGAATACATATAAGAGATATTCGTAGGTCCGTTCGATAGGGATATATATAGGGGATTTAGATAATCAAACCTCAGATTTTTTCTTTTATAAAATCTGAACTTCATGAACACTAAATTTACAGGAGTTTTCTACTAGACAACCTTTAGAGATAAAGTTACCTAGTTCCCATTTTCCCATCAAATACCTACCTAGATTACTTAATTACATTTTTCTTTCTTTCCGCCAATAAAAACACAAAAAAAGAGACATTAAATAATTATAATGTTGTTATATTTATTGTCTAATTTCAAATTATGCTCCACTCCACAGTCGACTGTTTGTTTAGTACTTTACGTACACATACACATTTTGAAATATTGGAATAGTAAATATTGAGCAGCACAACGAAATGCGCAATTTAAAATTGGAGAATCTATATTTATTCTGAAGGTACTTTTTAACCATAACAATTCTTTATGCAGTGGAAAATCATATAAACCCAGAGGATCTTCTTCAGTTTATGAACATGAAGCCGAACACTAGCACTACTAAGGTTGACCTCATTGATCCATCATTGTATGCTGATTCCGTGGTATGATATTTTCCTTTTTTTTTGCAAGAAAGAACTGTAGGTTAATGTAGTTGTTTCGAGTAACTCCTTACATTAACAAGACGAAAACCTATAATACCAGACGATGCACAATTTGTCCGTGTTAATAGAACGCATGGAAATGTGTCTAATAACGAACACGAAGGACAAATAGACTGCTGGGATTTCCATATGTTCTATTGTCCCTTGCAAATGGTTAGCGCCTTAGAAAACAATATTCGATTATCGTAGACTTAACAATAAATTATTACTCAAAACACCTACTCATATTTTGATATAATTCTAAGTTCGTTGACGATGTAATCTTCTCAGTGTTAATGATAAATTATTTAAACTGAAATCTATCTAATATTATTCAGGAAACCACGACCAACCTTCCAGTGCCCGACATTGTGGACTGTTTCGGCCTAGGTTCGCTAACACGGCAGATTATAAGTATCTTCAACATGAAGCCCGACTCATCCAGCTCCGTTAACACGCACTTTTACTTCTATTCACGCAATATGACTAACAGGGTTCAGGTAAGGACAATAAGATTTCTCATTTTTCGTTTGTTACTCACAAGAATATACAAGACCTTGACGACACTATTTTGTTTTGATTATTATCATCATTTCTCAAGGCTTTTTCCAACTATGTTGAGGGTTGCCTTCCAGTCTAACGGCATACAGCCAAGTACCCCAAGGCAAGACTGGTTGTCAGACTTTCAGGCTTATGACGAACCATAACGATTGGCAAAGATCCCGTAAAAGCAGCTAGGACTGAAGGACCATTTTTTAAGGATATGACCAAAAAAATATCCGGTGGTTAAAATTCTATATCTAACATGAATTGCTTGCAGGTTTACCCCGGCCCACAGTTCGGCCTTGAATGGGTTGACTTCAAACCAAACAGGAAGACGGTGATGATAGTCCACGGGTTCATGAGTCACAGCAACGCGTCTTGGGTCAATGATATGGCCCGGGCATTTTTGAGATGGGTACGTTTAACTTCCATCAGTTTTATGCATATACATATGAATACATATATTTCATCTTTTGAGGTATAAGGAATAGGTTGGTGTCGGCAAGTTGTATGTCTGCTAGTTGCGCGGAAAACTATTCTTGCGACATGCAGGATCTTGGTGGCATAAGTACGACGCGTTGTTCGCATATGGCGTTGTAGACACCGATACACATTTGTCCTGAAGGAAGGTAAACCTGGCATTGGCCATTCTACGTTTCGAATAGGATCACCAGTTTTGCTTTTCATTTCAGGCGGATGTTAATGTTATTGCAGTAGATTGGAGTGGAGGTGGGAACACTTGGAAGTATTGGCGGGCAGTGGCAAACACGAGAAGAGTTGGATCTGATACTGTTGGGTAAGTTTAAATGGTGGGTACTGATAGCAGCTTCAGGTGCAGCTTCAGGTGGACCTGATTTTACGCTACTGCGAAAATGTAGTAACGTAAATTCAGGTACAGCAGTCCATTTCGTAATAGCTTTTTTTTAAATGAAATTCTTGACGTTTTCTAGGTTCATGCGCCAGCTGATAGCGACAACTGGGGTCAGGATTAAAGACATGCATTTCGTCGGGCACAGCTTGGGGGCTCATATAGCATCGTACGTGTCCTATCATCTGGGAAAAGTTGCAAGGCTTACAGGTTAGCAGGTGTCCATAAGTAGGTCTATAAAGTGAGGTTTATTATTAGCCTTTAGCATTATAACCAAATTATAGATTTTCGCTGTATGTAATTTAGTTGTCTTTTAGTTGATTAGGTAAACAATATCCCATATTACAGGCTTAGATCCCGCTCAGCCTTGCTTTAGGACCACCGACTCTACAGAACGCTTAGATGCCACTGACGCTGACTTTGTGGACATCATCCACACTAACGGACGATTGCTGTCAAGGATCGGCTTCGGCTTTCCTGACCGTAACGGTAACGTTTTGATCATTATAATCTATTTATCAGTGGCCACTACTCTTCTTAAAGGGAATAAATAATAGTTATTACTCGGGACACCAATTTCGAGAGATTTTTTGGCAGAGTAATTGAAAAATGTTTTTAGTTTTTTTATTAATTTGGATATATGTATATTTGTCTATGTTTCAGGCCATGCTGATTTCTATCCAAATGGCGGTATGAAGCAGCCGGGCTGTTATAACTCATCCACCTCCTTGTGGTCACAAATTGTTTCACTTTCTCCAGCCAGTAAGTTGATTGAGCTTAAATCTACGTTTCCCTTTACTGCTTTCCTACAAGATACCTAAGTCATGCCGCATCTCAATAAGGAACATCGAAGCTTTAGATTTAGTACGAGAGCTTGGCCATTACAATGCAAAGGTGTCTTTCGAACCAATCCGATTACTGCAATTTCCCGTTACTTAGTCATCATCATCATCTCAGCGTTAATCCCAGTCGCATCCGAAGCATTTTCAGCATTGGAGTCTGGGGTCCGCTTTACCAGTCTAACTGCTGATATGACTAAACTTCGACATTTTCCGTGAAGCGACTGCCGTCTGACCTCCACAACCCGAAGGCGACATCGAAGCATTGCAGCTAGACCAATTGTTGGACTTTTGAGGGCTCCTACAACCCGTAACGACTGCCATTAGATGTTCGTATGGCAACCGGGACCAACGGCTTAACGCGCTTTCCGAGGCACGACCAGACCAGTGCAAACATTCATATTCATGCATACAAATATTTGCACTGTTTGGGGATCGAACCCGTGCCTCCTTGCGCAGCGGCCGCGTCCGCTACCGCTAGGCCACGGAGGCTGTCAATTTCCCGTTACTTAGTAACCGACTAAATTAATTTTATTTCAGACCTGCAACAAGCCATATGCAGTCATGGACGTGCGTATCTACTGTTCACTGAATCCTTGATCAACAGTAACTGCTCTTTTAGGGGACACAAATGGGACTTGACATATGCAGGGTTAGTTTGCAAAAGTTAATAGTGATCTCAAATAATGATCTTGTGCCATCTCTTTTTGAGGTCTTGATCCAATATTTTCCTTACAGCGTAAACGCAAGTTTAGAAGCGGCTTGTGACAGAGTTGGTTCATGTTCGGAGATGGGCATCAACGCTGTCGGGATTAATGGAATGCCGCGCGCGAATGGACCCTACTTTGTGCTGACCACGGACAAGAAGCCATACTGTCGTAAGTCACGATGATAGACATTGCTGCACTATAATTATATTACTTTGATAGATGTTGCCATGATTCAAAAATCAACATAGCAGGCCCAATTACGGTAAGCAATTGGATGTTAGAAGTGCACCGGTCATTGTGATTGAAGCTTAGAGGAGGCCTATGTCCTGTAGACGCCAATATTCAACTGAATGACGATGATCACAAAAAAGTATTGTTTTAATAATATTCTGTGTTAATTTTATTGAAATTTGGTAAAAAATCGATAATAACTCTGTACTCTACCCATTTTGATTAAACCGATGATCACAAAAGATTAGTGATGATGAAAGGGTATAAAAATACTTATACAGTAGATTTTACATTGAAAAACAAATTCTGTAACGAATGCGTTAAACAGCATAAATGTTATTATAGATTAAAATAGCATTACATGTGAGATATTTTTATTTAATTGTTATTCACATTATTATCTCTGTTATATTCATCAAGGGCATGTAATGATTTCCGGTACATAAGCATCATACCAAGTACTCTGTCAATAACGCTCGCTTCTGCATTTTTTTGAGAGGCGAAATTGATAAGATTATATGATGGATATTGAGCTACTGGTCTGATATGATAAAATTATGGCTTTCTAAACTCTGCGATCCATGGGACTGGCTTTTTCATTGTTGCTAATTCCTTAATTAATATCGTTTACGTGAAAAAAAATTTAGTTATATGTATGTACTTTATAAGTATATCTTGGAAACCAATGACTGATTAAAAGGTGAAGGAAAACATCTTGAGGAAATCTGGTCTTTAAACCTGAAATCGCAACCTGCATTGAGCAAGTGTGTTGGTTACGCTCAATCCTTCTCTGTATGAGAGAAGACCTGTGCCCAGCAGTGGGACGTTAAAAGGTTGATGATAATGATGAGGTGACAACAGGTATTAATCGTTTGAAATTGTCTTTTATCACCTAAACAATCAATCTGCGTAGCCTTTGCTCAACTACATATGTTGAGGTGCGCTTCCATGGATAGGGAAGATCTAACGATAGAACAAGTGCCCTCATAAGATGCTTGTTCACTCTTTCTTTGAAAGTCGGTGGGTTATGGAGTTCCACAAGGTCTATACTTAGCCCCAAACAGATTAATCTGCACTTGCGATATATTCGCCAAACTGGTAAACAAAAATGACTTTATGGAGAAATAGCCTTAAAAATCAACTTAAAAAGGTCAATTTACGCTACAACTTCAAACTTTTTAATCATTTTTATTGCCATTGAAATAAAGATGATATTTGTTCAACGTCAAATAGTGCAGCAGCAAGCCTCGTTCACTCGGTCGTATTTTAGTAATAATCTTAATTTAATAATCTTTTTCTTTCAAGCAACGGAATGGGAGCGTCGTCACCCGCAGCCAGAATTACTGATAGACCTTCAAAAGGGGTTCCGTTTAGATAGATTAATGAGGAAGACTACAACGGAGGCTCCACCTACTACAGACTCGTCGATTTACGCAGACCCTATGGAGAAGAGTAATGTGATGGACGCTTCGACCACCACCACACAGAGGAGCTGGTTCCAGAGGTGGTTCGGATAAATATAAGAAAATATAGACGTAAAGGCAAGACGTGATGTTAACAGGGACGGACTGAAATCTAATTTTATTTCGATTATAACGAAAGGGACGATTTAAACGGAAAGTCAAATGTTTTTATGAATAATAAAATACTTTTTGTGTTAAAATTAGCCATGAAAATGCGACCGTCAACTTGAGCTTGCAGCTATCCACAGGAAACTTGTTAGAGGATACAAGAGACTGTATAAAGAGAACTACTTAACTACTAAATTCTCCGTAAAATATCTTCAAAATCAAAAGTCATCTAAGTTTAGTCAAATTAGGCACCTTTTGAACGTCAATATTACATAAGACAGTCTCTCCAAAACGCCCGTCCTTCGCCGCTTCCGAGTGCTTTCGCTGGAAAGAAGAAGTGCAGTATAATTTGATTTGAATTTGACTTCAAACTACAGTATAATTTGAAGAACTCTTGGGTTTGGACTGTATATATTTCCTTTGTTATTGTAAGTAAAGACGAGCTGGATAGAGTTCGCCAAAACCTAGATGAAGGATACCCAGGCGGTTCACTAAAGATGGCCCAGAAGTGGAAAGCGTAGGCTAGTAAGTAAAAAAGGCTTTTTAACTGGGTGTAAAAAAAAACTTTTTTACAAAAAAACAACCGACTTCTAAAAACCACTACAAAGTGAAAAATAACTAATTTCGGAAGTCGGTGTCAAAAAACGAATATACAAAACCAAAGACACCGACTTCCGAAATTAGTTATTTTTCACTTTGTAGTGGTTTTTAGAAGTCGGTTGTTTTTTTGTAAAAAAGTTTTTATTTTACACTTTTTAGTTGTGAAAAGTAGGTACTATGTATTCTTATAGTATTTTCTGACGCAAATATAGTTGGGAAACGACGTAATTTTGTTTACTTTAATTTTTACCCGTAATTCTGAAGAATTATCTCTCGGTCTTCATCATCAGATTTACTGCAGACCATTATTTAAACCCAATGGATGCAAAGTTCTCATCAATATAAATGAATTAAAACCAAACACAAAGTAGCTACTGTAAACCGTTGAGGAGTTCCCGGAACTGGTCTTTGTCTTCATCATCAGAGGTCTTATGACAGTCACAACCCATCTAGGTGTAAAGTTCTTATCAATACAAATTAATCAAGCCCAAACACAACGTAGCTGCTGTAAATTGTTGTGGAGTTCCTTCGACTGTCTCCCGGTTCCATCATCAGATCTACTCCAGACCTTTATCAAATTGTAGTGCTTTAAAATACTTAATGAAAATACTAAGAAATGCACTAGTCACCCCTACGATTTTTGAAAGTTACCCTTGATTTCTCTGGTCTTCCATCATCAGACCCTGATTTCCTTATCATGGGACCACCTTGGGAATGTCTTCTTTCCAACAAAAAAAGAATTATCAAAATCGGTTCATAAACGACGAAGATATGCGCGAACAAACATAAAAAAAAAGCATATATACGGTCGAATTGAGTAACCTCCTCCTTTTTGAAGTCGGTTAAAAAGAGATGATATCTTTCTTTTTTTTTAATTTTGAACAAATTTCATCGCTTGCCTGTAGTCTAGTTTTCTATTGATTATGTACTGAAAATCTAGTTTAGTTGTGTATGTATATATGAATTGCATTTGTATTTTGTATATTTGTTGATACTCATAGAAATATTAGTTAAGTTAGTCTTGTATTACAGTTTTAATAAATGAAAAGTTACGTATGTAAAAGTTGTATTATTCATTTCTAGCTTTAGAATTGAGTATGTCATGAAAAGGCATTTATTTAACCCGCATTAACACCTTTCCCACAGTTGATGATTAAACCGACAGCGAGTAAACAAGCAACTAAAACGAGTTTGTTTGTGAGCTACAAGCAGCCAGTACGCTAGGTACTCGAGCGATTACTCCTGGTATATACAATATATATGTATTTACAGTAAGGATCAAAAGTGCATTACCACTTTTGAACTTTATTGCCATAACAATGTGTCAAAAGTGGTACTCCACTTTATATAGAGATACACTCCACTTTATATAGATAGTTGGTAGTTGTCGGTTTCTCGTCAGCAGTAGGATTTGTAAGTACTTCATCCAATTTATTAATTTTAATTACCCACAACTACGACAACATTATTTATTTACACGCGACATAACAATTGTTACCTTTTCAAAAGCTTTCAAAGTTATTGCAGGGCTTTTTAATCCTATCCATACTGAACACGCAATAGTTTAGTACAAGTTATAGCAATAAATCACTAAGTTAGCAAGTTCAGTGTTTCTAAAGTCGTGTAGTAAACCTGTTTGGAGAAACGCGTTGTCAGTTGTCACGAAAATGCGGGGCACTGAAGTTTTTCAACGTCTCAGAAAGAGATTAATATTCTTCGGACGCAACAGTAGCGTACATGGTCTGGGTTATGTATTTGAGCGCGACAGAAGTCTGCTGTCCAGGTATATCTTCACATATTCTTGACTGGTTTAGCTTATAACATACTATTTCTTATAATAGTTTATAATACCAATCTTATAGATTTGCGGTACTAGTATTGTACAGACGACAGCACATAAAGCTACTACAATCTGTCAGATTTCCTTATTAGATTTTCAACTTTATCTCTAAAGCATTAAGGCTCAAGGTTGATTGGGAATATCTGACAGTTAGGTGTAGCTTGACCTGCTGTAGTCCGTACAAACATAGAAAAGAATAGAGCACAATGCTGTAGTAACACTATTTATATTATATGGCTCCTCCTTTTTTATTTAGAAATTAGGATACTGTAATCCTTTTTAACAGAAAAAAAAAAGAAAGACTTCATCCAGTCACTGATAGACTGGCATCCTAAGCCGCTGAATGTGCTTGATAGCATGATTAGATATGGTAGCGAAGAAGAGTAGGTACTATTAAAGGATTCTGAAGATAGGGGCTGAAATTTCGTATAATTTCATCATTTTGCCGATGGCAAATAACATCGGACGGATAGTTCATCTTTTTTTTTTGGGACAAAACCCGCCACACATTATCCCACCCACTGCAACTCCTGAAAGCCAGAATCAACAGTGGAGACGATTCCCGGACAAACGATTCAACTGTCTTGGGTCCCGCAACGAAATTAATCAGAAAAGAGTAGCGGAGGAGTAAGAAAACAGATAATTAATACCGGATAGTTCGTTATACACTATTTAAAAAAAGTAATTATTGTCTAGTCGATGGGTCAACATCAAATAACTATTAAAATCGACACATTCGACAAAATGTTTAGAATATCTGATTGTAAATGAGAGATTGCCAGGAACGTTCTACTTATATCTTCTTCATGCAGAATTGCAAAGGTAAGAAATTAGTTAAAGATTACAAATAGTAATAATTAAATATTTATTTTAATTATAATTTTTGTTAAACAATTTTTTATAAAAGATATGTTTTATTACATCCGTATACCGATTCTTAAAACGTAGGCAGAAGGAACAACAGGGTTTTTGTTACATATTGTATCGTGAATTCTTCTTTTGTGGCTTTCCCACGACTTCTTCTCGGCTTAGGTGTTCAATAGCAAACTTTCCATGATCCAGGATTTTCTGGCTGTTAACTCTGATAGCGTCCTCGGGTTGCCTCTACCTGATGATGCAACACGCAGGGGATCTCGGCGTGGAAGTGAACTTCACCCTTGACACCCGCTATTTGAACTGGACCACTACGTTCCCAGGGGTGACGCTGTGTGAAGAGCATGCCACAAAATTTGCTTTACGTAGATTTGCTGTAATGTATCGTAAGTATAAATATGTAGCATATTTGCAAGCCCTTAGCCATAAGAAAATTATTGTATCGAGTGGAAATTATAAAGGTAAGTCCTTTATAATTAAAGAGATACCTAATGTTCTAATAATTACATAGCTGATATTCGACCAGTCAACCATAAAATTTCTTAAAAAAGGAAACCTGCAACTCATGACTTAAGCCTTTCTAAGTTTCTACCTGTAAGTATATACTATATGTATAGATTGGTGATATTTTCCAGTACTTCAAATAAAAATGTCATAATTCACGCATCTATACTAATATATAAAGCTGAAGTGTTTGTTTGTGCGCGCTAATCTCGGGAACTGCTGGTCCGATTTAAAAATTTCTTTTTGCGTTGGATAGCCCATTAATCCAGGAAGGTTTTAGGCTACATAACATCACGATGAGACTAATAGGGGCGGAGTATATAAAAAAACATATCGAAACCTACGCGGGTGAAACCGCTGGGAGCAGCTAGTTTAAGCTAAGCCTATATATAAGCCTATATATGTATAACATCACGCTGCGACCAATAGGAGCGGAGCATAACTAACTCTACGCGAACGAAGTCGCTGGCGGCAGCTAGTTAATACATAATTATTTAGCACTAACTAAAACGGGATGATTGGGAAACCTAAACTAAACTCTCCGTCACACGTTTATTTTATCTGTCAAGGGAGTACCTACGGTCTGTGTCTGTTTACGTGTTTTCCCACTAGTCACTGATAGAGGTTAGTGTACTGGAAATATTGCTCTAAAGGGCTTGCCTTAAAAGCAATATTGCCCGTGGGGACCTCCGCATTGATAGGCATTAATGGCCAATCTTGACACAAATACCGCAATACGTCATTAATTAGATTTTGCGGTTTCTGTGTTAATTATTCGTATTTCTGCAGTTCTAATTACGTACCTACTGTTCAAACTGGGCGATTGTTGCTCATTATGATACCTTTAATGAGATAATGACTAGATGCAAACTGCTTGAAACATAGAATAAAAAAAATTAGTAGCCATATAGATAAGAAGGAATCCATTTGCCTAATAATTTTACCGTATGTTTATCTGAAGAAGCCATCAGGAGCTGCGTGTCACGGAGATGAATATGCTGCGGTGGATGTGTGGAGTTACGCGGAAGGACCGCATCAGGAACTCCCGCATCCGTGGCGGTCTTCATGTCCGTGACATAGCGGACAAACTGCAGGAGGGTCGCCTACGTTGGTACGGTCACGTCTTACGAAAACCGGTATGTTACGTGGGTAACAAATGTCTTGCCATGGCGCCTCCGCCGGGCCGGAACAAGCGGGGTAGACCAAAGACGTGCTGGCTTGACGTTGTAAGAGATGACATGCGTGCCAACAATCTCACACCACAGGATGCTAAAGATCGCGCGAAATGGAGGAAATTAAGTAGGAAAGCGGACCCCGGGCTCCAACGCGAAAGCCGCGGATGCAACCGGGATAAACGCTGAGATGATGATGATGATGTTTATCTGAAGATGCGACGAGCACTTTTCTTGTGGTCATCAAGTATATGTAGGTATAGACATACGATGAATCTCTCTACATACGTGTAAGCGCAGGAACCGCCCAACACATAGAATTCTTAAATCTACGCTCCGCCGACACAAGTCGAAAGTGTGTGTGGAGATGGTTATGTGTGCTGCGATATACAACGTTATTTTAGGTAAATGCAAAACCTGAATATAGTTTATTCAGAATAAGCAACTGAATCGATTCCAATAATTTTTACACCATGTTATATTTGTCACAAATACATTTAGAAATTGTTGCAATGTGGTTACTGAGCGCGCTACGCAGCTTACGCGTGCGCATGCCCGCGCTCAGCTGACGCCATAGGTCAATGCACCCGGCTCGCCCGCCCGAACGGAGCGTGAACCATATTTTTGTTGGGACAACCAAGTACGATAACAAGCTCATATCTTTGTGGATTTTCATGATATCTTTTTGAAATTTTGTACATAAATTCTTTACTTTAAAATACTCGACACGTGTTTCGAGTTTCGCATAAACAAATAAGGTTGTATACACTGAATATTAAAGCTATTGAACCCTGTGCCATGATGAAAATAATTTAGTGATAGTAATTGAATTCAATTCAAGCTTAATTTTATGCTTTATTGAATTTATTTACTGTGTTTTGCTAACGTAAAACAGTTGCAGTAGATCGATATAGTAATTGTAGAAATGTTATGAATTGACACGCTTTACTTGTGGTAACCAAATGTATAAACAGGTTGTTGTCCTAATGATTGTGCACTTGATCAAAATGGGTTAATCGAACTCGACTGACATTAAAATATAAACAAACTATAAAGAAGTAACATGATATCAAACATTTCACAACTTTTTTAGCATTGTTGATACGTGTATATTGCTACCAAAATTTTTGAAGGGTTCACTTCTCCCGCATGTGAATTGCACGCATGCTTTTTGTCTATTAAATTTAAATCAAAATGCTATTTTTATAGTCAAACACTAGATAAAAAATATGAATATTTTTATGAGTAAACTAGCTGCGCCGTGCTTCGATGTGTTTATTTTTTATATGCACTACTCCTATTGGTCGCAGCAAGATGTTATATTGCCTTCCTGGATTAAAGGGCTACCCAATGCAAAAAGAATTTTTCAAATCGGACCAGAAGTTCCTGAGATTAGCGCGTTCAAACAAACAAAGTCTTCAGCTTTATATATTAGTATTATATATTAGTATAGATAAGAAACAAACTATTTAACTTCATTGTCATACTTTAGCCGATCTACTTGATCCCCTGAACTACGATCACCGACGGTATCTGACGGACGTCCTGTTTGCACGCGGGGAGTGCAGTGGCACGCAATGTGCGCCCTGTGGCACGTCGGTACCTTGCGACGTACCGTGGAGGAGCATCATTGAACACGTAAGTAACCCGATATGTAGGTATGTTCATCATATACAGTACATCTATCGGTTTTTTTTTGTGTTTCATCTACGCCACTGGAAACTTTCAAGTAGCCTTCAACAACAATTTCCTTAAGAATTTTAGCTGTAAGTTTCAGGCGCGTAGATTCTAATTATGGGGGTACCTTAGGGTTGCCAGACCGCCGGGAAATCCGGGATTGTCCCGGAATCTTGCCTCTTGTCCCGGAATGACTTCTTGTCCCGGAATGAGCGGTAATTGTCCCGGATTTTAAAAAGTTATCAATCTTGTATAGAACATATTAACAAAGATGATAGTAAGAATTTACGAGTGTCCGATTTGGAATGACCTTTTTTTTTTTTTTAACCGTTCTTCCTCCGACTCTCCCGGATTTTTTTTTTTAGCCGTTCTTTTTTCCGAGAGAGTCTCTGTCGACAACTGTCCCGGATTTTTACCCGACTACGGCAAAGCAAAAGGAGGGTTATGATTTTGACAGGCTATGTATGTATGTATGTATGTATGTATGTGTGTATGTATGTATGTATGTATGTATGTATGTATGTATGTATGTATGTATGTATGTATGTATGTTCATCTGTTCCCTCGTAACTTCTAAACTGCTTATCAGAATTCGACAAATGACATATCATTAGAAGCGTCTTAATTGTCCGCTGGTTATAGGCTATATGGAGTTTCACAAAATCTAATGTGGCGCCCTCTAGCGGACAAAAAGTACAGAGTAAAAAAAAAAAGTTAAGATAAATATGCCGTGTTTGGTATCAATTGAAAGCGCTTTACTTGTACATTTTGAATATATATATATTACTAGCATTTGCTTGTGACTTTAGCTGTATTCATGGGCTGATTGCATATAATGCACATCTTTTCGTTCATAGCTTCTTTACTACTTATCAGAATAAGACCACTGCAGTACCATTAGAAGGGCCTTGATATTCTGTTGGTTATCTATACTAATATATAAAGCTGAATATTTTGTTTGTTTGTTTGTTTGTGCGCGCTAATCTCAGGAACTACTGGTCCGATTTGAAAAATTCTATTTGCGTTGGATAGCCCATTAATCCAGGAAGGATTTAGGCTATATAACATCACGCTGCGACCAATAGGAGCGGAGCATAATTAATTCCACGCGAACGAAGTCGCTGGCGGCTGCTAGTGAGCTATAAAGCTCGTCACCAAATTTAGTATTGCGCCCTCTAGCGGACAAAAAGTTCTATGATAATATAAAATTAAAATATACCGTATTTGGTATCACTTGAAAGAGCTTCACGAGTACTTTATGCTTGTACATAATCCCGAGTAATGCTTCGTAGAAATTTGAATGTAAACCAGGATTTGGTAAACGGAGCGATGGGAGTGGTGAAGACCTTCGAATGGCCTGCTCTTCTGCGCGATCAGTTGGAAAGGGAGAACAGCCTAGCGCTGTTCTCATACAATTTGACGACGCATCCATAAAAGCAGATATTAACGGACTTATCAGAATCGAGCCTTGCCTCACTGAATTTGACGGCTTGATTTCTTTTCTTTTGATTCTTTCTTGGGGTTGTACTGTACATAAATTACAAGGTTGTACTCTAGATAAAGCAGTTATCGATCTAGGAACGTCATTGTTTGCTAAAGGACAGGCCTATGTCGCTCTCAGTAGAGTCAAAACCATAGAGTGATTGTTTAAAACTGCCTTGGTCCATAATAAATTACTTAAAAATCCACATGACAGTCGATCTTTACCAGAATTACATAGATTAAGAAATATATGAAACATCCAATTATGAAACTCTTTATCCTCTCAATATATGAAACATCCAATTTATTTATACTTACTAACGACCTCATCCACTAATTCATGACCTATTCGCTGCCATGGACGCAAATGTGCGTCTCTACTACGAAATACTGGGAGCTTTATACGGGGAAACCATTGCTATACGCGCTACGATCCACGTGTTACGAAATAGTAAAATAGGATATCTCTACATATTACTATGCGCCGATACATAAGTCGAAAGAATATCGTATGTTAACTACCTAGTTTTTAGTTCGTCATTTTCTTCCTCAGCCCATAGATGTCCACTGCTGGACAAAGGCCTCCCCCAAGGCTTTCCACGATGACCGGTCTTGTGCTGCCCGCATCCATCGGCTTCCCGCGACTTTCACCAGGTCATCGGTCCACCTTGTTGGGGGCCTCCCTACGCTGCGTCTTCCAGTACGTGGCCGCCACTCCAGAACCTTACTGCCCCATCGGCCATCGGTTCTACGAGCAATGTGCCCTGCCCACTGCCACTTAAGTTTAGTGACTCGCAGAGCTATACAGTAGGTCGACGCCTTTGATCTCGTGTAAAATGCCGACATCGTCTAGACAGTAACGCATCGGCCAGGGTTGTCACAAATAAACAATATTTATGAAATTATTGCAGATCAACATCGATAGCTGTATTATATTTAATTAATTTGCTATTTTACTACGGAAACAACTCGAGACAGATTTAAGTTATTTAGATGGCATATTCGTAAGCAGCACCCCAATCCACCTCGGAATACAACCCATATCACTCACCCATATGACCCATATCATATTAATATACATTTAAATTGGCGTCGCCATCTTGGATTTCAAAAAGGGGCTTTTTCGTAACAAGCACCCCAATTATACTCAAAATTGACACTCATATCAAATTATAAAAAAAATTACGTCCGCCATTTTGGATGTCAAAAAGGATGACTTTTTCGTAACAAGTACCCCAATTATACTCAAAATTGACACTCATATCAAATTATAAAATAAACAAATAAAAAAACGAACACGTGTTAGTCCTTAATGATAGATACCGAGCTACGAACATCGTTTTGTTCGCAGCTCGGGTGCCGCTTACCCGCGTCTCGTCCCTCACACCCCGCACGATTGCTCTGTCTAGACGTCTTCGTCGGACGACTGTGTGATTTTTAGACTGTGTTAATATTATGTGCCACAAATACACTTTAACACCAAAATAGTACAAATAATAAAAAGTAAAAAAACTAAAACCCAACTACGACAAAAAACGACGCTGAAAAAGTATAAAACAAGATTTTCGGAATACTGAACGGAACAAAGTTGCTAATGTAGTTGCAAGTAAATGGACAAAGTAGACTCTACCAAGATGCCTTCGTTGTAAATTGACAATAATGTCATATAATACTATTCTGAAGTATGGAATATTCACCAAGTAGAGATAAATTTTTCATGTTTGGAAAGGCGTAGTCACACGTTCTAAAGGTGCTACGGTAGGTAGGTATATGTAACGTGTGACTACGTCTTTCCAAACATGAAAATTTATCTCTACTTGGTGAATATTGCATACTTCAGAATAGTATTATATGACATTATTGTCAATTTACAACGAAGGCATCTTGGTTTAGTCTACTTTGTCCATTTACTTGCAACTACATTAGCAACTTTGTTCCGTTCAGTATTCCGAAAATCTTGTTTTATACTTTTTCAGCGTCGTTTTTTGTCGTAGTTGGGTTTTAGTTCTTTTACTTTTTTGTAACTTCCTATCTGGCAACCCTAGGGTACCTAAGCTACTGCAGCATAGATAAGATACTGAAGATCATGTCGAACTCTCATGTCGAGAAAGAAGAAGTCTTGTTGAATCCAGCTCGGCTGGGCAGCGTTCGGGAAGCTACGCTATATCTTGTTGTCGTTCAAGATACCACAGTATCTCAAGACTAAAGTCTTTGACCAGTGTGTGTTGCCAGTGATGACTTACGGAACTGAAACGTGGTCGCTCACAATGGGCCTCATACGAGGGTCTGAGTCACACAAAGGGCGATGGAAAGAGTTATGCTCGAAGTTTCTCTGCGCAATCGAATCAGAAATCAGGAGATCCGCAGAAGAACCAAAGTCACCGACATAGCTCCTCGAGCAGCTAAAATTAAGTGGCAGTGGCGGGGCACATGGTTCCTAGAACCAATGGCCGATGTGGCAGTAAGGTTCTGGAGTGGCGGCCACGTACTGGAAGACGCAGCGCAGGGAGGCCCCCAACAAGGTGGACCGATGACCTGGTGAAGGTCGGCGGGCAGCACAAGACCGCTCATCGTGGAAAGCCTTGGGCAGCATTTGTGCAGCAGTGAACCTCTATAGGCTAAAGAAGAAGAAGAAGTAGAAGCTACTGCAGACTAAGATAATAAGAAAATCTTAACATAACATATTATTTATATATTTCACTGTTGTAGTGGCATCTCCACTAAACGTCACGTAACAATTAAACACAAAATATTGCATTTGGAATTGCATGACCATCATCGGACGACCTGTCGTACGGCGAGTACACACCCTTTACGTTGTTGACGACACTACGTTCCGTCCGAAGTTGTTGACGACACTACGTTCCGTCCGAAGCGTTTCGCCTCGTCTTATTCCGGCGGAGTTTCCGTCTGACTACAAATTAAGTGTATTCAGTTTTTTGGTTGCTGGGACTTGGGAAGAGTAACCGACTGCTCCTAGTCGAAGCGTCGGTTTTTTTTTTAAATCGTTCTTATACAGTTTTGTCTACCATTATAATGCGGCTGCTAATTGTGATCATTGGATTAGTTACATGTTAGGTACATTTTAACTAGCTTCTTAATATAGCGGTAACGCGTAGCTCGTTAAAGGTAATTACGTTCTATGACCTTCAGTAGAGGTTGTGTCATTGCGTGTAAAGTAAACAACTAACTCATGTTAGTCAATGTTACTTATTCGTAGAAAGAGATCGGAAATATATTATGTTGATAACTCAGCATTACCTAACTTGGCAACCATAAGATAAAGTAGCTCAGCCAGGACTTAAGAATTTATGATTCATTGGGCAGGAAATAAAGTTCCTTTGTACGGATGACAGCAGGTCAAGCTATCCGCTTCTTTCAAATACAACTATCAGTTCAAATATAACTATCAGTTGGAATCATTTAGAAGCTTATTGCTATTCCATTGCTCCCTATGTTCGAAAATGTGTATGTTCAGCAACGTAAATAACGCAATGATTGTTGTTGACTGTCAAAATGAAACCGATTGAAATGTATTACGCAATTACCCTACTGGAGCCTTAATGCTTTAGCGATGCGGTTGAAAATCTAATAAAGATATTCGACAGATTGTAGTAGCTTGATATGCTGCCGCCCGCTCATATGTAGTTTGATTTCATATAAATTTTATAGCGACCTGAGAATTTATTTAATATTTGAAATTATTCACTCTACAGATTTTGACAAACTACAGACTCTCAAACAAAAGTTTGTTGATTGTTTTTATATTAATTTATTGATTGTGTAGGAAGTTCTTATATAGCCTTGAGCCAGTTTTTAATGCACTGATAATTCTTATTCATAAAATAAACTTAACATCAGAAATATTTTGTATGGAAGCACTGTAAATATTTAAAACTGTTCCTGAGATAAAATTATCTGACGTTGGCAAAAACAAGCTTTAGTTCTATAAAATAATGCGCATACAAATGGCTTTTAAATTAAACACTGAATTAACCAGTGTTTAATTTAATAGTACTTTGCAATGTGGCCAAAAATAATAAAAATTTCTTTAAAAAATAAAAATAACATATTTATCACTCACCTTCACATTTTCAAGAAAGTTATTCATCACCCCACTAGGTACACAAAAGCTGCTCAGAAATGGTGTCAGAATGCAGTTATAACGATGTTGTATTTCCATGTTGCGATTATTTTCGTCTAGTGGACTCCGAGTACGGGCCTTGCTTCTCCTTCAACACATTACAGCACAAGTGAGCAATCTAATCTGTGTACAATGATAAGATCATCGTGCAGCTGATACGGACGCTTAATTGCCGAATATTGTTTACTGTCTGTTTCAGGGGAGAAGAGAGTTTGTTTGTTGTGAACATGACTACTGGACCTGGGGTCCTGATGTTTCGTTTACTGTCTAATTCTGAAGTAAGTTATTTGCCAGGATAGATTATATTATACAAAGTTATTTTTTGTATATTCGAAACCAGAAACACGTGTCAAGTATTTTTAAGTAAAGTTATGAGCTTGTTATCTTATCTTGTTGTCTCAACAAAATATGGTCAATGCACCGTTTCCGCCCGTGCCTGCAGCCGCGCGGCGTGGGCCTGTCTCGCTGCACAGTAGACAGACTCTACTGTGCTGTTCTGTCTCTACTGTGCTCGCTGTGATCTACCGCCAGCTGTGTTGTGGGCTCGTTAACCACACTGCAACAATTTCTAAATGTACCTGGGAAAAAATCGAATCTTGATTACACCATTTTTACACCATGTTAAATACTTATAACATGGGGTAAAAATGATTGGAATCGATTCAGTTGCTTATTCTGAACAAACTATATTTAGGTTTCGGGTAAAGAAAAAATAACGTTGTATAATTATTGTAGAAATGCAAGCTGGCAAATTATAAAACCATGATCATCACGTGTTTGTAAATAGTTCCCTAACTAAAACCACCCCGGTGATCACCGCTCACTTATGTGAGCGGTGATCACCGGGGTGGTTTAAAAAAAAAAAATAAAGAAATAGAAATATAAAAAAAACAAATAGAAATACAAAACAAAACAGATAGAAATATAAAACTTTTTCATCAATTTGGTACGCTTAAGCATTGCCCTTTCTTACATGAAACAGCATTTATTATTTAATATCCGACGTTAAATTTTTACGCTGTTCTAGAATAATGTGCTGATGTCATAGATTTGTTGCTGCTGCTATACATATGCGGTCATAACTGCCAACCTGTATATCCAAGACCGAGAAAACCACGAAGAGGCTTTTTGATCAATTGTTTTTCTTTCTAGCTATCCATCCACAGTCCAGAAGAGTTATCAACAAACGACTTGGACGTGAAGCTAAAGCATATCATCCACACTTATAGTGAGAACCGAGTGGGAATATTGTTCTCTGTTGTGGAGATGGAGAACGATGTCCAGCTGCAGCGAGAGAGTGTCGAGGATAGAGGATGTCGGTACCTGCATGAAGTGCCGGATGATCCGTTTCATACTTACCCGGTAACACGGCACGAATTGCTACAATACAAGCTTATATTACCATATTTTTTTTAAACATCAAAGTTTTTATGCATGGATAGATCGATGTTTATTACTCTTTTACACAAAAACAGCTAAACGGATATGGATGAAATTCTGTATATTCAATTTTAAAACACGTTGGCCCGCACTAGGAATTTGTCATATATCGTGGGTGCGTTTACAAACTTATATATATATATATATATATATATATTCACATACACAAACAGCCAGACCCGGAACAACTACTTGTACGTCACAAGTACAAATATTTGTTCCGGGATCAAACCCGCGACACGCAGCGCAGTAGTCAATGGCTTCTAAAACCCTAACCCTATTATTATTTCGATATTACTATGGGATGAAAACTTTTGCGGGAGAAACCGCAGGGCGTAGTCACCTATAGTTGAGCATAGAATCCATAAACGCAGTTTATAATTAGAGCCAGGAATTTTAAGCAATCCATGGTGATGGTACTGATGGTTATCATTTCACTACTCTGAGAACCATGCTTTCTTTAGCATTATGTTAAAATAAATCAAGATAGAACTCATATATACTGCGAAATCTACTATCGACTACAATCTCTATAGTAAAGAATTTAATTCTAACAAATTCTATCTTCTTGCATTTGCATGTCTCAGATCATCAGAGATACATATTGTTAATCTTCGATAGTGGTATCCTCAGGTATACTCCCACGGAGCTTGTCGCTTAGCTCAAACCACTAAGGAGTTCTATCAAAGATGTGGATGCGTACACCCTGCACGAGACCTCACCTGTAAGTATAGCCGCGCCTACGTGTATATTTGACCATCTTACTCACAGTGACATATTGATAATGCCAAGGCATAGGCGCTGCAGTATCGATTATTTTATTTAGACCATAGGGCTAATTGTGTATAGCCGCGCCTACGTGTATATTTGACCATCTTACTCACAGTGACATATTGATAATGCCAAGGCATAGGCGCTGCAGTATCGATTATTTTATTTAGACCATAGGGCTAATTGGAGTAAGGCTTTCATTTGGGAGTTCAACAGTATCCACCGAGTTATTTACGTTGTTGACCAGGCATGTTTTTGATTATATGTAGCTATGGATTAGCAATATTTTTCCAAATGATTTAAATTGAGAGTACCTAATAGTATACTATGCAATTGGGGTGTAGTATCACAACGAACCACTCATGGAGTAGCTATTTTTACTGACTGTGTATTTAGGTTTTATAGTTCCTAGAGTTACGTTTTAAAAATCTGAGCATTTGAGCGGATTTAAACATCAGCGCACCTAAAACTTCCTCTACCAAACCTTGGTGCGCAGTCATCTTGACTTCGCAAGCGTTATATGGAATTCGTATTATGCAGTGCATTTGCAGCGCGTTGTGAGCATACAAAGAGCGATCACTAGGCATCTAGCTTATAATTCTAGCGGTTTTTCTCACAGAAATCCTTACAAAGAGCGCCTAATTAGATTTCGAATGCGTTCTCTTCGTGAACGGAGACTTTTATTAGCATGTTCTTCGTTCACACAATCGTGCGGTTAATATAAGTGTAGCTACTTTCTGGAGAATATGTCTTTAAAAGTTCCACGTAGGCACCTGTCCTTGCGGGAAATTCAAATATATTTTCTACACCCCACCCACCTGTGAAGTCTAATTGGGGACGGCAAGCACATCTCCGTGGAATAATTGATGAGTATCATTCCCTTATCACAGTAATACCTGATCTTGATGTGTTGGGTTGGGTTGTCGAAAAATCGCACTTTAATTTTAATCGTTAATCTAAGCGTTTTATTAGTTGTTTTATAAGTGCCTTGTTGTTACTTGATATTTATTATATTGACATTTCTTCTTTTTTTTTGATATGATATGACATTTATCAGGCATTCATATTAATATTTCAACAATTATTACTGTATTATTTGTTAAATTTGAATTTCAAAGTACGTTTTCATTAGGTATTTTTTTTAAACTTTAAACTTTTTAAAAAATCTTTGAGCAGATGAACTGCCAATGCAGCAGATGAACTGCCAACGCCATTATTATCACATGCATCAGGCAACAAATTAAATAGATTAAGTTATTTTTAATATTAAATGTTTGTGATGTGGCAGTACTGTTTAAATAAATAAGTAAATAGTTATTTTAGTTGTATGTTACTTTTTTACAGACGAGAAAATGTTCTGCAATTACACTGGCATTAACTGTTGGAACGCATATGAAGGTAGACGAAAAATGAAAGCATATTTAATACACATCTATCTCCCTCTGGCTCAGCTTCGTTGGTCGTGTTGTTGGGTTTAACGTTGCACCACCTTGCTCAACTACCGTCTTCCTTCCTATTCACTAAGTTTTTTTTAAGTGATAGGGCTTAATAAACTAGCGCGCTTTACCATCAAGGATCGCATCATTGCTTACCATCAGGCGGGATTGCAGTCAAGCGCTAGTTTTTTAATTATTAAAAAAAACCCAAAATATGTTCTTATTTCTAAACTACATGTTGAATTTTCAGCTTATAAAATTAAAGTAGGTGTGGATAAGAATGCTAAAGCAGATTGTGTTCCTTCGTGCGTCGAGAGTGAGCTCAAAACTATACACCATACTAAGTACGCATTTATTTAATATGTATTCATAATTATTACTCGTCCGTTTGGAAGATGCAACTCCAACCTTGAAAAGTGGGGCGGAACGGCAGCAGAATGGATGTAGCAAACTATGCTCTCGCCTATCTTACCAGTTTTTTTTTTCTTTTGGATGGGAAATCATCAAATGACCTCTCCCGCTCTGGGAAAGGCGGAAGGACGTGTCAGACTTTTACTTGCTAAAACCCACTCGTGTTTCTTTACTTGCCTGTGCGCCAGGGCCACAGTTTCTTTTATAATCAAACCGCAACCCTGGCCCTGGCCCTGGTGGCATCGGTCCTCAAAGAGGGGACTTACTGCCGCTATTGAGGCGTGCCCAGCACTAGGTTGCGACAATCGCACTCTCCATGTCGCCATGAAATTTCACTCCCTATCTTGCCACCTATACTTCAAAACATGCAGCCAACTTTACCTTTTCGACGCCGTGGAAATAGTGAAGTTTTGAACCAATAATATCTGAGAACAATTGGCCAGCATTTTTGTATTATAATAATATTCTGTTTTCAAATACTTTATTAAGGGATTTCACATTGTCGAAAAGTTATACTTACTGAAGTATATAGCTATTGATCGCAAATTTTAATTGGAAGGGTATTCCAAAAAGATCTTCTTTCATGAGTTTAAACTTTTAATTGTTACAGGAGATGGGTTAAGGATCAACCCGGTTTAGGTACTCTTGTCGAAGTAAAAATGATATCACTACCTACACTGCGGTACCAGAGGAACTTGATACGAGACAATTTAGATTTCGTGGGTTAGTTACAAGTGTTGTCTCTTTGCTTTCAGTTTTAGTATATTCATGTAAGTTATGAATTCATCTCTGAATCTAGCCCAATATCCATTGATAATTTTCAACTTATGACTATCCTTTTTAATAAATTCGTTTATTGGAAATCTTGTCATTGCAGTTGCTGTTGGTGGTATCGTTGGACTCTTCTTCAGTGCTTCTATCTTGAGCTTGCTGGAAGTCTTCTATCTTATTCTTCGACCACCAAGAAAATTATAAAATAGATATTATTATATTTTTAATAATCTTTTCATACTAGTAATTAACTACATATACATTATCCTCAACCTTTTTATCGTCCCACTCCTGGGCACAAGTCTCCTCTCATACAGAGAAGGATTGAGCGTAATCAGCACACTTGCTTAATGCGGGTTGGTGATTTCAGACTTAAAGTCCAGGTTTCTTCAAGACATTTTCCTTCACCTTGTAATCAGTCAATGGTATCCAAGACATATTTAGAAAGTACATTTAACTTTAGAAAAATTACATTGGTACTTGCTTGACGTACATATACATTGTATCCCTATAACTATAGTTTACATATTTTTGCTGTATTTATTTTTAAAGCAGGTAATTCAATAAATGATTCTGTAAAATTTTATTTGATGGTATCAATTCATTTCTGACACACCATAAAACACAGGTTGCTAATATATCAAAAGCTATCGGTATAGCAACGACCAATGTTTTGTCGATAAGCAAAGTGCTGTTAGCGATTACTTCCCATTCATTAACTTAAGTGAGTAAAAAAGGAGAAGAATTAATAATAAGTGCTTTTACATACATAGAATCGGTTAGAAGTCATGGGTAATACTGAAAGTAATGTTACTAGTGGTGTCAAGAAGCAAGCGGGGACATCGCAACAGAAGTTGTACAAACTAGTCGATATCAAAGGTAAGGCTGAATCAACTGCATGAGAATTTTCGATATACAACATCTAAATTAGTTAACGCACTTCCAGACGCATATTTCACATTTTTCAGAATCGTATACTGAATCGGTTTCATTTAATTTTTAATATGGGTAATTTTTAATCCCAAAAATAATTAGAACTACGAAAATTAGTGTCATATTAACCCTGTTGTTTGTACAGACTTTTAAAATCGCAGTTTTACTTGTATTCATACAAATTTAACCATTCAATACAGAATAAAGAAAAATAAACCTTATTCCAAGAAGATTAAGGTCTTCGTTCTATTCAATTCTTCAAACTAATTTAGTAAATATAATGCATATACATGTTCAATTAAAAAACCAGTGTATGCATTATGATTATAATATAATATTCTAATTAAGGTGTTTCAGGGTGTAGGTACGTTAATTACATCACTCGTTGTATGTCAATATATCTGTGTAGGTACGTAATCAGTAGATGTTAGTTAATAACATACCAAGAGGACCTCGTTTAATGATTGTAGGTAGGTCATGTTCAAATGCCTAAGATTTGGTGATCATAAAAAGATCGGTCAATAGATGCACTCGATAGATGTGACAATACAACAGGTGAACAGTGAAATAACATACATAATCAGCCTCTGATGTTCCCACTCCTGGTCTCCTCTTAGTGAGAGGGAGTGGCCCGTAATCTACCACGCTGGCCCATTGGGGGTTGGTAGATGTCTTCGGATTTTTGCCTCTAGTCATGGTCATAGTCATTTATTCATTAACAACAAGTGTATCTGAAATTAAACAATAACAAAAGAGAAAATAAAGAATTTTTATTAGGTACATTAAAAACATGCCAAAAATTACAATTGCATATCTACACATACCTAAACAGAATTCTGTAATAGATCGTCAACAGCATAAATACACTTATCTAACAGGAAACGTCTAAGTTGACTTTTAAATAAACTTGAGTAGGACATGCCGGTTCCCTCACCACGTTTTCTTTCACCGTTTTGAGAGCAATGGCAAAAGGTGATGAAATACTTTACACAGAGTAAAGCGCCTGACAAGGATCGAGCCTACGATCTGTAACTAAGTTGTGGCCAATACCACTAGGCCACCGCTGCTGCAAGTGAACCTATCCAACGTTGAGTATATTTATCAGATTGCTGACATTAAACATTTTATAACCAGGTGGAGGTCTCCTTGTAGACATGATGAAGCGAGCCCTACAGAACAAGCAGTACGCAGAAATAGACCACGCTATAAAGACCAAGGTGGAGCCCTTTTTGTACAACAAGGGCAAAGGCCGGTATATACCTGTGTCGCATCTCGTACTGCTCAGGAACAAAGAGAGGTCCAGACATAAGTTGGTAGGTAAAGAAAATGCACTATGAACTTAGATCATTAACTATTTCTGGAAAGCATATCCTAAGCAGCAGGGTAATTGTGTAACACACTAACAAGAGCTTTCATTTTGACACTTCAACAGTTTTTATTGCGTTCTTTTCATTGTTGAGCAATCGTTCGGCCAGTCAAGATAGGGAGCTGGCTGCTACCTCCTCCCCCTCAAGTCTTTCTCCTTATTACTGATAGTCGTGATGTCCCTGTGGAATTATTTTTTCCTTTATGATAGTTCACCATCTGTTACGATCCCTAGCCCCGAGTATAGATAGCATCATGCAGGCCGGTGTTTAGAGATGACCGAATTTGGTCAGTCCACCTTATTGGACGCGACCTCTAGGACGTCGTCCATACAGCTTCCCAATAACCATCAGATGTTCGAGGTTGTCCCCATCTTTTATGGCAATATGGTCAAAACATTCTAAAATTCTTTGAAGACAGACTGAGGAGAGTCTTATGACACACAGCTCTCGAAGGCTACTTTTAGTGACCATTATATGATGCACCAGGTACAATTAAGAGCATATTATAGAGAAGTGGATTAGCAACACTACAATATGCTTTAAAATTATTCAAATTATGAGTAATAGCGTGTTACGCAATACGACTGTACCTACTAAGCGTTTCATTAATATATAATTTGGTTTTGATGTTTGGTTCATTTGTGATGGTACTATTTATGAATAATCTGGGTAGTTTCCGTTGGGATATGATAGGACGCTAAACTCTAAACTCGACAATAACAGTATATCGTTGAGATAAAAAAATAATCTAACCAAACGAGCTTAAAAAGATACTCTCATCCATACTAGAAATCAAGACTCGTGGGGTACATGTATAATGCTGTAATTGAGAGAAATATGGTGATGGCTGTTACGTCGATCAATTCCATTAAAATCTCATCGTGAAAACATAGGTAAACTTAAACTCCAACTCTGGATCAATGGCCCCTGTGGAATAGATACCACACTTTTGCCAATAACACTTGTAACATATTATAGAAATTCTTTGAAAAATTATTTTACAATAACGGCGGATATCAATGGCAGTCGAAAAAGACGGCCGCGTGAGCCGTCTACAAGGAAGGTTTGAGGCAAAGTCATGATGTGGCCACTATGTATTTACTGAATGCACTTTTTACTACATAAATCACGCGCTTTTATTTAGTAAACGACACTATAAATAATTCACAAGTCGAGTGAAAAATGAGTGTGACACTCAGCTTTCCCGCTAAAACTCCAAGGTAGGTCAATTGAGCCTAGAGTGAGCTGTCAACAGTATCAAACCCTAGCAAATAGAATGCCAACTCCCTCCACAGTCACTTCATCACATCTAAAATTTCACTGTGAGAGAATTACAGAATAGGCTATTTGACAGTATTCAATTATTTGTGATTTTTTGCTTTAATTGCATAAAATGAGGGTTCTTTATATCATTTACAAGAGTTTTAATAAAAAATAATAACAATTATTATATCCAAAACACAAAAATATGTTTGGCTTTTTGTTTCTCGCGCCACACATTGTGAAACGATCCGGATTGGCTAATATCGCGATGACGTCATACGCGCATCATCGCTTGTTTTCGGCAAACTTATAAACTGTTTTTCGGGGGTTTTGTATCGATTTATTTGTATAACCCAGTACAGCACACCACTTGTAAACCATTTTATTAGATAACAACAGCAAATAATAATTATAAACAAACACCACTGAGAACCGAAAACCGCTTGTGACGTCACTTACCAGGCGCAACGCCATATTGCTGATTATATCGTTTTCGCGGCTTATTTGAATTTTGAATTTTTATTTGCATATTTCTTACGAAATACGCATTTAAAATTAAAAAAAATACTTTGGGTGAACTTCTTAACCGCAACCAAGTAATTCAAGATAAAAATTATAAATCTGTCAAATAGCCTATTGGACAGCTGATCACCGAGCTTCATAATTGATTAGGTATAAATTAGTATAAAACTAATAATAGGTACTACTTTCTTATATATTGTAAATTCTACTTGGTTATTAGTAGAGCTAGGAAATTACGGCGCTTATATGCCTAAAGTTGATCAAAATGCCGACGAAAGAATAATTTGGATACGCATTTTAACTAACAGTTATTATTTTAGTTTTTGTATATTTATACTAGTACATAATTTATTCCTATACGAAGATATTCCACGTTATACGCCACATGGTGGCATTTTTAGAAATATTGAAAAATAAAACCTGTACTGGCATATACAGTATGTTAAATAACAGAGGGCGTTCCCTTAAACTCGTTAATATATATCATTAATAGATTAAAATAAAAATATCAGCATAGAAAAATAAGCATAAAAAATCCGAATAAAAAAAATTCTAATTGGAAATAAATTTGAAACCTCCTGTTTTAAATCAAAATAGTAGTCGTCATGTATAAATAAATTGCGACGTTGCCGTTTTTCATGTTCGCGTGTACAGTATGTTTCTTTTACATGTCAATTTAAAATTTTTATTGAATATTTTCTTATTGGAAAAAAATTTAAAACATTTTGTTTTCGAATGGAAATATTTTTTTTAACATGTATGTATGCTATACTATTTCGGGTTAACGAGAACGCCCTCTGTTAGTTAACATACTGTATATTAACTACCTACGTGTACCGAAAGGCATATCTATATTTTTGTTCGTCTAATCAAGTTTAGGTATTTAAGCGCTGAAATATCCGATCTCTAGTTATTAGCGAAATAATAAGAGATTATTTTATGTTTTCAGTTGCCTCCCTTACGGAGTATGGAGAACCCAGATGAGGAGTTTGATGTGGAGAAAGACTGGCCCTTTGTTAGTCAGGAGGAATATGATGCCAACCCATCTGGCTTCAGAGAACTCTGTTGGGATCTTAAGGTAACTTGAAACAAAAAGTTGTCGCAGAAAAATCTACCTACCCAATATAAAGTTTACGCCGTTTTTTGAACACGTGGACGAGCATTGCCATGTAGGAGAATAATTTAGTCACATCTGCGGCCCTAGCCAATGTATCATCGCTTCATAGCGAAGCGAAATCGAATACCAAACCAACCAATGGCGGGAACGATTGACCACGTGATTTGTCGCGTCGCGTGGTCAATCGTTCCCGCCATTGGTTGGTTTGGTGTTCGATTTCGCTTCGCTGTGAAGCGATGTTACATTGGCTACAGGCCCTGGAGTAGTAACGGGCGAGTTTTCGTCTTCTTTCTACCTTCCTCCAATAATGCTTCCAATTCCGTGTCTTCGTACGATTTCGGTGTTCCACTAAGTACGGTCTTTGTCTTCACAGTTTCTAAACTTTTGAAACCACTCACGACAACTCTCTCTTAAAACAGCTTCACCTTCGCTGCAGATTTCTTCAAATTAAAGAAGTAACAAAAGTTCTCGCAAATGACGCTTTTTCGGCACAAAACTTGTCATTTTTGCACAAAAATAAGTATGTGATACTGATACAGATTCACTAATACTCTAAGTGTATGTTATTACTAGATGTCCAAACTTACGATATCACATTTTACATCTGAAAATTTCAACGAAACCTCTTAGTGAGGACTCTTTTGTTAAACGGCGGAAACTTATTTGTACACCTAATGTAACCACCACCTTCAGAAGCAAACCATCAGTTTTGAAAAAAACATATTAATGTCCTTATGATCTATAAAAACAAAAGTTTATAGGTTCATACCTTACACATACCTACCATAAACCTGACTCCACAATATATATCTGTACTAGCTGTGTACCGCGGTTTCACCCGTGTAAGCTTCGAACCGAAAGAGCTCAGTTGATATAAAATAATGGAGCAATATGTACGTCGACGTTTGCTCCCGATTTCACAACATTTTTTGTTACTGTTCTGCTCCGATTGGTCATAGCGGGATGTTTTATAGCCTATGTACTTTCTCAGGCTCTAGACTATCTGTGTACCAAATTTCATTACAATCGGTTCAGTAGTTTTGGCGTGAAAGCCGGACAGACAGACAGACAGACAGACAGAGATACTTTCGCATTTATAATATTAGTATGGATTGTCATTTGATGCAGGAACGAGGTGCCGTGGGTGAGACCATCCTCCATCTCTGTCTCCTAAACGCTTCCTCGTTGTTGGCTAACTTGGCTAAAAGACTTCTGCGTTTCTATCCTAAGCTGATCAACGATGTCTACATGGGTGACGAATATTATGGTAAGCAAAGCTTTTTGTCTTAGCGTATAATGGAGTTCCTTGCCTGTTCTTCTCCATAGGTACCTACTCTTTGGAATGGGCGAGCTAGCTTCACCTTACTGACTGACCGACCTTCTGACAATTCAAAAGTACCAGTAACTGGTTTATTTGAAATGAATGCTTTGATTGATGACTTTTTTTTTTTTGAATGCTTTGGTTGACGACGTGGCGTCTACGCAGGTTGTCACTGAAAACCAGCTGGACTTCTTTCTGTCTAGCATAAGTTTTCTGCTGAGCAGTTTTATGCGGCAGTAAGGTTCTGGAGTGGCGGCCACGTACCGGAAGGCGCAGCGTAGGGAGGCCCCCAACAAGGTGGATTGATGACCTGGTGTAGGTCGCGGGAAGCCGATGGATGCGGGCAGCACAAGACCGGTCATCATGGAAAGCCTTGGGGGAGGCCTTTGTTCAGCAGTGGACCTCTATAAGCTGAGAAGAAGAAATTTTGTGTGATTTTTGTGGGACTCATATTTTTTCATAACTTGTTATTTTTTGTGTTTTTGTTTTTTCTGTGCATTACAAATAAAAGTATTGTCTTGGTTTTTCTTCCGAATGCCGTTATCTTAGTATTTGATGACCAGTACAACTCAGTTATGGAGTTCTAAACAGTAATAGACTCTTCTCTTAATTAAAACCGCTCGTTAAAAGTCTATTCATCAAATAAATGGGAAGACTTTTTTATAAATGAATCGATATCATCTAGGACACATCCTTTTAAACACATGTTTTATAACAAATCTTTGAATGAATGTATAACAAAACTAGACACTAGGAAACACTAGGAAATGATATGTAAGTACGCCAATATTATGGTAATACATACTTATGTTATTTTGGCGCCGAGGCGTCTGTGCAAGGTCCGCATAATTTTAATACAATTCCAATAATATAGGATTCATTACTTCTGGATCGTGTAAGAAGTCACGTACGAAAACGATTTGTACTCAAACAGTGCTTCTCGTTGGTTATAACGATTGGATGTTTCCCTGAAAAAAGTAGCCTCATTAGAGCTTTGTTTTTCCATAAGCTGCTTTTTTTTTATTTAAAGACATATAATTAGGGGAAATATTGTTTATTTTTAGACCTATGTTATTATACAATATGTAAAGAAAACCCTATCCGACCCTTATGGATGATAAAGGTTAGGTAAACACATGACCAAATATGATATACGTAAATATCATAGTAACAATACTAATGAATTTTGAAATAATATTGCTTTCCCGCTAATTAATTCAAATTTCCCCGAAATTTGGTGATTTAACAAAAAGTGAAAATACCATTTTGACGGTATTATTATAAGCGATGCGACCACGTGCCGCGTGCCCTGCCCCCCGTCGCTCGCGCATGTATTGCCTACCACACATGTAGGTATTAAGTAGGGTTGTAACGGAGCTTCGCCTCCGCTTCCGTTACTGCGGAAGTTCCGCAAGAAATCGTATCTTCGCTTCCGCCTCCGCCTCCGCACAATTTTTGCGGAGTTATAACGGAGGTTCATTTACGTATTTATAAAATAAATAACGCGCAAGCTGCGACGCTCGACAACCGTCCGGTCGCGTTTGAGCGCGAAATGGTTAAGAATCAACTAGTGCGAGGCGGGAATGGGGCAAACACAATTTGTTTCTCCTTAATTTTCATTACAATAAGGTAATATTTTTTTTTACCAAGTATACTACTATTAATGTACGTATTTAAAATAAAAAAATTGTTTTAATTAACCATAAATTTCACTCCGTAGTTTCACCTCCGCCTCCGAGGTGAGACTCGTCGCCTCCGCATCCGCCTCCGCCTCCGCTAACAAGCCTCCGTTACAACTAGGGTTGCCAGATAGGAACTTACCAAATCCGGGACAGTCGTCGACAGGGGCACTCGGAAAGAACGTCTAAAAAAAGCTCATTCGTCAAAGTAAAAGTAGGAGGTCGTACAAGAGGTTGCCATACCTGTGAACCATAAGAAAAAACGAGCATTTCAGAGTAGAACAGAGCCCATGATGTCGAGAAATGAAAAATCGGTACGTTCATGAAAGAGAATCAGACAGAGAGGAGGCAGCCACGTCATTTCATTCGTTGCTAGTTTATTTTGTTACAAAATTATAAGTTTTTAAAATCCGGGACAAGAGGCAAGATTCCGGGACATTCCCGGCGGTCTGGCAAGCCTAGTTACAACCCTAGTATTAAGTTACCTCTTTTTGTGAAATAATATGTATTGTTTTAGGGTTTTTTTATTTAAGTTAAGCCCGGCTTTGTGGGCATTAGTAGAATCAGTTATCGATACCTAACAATACCTTCACGGATCGGACAGGGTTTTCTTTACATATTGTATACCCTTTTAAAACTATTACAAGTACTTCCGAAACACTATGTTTTACCTCATTTTACTGTAGTCAATCTGATAGAGCGCCTGATAATGTCTATCAAAGTTAAAAATTTATCTGACAGTGATTAAGTGCTTCGATCCAGTTCATTAATCACTTCACAAGGTTCCTATCTAAACTATTTTTCACGTAGTAATGAAAGTTATGGAGGACATTAGGTAAAATTTTTCACGAGCTCACATCCGATCCAAATTTTGTCAAGGTCTCCTACATCAAGATGATTTAAAAGCTATATTATTAAGGTTGTCTGTAATAGATCGCTCTTAGCGATAAGACCGCCCATTGTGCCACCTTTTGTAAAATTTTCATATTTCATCACCATCATCTCAGCGTTAATCCCAGTTGCATCTGCAGCTTTTTCAGCTTTTGAGCCTGGGGTTCACTTTACCAGTCTAACTGCTGATTTTCGCTAAACTTCGATATTTACCGTGAAGCGACTGCCGTCTGATCTCCACAACCCGAAGGCGATATCTAAGCATTGCAGTTAGACCAATTGTTGGACTTTTGAGGGCCCCAACTACCCGTAACGACTGCCACTAGATGTTCGTATGGCAACCGGGAACAACGGCTTTACGTGCTTTTCGAGGCACGACCAGACCAGTGCAAATATTAATATTCATGCATACAAATATTTGCACTGCCGCTACGCCACAGAGGTTGTCAAATCTTCATATTTATGTTCTGTAATTTATATGGTGTACATACACAATAAAGAGTGTTTTATTCTATTCTATTTTATTGTCTTTCATTTTCTCTAGGGGAGAGTGTACTTCATATCACAATAGTAAATGAAGACCCAACGATGGTGAAGTTTCTCCTAGACGCTGGGGCGAACTACCATGAACGTTGTTACGGCAACTTCATGTGCCCTGAAGACCAGAAAGCTTCGCGGAATGATTCTTTTGATCATGAGTGGGTCAATGTTCAGCCGGAGACTAATTATAGCGGGTAAGGTGTTTTCGAAGAGACTAATAATTACTAACTTTTTTTTTATATTATAAGCTAGTGCTTAGGTACTTAGTTTATTAAAGGAGCAGATAGGGTAGAATATAGATGGATAGCAGATAGGCAATAATTAGGGCTAAAAAGAAAGTGAATACTGTGATGGCGGTTGACAGAGAGATACACTCATTTGAAAAAAAAAAGAGGCGGTTTTGATTTTCATAAAGATACAATACCTACAAAAAAGGTTTCAATCGTTTGTACACGTTACTAGCCGGTTTTAAAAATGCCGTGGTATTTAAAAAAGTACGTTTTAAATTCAAATTTTCATTTGATGCTCATTTTTACAGAAAACACCTTTTTATCCTACATTTTTGGCGCGAAGTTCCAGAAGTTAACATCGACTTTCATGACTTTTATTCAATTTTTATCGATTAATTTCATATCCTTGACTGTCAAAGCTTTATTTATTGCTGTTTGGCTGTATCAAACTTGCTAGATAAAGTGGTAAAAGCTACCAAAATCATCGCACTGCTTGAAGAGGGTTGCAGCCAACGCTTCGTGGCTGGGAGGCTAAATGTTAGTCGGTCGACGGTCCAAAGAACCTGGCAGCGATATCAGGAGACTGATTTCGTCGACAGAAGGCTTGGTTCTGGAAGAAAACCATGTACCCAATCACGGGATGATCGTTTTCTTGTGAGTCGCGCATTGAGAAATCGCAAATCTTCGTATGTATATCCACATACAAAGATTAAGAACAACCTCCAAGAAGTAAAAAATGTGCATCTTACTCTATGTACGGTCAGGAGGAGGCTTCTCGTTGCCAATATACGCAGTCACCGCCTGGCTCGCGGCCCCAAATTACTCCGTGAGCACCAAGTGCACAAGCTTAGGTTCGCTAGAAATTGTGAATCATGGACGCAAGAAGATTGGAATAGGGTTTTGTTCTCTGATGAAGCCAGAATATCCCTGTTCAATCAAAATCGACGTCGACGAGTGCTAAGAAGACAAGGAGAATGCTTTGCAGAGGCATGTTTCGAAGAAATCACAACTTAAGATGGGGGTTCTGTTATGTTTCGGGCAGGAATAAATTCAATGGATCATACAGAGTTAGTCTTCATTAAAAACGGCTCACTGACTGGGCATCGATTGACCAGCTCGATATCCCGACCTCAATCCCATTGAGCATGTCTGGGACATTCTGAAACAGGGTGTGAGATCAGTACAATCGGCTCCACAGACCATCAGAGAGCTGAAGAATGTGATTACTGCGGAGTGGGAACGTATTCCGCAAGCAAGTATCCGGGATATACTCGCTAGCATACCCAGACGAATTCAAGCTGTGATTTTAGCTAGGGGGGTCACACTCGATACTAAACATTTATCTCCTTTTACTTTATTAAAGAAAAACAAATAAAAAAACTTTTTTAATTTTAACTTAATGAACATATGCACTACTAGCGAACATACACTACTAGCGAGATTTAGCATTAATTCCCATAAATTGTATCAAAATTTTATGAAATACTGATGAAAACGATTATTTTCTTTTTAATTTACCAAATTGTGAGGATAAAACTGCCTATAATTACCAAACAAAGTAATATTAACATTTGAAATAGTTCATTGCTTAGATGCCAGTTTTTTTTTTTTTGCAAATGAGTTTAGTTATGTACTACGGCATAAAAATATGCCAGGTACAATTAAATTGATATGAAGTTCGAGGATGACGAGGTCTTAGGGGATATTCTATGACATTAATGAAAATTGCTCATGAGGCTATTATAATGGATAGGATCTGCCCGAGACTTCGTCCTCGTAAAATTACAACCTTAGGTACCTATCGCATTGGCCCGGGTCGTCGCACAGGCAACTGAAGAAAGACGGGTCGGTTTTTAGTCAGTGAAAGTACTTCCGCTCCGCCCAGAGCGGGAGAAGTCATTTGACGATTTCCCATCGCAAAAAAAAGGTACCTATCGCATCGCACCCCATCGCTCGCCCGTGCACATCATTCTCATTCATTCGTGCGTAGCATTCTCTCTAACATGTTTCCTTTTGCTCGATTTCTAAAAGTCGAATTATGATGTTAAACCAACCTCGAATTGGGCTATCGAACGCAAAACAATACTTTTTAAATCCTTATGATAGTTCCGTAGATAGAATTTTTTTTTGTAAGTAGAGGCGTATGTATGTACATACAAACAAACTTTTACCTATTAGTATAGATAAGGTTAACTCGCCCTAGGTAATGGTAATATATAACATTAGTTTTGTATAATACGCCTCTTAATCTATTATTTATTTAAAGGTTAGTGTTTTAGGACCGATCCGACCGTTAGAAAGGTTCTTTAATTAAAATATCTAAATTAAACTAACCCGTACTACGCCATGTGTGTCGGAGAATCTAATTTGGTTTAGGGTAATAAAAGCCTTATTGGTCAAATGTATATCGTTTCAGTTACGTATACTGGGGCGAGTATCCACTAAGCTTCGCGGCGTGTCTGGGCCAGGAGGAGTGCTATCGGCTGATCTTAGCGCGCGGAGCCGATCCCGACAAACAGGACACTAATGGCAACACCGTGCTACACATGCTCGTCATTTACGAGAAGATGGCAAGTTTTAATGTCTATGCTATTAACTAGGGTTGTAACGGAGGCTTGTTAGCGGAGGCGGAGGCGGATGCGGAGGCGACCAGTCTCACCTCCGCGGATGCGGAGGTTAACGGAGGCGGAGGCGGAGGTGAAAGTACATATAGAAAAAAAAATTAAATTTATGGTTAATTAAAACAATTTTTTTATTTTAAATACGTAGATTAATAGTAGTATACTTGGTAAAAAAAAATATTACCTTCTTGTAATGAAAATTGAGGAGAAATAAATTGTGTTTGCCGCATTCCCGCCTCGCACTAGTTGATTCTTGACTTGACCATTTCGCGCTCAAACGCGGCCGGACGGTTGTAGAGCGTCGCAGCTTGCGCGTTATTTATTTTATAAATACGTATAAATAAACCTCCGTTAAAACTCCGCAGAAATTGGGCGGAGGCGGAGGCGGAAGCGAAGATACGATTTCTTGCGGAACTTCCGCAGTAACGGAAGCGGAGCCGAAGCTCTGTTACAACCCTACTATTAACATGCAGGGTATTTGTGTAATACACTATCATTAGCAATGATTTCATTTCCACAATACAACAATATTCATTGCGTTATTGACGTTGTTGAGTAGATACATTTTTCGAACTTATGATGCAATAGACTAGGAATAAGCTTCAAATAGATAATGATTCCAATAGATAGTAATAGTGTGTTACGCAATTAGGGTGAAGATCAGAATCAAATCGAAGTCAAAAGTCATTTATTCAAATTAGGCTGAGAATCAGCACTTTTTGAACGTCAATATTACATAAAACAGTCCACCAATACGCCCACCCATCGACATTTCCTAGTGCTTTCGCTGGGAAGAAGAAGTGGGGGAACAAAGTCTCCAGCAGCACAGCTGCCTGTTCATTTCAAAAAGAATAATAACCAATTGTATGTTGACTCATATAACCTGTAAGTAATTTTGGAGAAAGAATATAAACATTGTCTTGAGTTAATCAAAGCGACCAGATGTTTAATAGAATAGTATCCCTTTGAATAGAGGTTGAATACAATTTATGTATCTAAAAAGAATACAAATATTTATTCCCAAAAGGAAAAATATAATAATTAAGATAAATAACGATTTGGCAGAATTATAAACTGTCTTTGTGATTGGCCTACAACCTAACCCAGATGATGTATAAACTTACATTCAAAGTTATTTAAATCCTTTTGTTGCATACGTTGACGACGAGAAATACTATGTTAGGACAAAAACAGGGAACTCATAAAATTATATTTAATGTTTATTTTGGAAATTATGTTCAAGCATCAATAGTATAACATGTATAAATACATAGACTTCCTTATTTATTTCGATAACAGCGCAAATAGTCACACTATTATGACACCATGTCGTAAAGGAAATCATATCCTTCAATACTCCAGGAAACATTCGACATGGCATTCGAAGTGGGCGCTTCTCTGAACATCAAAAACGTGCTGAATCTAACACCCCTGACCCTGGCTGCGAAGCTGGCACGCACTGACATGTTCTTCCATATCCTGAACATTGAGCGCGAGATCTACTGGCAGATTGGCGCCACCACTTGTGCTGCCTACCCGCTGGGGCAGGTCGATACCATTGATACGGAGACTGGGTGCATTTGCAAGGATTCTGCCCTAAATTTGGTGACGTTTGGGGTAAGTGTTTGGCTGTTTGGATATACCTACATATCCGTAATCAGACTACAATTCGCACTGCTGGGCCCATGGGCTGGGCCACATGCATCATCTTTGAGAGGAAGTAGAGTGATGGTGAGTAATTCGACACGCAGGCCTGGTTCAGTCAGTTCAGTCCTCAAATTTTTGGTTCTAGGACATGTCAGTTTCCGCACGATGCTTTCCTTAATCGTTTTAGAGCTTGGAGGTACACTCCTAAATAAAAGTCGTGGATACGGGAACAACACGACAATTATAGAAGAAACATAACGCCAGGTAATATAAATGATAGAACAAACACTGACATGAGTTATGAGAGCAGGAATCTGCTAGGGTAAGATTAGTAATCTCGTATAGGTACTGTACTCTTTTATAACCGACTGTTTGCAGTAATGTTGTGTGGAGTGTGAAGTGTGGAATGTTGTGTGGACCAGTGTGGAGGCATGAGGAACAGAGAGTAAAGTTCTCTCATCCTCTATAAGAGCACTGGTGATGATATTATGTAGATACATAGAGTAGCGACCGACAGCCTCTGCGGCGTAGCGGTAGCGAACGCGGCCGTTGCGCAAGGAGGCGCGGGTTCGATCCCCGCACAGTGCAAATATTTGTATGCATGAATATGAATATTTGCACTGGTCTGGTCGTGCCTCGGAAAGCACGTTAAGCCGTTGGTCCTGGTTGCCATACGAACATCTAGTGGCAGTCGTTACGGGTTGTTGGAGCCCTCAAAAGTCCAACAATTGGTCTAACTGAAATGCTTAGATATCGCCTTCGGGTTGTAGAGGCCAGACAGCAGTCGCTTCACGAAAAATATCGAAGTTTAGCCAAAATCAGCAGTTAGACTGGTAAAGCGGACCCCAGACTCCAAAAGCTGAAAAGCTACGGCTGTCACTGGAATTAACGCTGAGATGAAGAGAGACATAGAGTAGCGACTGTTTAAGTTCGAACCTACGACCTACGTTTAATTATGTATATTTGAGATTTTAATTCTATTGTATTCCTAAGCCAGTATTCTGATAGACCATTTTACTAGATAATTGCAGAAATGTTGGTAACAGCTTTTCCGAAGGTAATGAAACAGGCCAGAAATGTTAAGTCTTGCAATAATTTCAAAGACTTCACGAGTTCAAAAGTTTTTAACGACATTTCTTTCATCGAATCTTTTGCAGGAGAAGGACGAACATTTGGGTCTCCTGGAAGGGATGTTGATTGACCTCCTGAAGACTAAATGGAACACATTCGTGAAGTTCCGCTTCTACCGGCAGTTCATACTGTTCACGTGTTACTTCTTGATCTCTCTGGTGTGTTTCACGTTAAGACCAGGACCGCCCGATAGGGCACTCAATACCACTGCACTGAACGCTACTGTTGGACCTGTTAATGATACAGATCTGGTCTTGGAAGTTGGTAGGTTACTATCAGTATTATTTTTGATTCTTTTCTTAAGGTTTTTCAGCCAGTGCCAGTAACATATATGGTGTATATACAGAGTGGTGCTGACAATACGACAATAAATGAAAACACAGCCCATGCTGGTTCGTAGGAATAATCCTGAACCATAGAAAAAACCAAGCATCAAAAATAAAAAAATGAAAATTTCAAACGAACTAAATCCCATAAAATTGCAAACGGAATAGAACATCCTTTAAAATATTGGTTCAATGACCTCCGATCAGCGGGTGACAGCGCTTTCTTGTATTGACTTGCTTTTTCGCGCCTTTATTATTAAAAGTTTAGTACCGCTGGATGCTGTGGCCATCAACTTGTAAGCGCTTCCTTATCAACATGTACATCATGTAGAAAATGTGAAAAATTAAAAATAATTCCCTGTGACTAAATTGATGGTTACATTTATATAATTTTTTATGGGTAGACTGAGAATGTGTTGAGGTATACGAAGTTTAATTTATTGTCGTATTGTCAGCACCACTCTGTATATATGACGAGATCCTTGGGGGAGGCCCATGTCCAGCAGAGGACGTCTTTTGGCTGAAATGATGATGACGATATATTTCTAACTAGGCTCTATGGCAGTTTTAACTGTGGATACGTATCTTGGTGAACACTACAAAAAGTTAATAATTTTCAACAAAAACAAGAATAATTTTTATATTATATTGCATATACCTTATGTATTCTTCTTATAAAATATTGGTGATAGAGCAGTTTTTGTACAGCTTTCTTTATGGTATGCACTTCATGGTATCAGTGACTTAGTTTCCCATATAGTACATAATCACCTAAAAATGTTTACAAAATATCACATACATTGACGAAGGTTTAGGTAGGTATTATAATATTACTGCTATACTAAATGGTATGACATCTGACCTTTCATTTTCGAAAACCACAAAACACAATCATTTTGTTGTCACTTTCACCTTTCGATGCTTTATTATTTGAGGAATACTTTAAGTTTAGATGCATTTATATAACACTTACTGAATTAATTTAACTAGTCAAAAGGTCAAGTTGAATCGTTGGATAAAGACGCGGAAATCGATCTTGTTTCTCGTAATCATGAGAATCTACCCATATTTTAACATCGGTTGTAAAATACAGTGTTGCCAAGTCTCCAACATAATATTTTACGTAGTTTTCCTTCTTTAACAGCCGGGGTCAATTTTGTATGGAAGCCCTTAGAATACCTACAAGGGCTGAATTTTGGGCGATGTTACTATATAAATTAATATCTCAATTTATTTGTATGGCAACACTCTTGAATCACGTGACCGATCATGGCGTCCGCTTAAACAATATGGCGTCACCCGATGTAAACACAATTTCATATTTCATCGATTTGCTTGTAATTAAGTGCTATAACAGTTGAGTCGAGCTCTGCTCCTCCGTTTTATGTGTTACAAAGTTCCGCGAATCGTGGTTAGTGTTAGCGCATTGTGAGATAGTGACTCTAACATTACTGTTGTTTTTCGTGAGACATTGACTCTGAACCAATGATCTTGAACCTACCTATTTTGTTGTGACCAGTGTTTGTGAACCTCAGTTCTGCCATGGCAGATGCGATGATGATGATACGAAATTTATAAAATTTATCATGTAATATATAAAATATTGGCTAAACAATACTTTTATTTCCAATCTCTATTCCCAGATAAAATAAAGGGACTAGAATTGAATCTAGCACGTTGATAACGTTTTACAATTTATGTTATATTGTTATTTCATATGACCGGCCGCACATTGCATTCTTTAAGAATGTAATTTGTATGGACGGCGCCCATTAGATTTTTTTCTATTACAAAGTTTTTTTCTCTATGCTAGATTCATTCTATTTTCTGTTTCTGATACATTCAGATCGGGAGGGTGGTCTCGAGAGGAGGAAAATATCTCGAGGCTGCACTCCTGGTCTGGATGTGTATTAAAATGTTAAAACTTAAAATACAATAGTCATCATGAAGTGGTTTAAATTTCCCGCCCTACTACGCCGACATAGTTTACTTGGGCTAAAGTAAGATGGCAGCACTTCCAAACTAAAATTCGTTTCTACTTTTTTTGTATGAAGTTGACCTTCTTCTCCGCTAGGAGTAATTGTGTCCTGTGTTCTTTAAGCCCAGGTTTACACGGACAACTTTTGTATCGCGCACAAGATTTTCAACTTTAGGTGTTGAGCCGAGCTTTGGGAATCCGTCAGAATGCATATCAGTGTATCAAAAAATACCCTTTTGCATTTTCAACCCTCGGCGCTAAGCAGAGAGTTGGAAGTCCAGCACCCTACTTGTGTAACGTAATATCAGTAGCAATGGGTATCATTTCGAAGGATTGAGATTCGTTGCTACATGTATTCGAAAAATGTGTGTGCTCAACAGCGTAAATAACGCAATGAATGTTGTTCACAGTCAAAATGAAGCGCATTGCTACTGAAATACTCGTTGCGCGATAAAAAATTGTAGCGCTAAGTCTTACGAGGACTTAAATTTCATTGATACACAGTATCTTTTTTCTTTGTAGAGAATAATTGTACAATGCCATTGAATGGCTCGGAGTTCGATCCTGGGGCTGTTGAGATTATAAACGGGAGCAAAGCCGATGGGCCACAGTGTTCGCGCTTCAAGAGTCACTCTAAGGATAAGGATAAAGATAAGGATAAACGTAACTATTTCTTTCTAGTTCTCCTTAGAAGTATAATATAATACCATCAATGATCATCTCTCGATGTATGGCTCTTTTTTATAATCATAAACTAGTGCTTGACCGCAATCCCGCCTGATGGTAAGCAGTGATGCCATCGTTGATGGTAAAGCGCGCTTGTTTATTAAGAGCCTATTCACTCAAAAATACTGAGCGAATAGGAAGGAAGACGGCAGTTGAGCGAGGTGATGCAATGTTAAACTCAACAACACCACCAACGTTGCTGCGTCAGAGGGAGATTGATCTGGGGACCCACCACGACCAAACTCCCCACACAACAACTTTTGAAGCATAGCACATCACAACATAACTGCTCAGACCCGTCATCCGTACGGCTTCTTTTCTTTAGGTATGAAAAATAATTAAATATTCAATCATTGGCAGTATCCATCATATCTTTCCTAAATACTATTGCAAGGCAATGTTGTATCAATATAATGTTGGCGTTTTAATTAAACAAATAAATATTAAACCTGTGCTACATACTTACTTTCAGGGCCAAGAGAATCTGATATGGAAGGTTGGTGGGAAGATCTCACTGAAGACTGTAGACTGATGAATTTTGAGACTTGGCAAGCAAAAGTAAGTACTTCCGACAACACTTCAACAGACAAAAGTTGTCCAATTTTGGTTCACTTTGATATTAAAAACACTTTAATATGAACAGTTTGTGCCCGTTATAATAATTGTCTATTCTGAACAAGGAGATTATTGTTACAGATAAGAATTTCGGCTGAGCTCCTGCTGTGGGTAGGTGCATTAGCATATGTGGGAGCCGCGCTGAGAGAAGCTCGATTCTTGGGAATTAAAATGTTTATAGAGAACCTTAGCACAGTACCGTCGCGGTGAGAGACGTTCATTTTCTGTAGGTAAAGTACCCATTTTAGGAGTACCAGGTCGGGAAATTTCATCACATACCGACCGCGGATTGTCCGAAACAGATATCGTGGCCCCTCGCACTCGCACAGGCAAATAAAGGAACATGGGTAGGTTTTAATTAGTAAAAGTTCAGACTTTTACTCCGAAGAGCGTAGAAAGGGCGAAGTCATCTGCTGATTTCCCACCGAATTAAAAAAAAACCGAGTACAACACTGCTACTTTTTGAAATCGTATAAATTGACACAAACTTCTTCGATATTTCAACATCTCATGAGAATAATTAATAGATTTGAATTATTATTCTTTTCATTTTACTTTTATCGCGATTACAATTACATAAATATTCAGATTAAAAACAATGTATTTTGAAGTGTATGAATTGACTTACATACAGGTAATGGATGTTGCAGTTCCTTCAACTAATATTCCATCTTACCATCTCTCGGTTACTGTTCCCCAGAGTAATGTTCCTGCTATCATGTATTCTGATGCTGGTGCTGCCAACGCTACGCTTGTGGTGTGCAGAAGAGGAAGAAGACCATCTGGCCGTCATCATAATGCTCACCACCGCACCGTACTTCTTGTTCTTTTGCAGGTGCAATTTTCTATTTATAGTTGCAAGAGCGATGTTATTGCTAGAATGTTCTGTTCCACTTCTAGGAAAAAACCCCCTTGAATTTCATCAGAACTACTTTGGTTCTTTCTGTGTTTCTGTTTTATTCTGTGCTTTCTGTTTCCAGTTCTGACTAACATGAAAATTTCGTTAGACAAACTTCAGATTCTGAAAGCTAGAAAGTACGTGTTAATGTCTGGAACTTATTGATACTGGTTCATTTATTTAAAACCACATCACAAACTTTAATATTTAGAATAACTGGTGGCAGAATGGTTAACATACAGTACAGACAACAGTTATAAAAAACGTCCATATCCTGTCCTAGATGAACCCAATGACAGGGTGGAATCTGCCTGATTGGAATATTCTGTAAAAATGTCACGTGAAAACGTTGATAGGGGTTGGCACAGTTGACAGCTCGCTTAACAAAATACTTAGGCTGTAAAAAAAGAAATAAAGTAACATTTCCAGTGTTATTAAGAATTTTTGATATTTGGCAGAGGCTTCAAGACTGTTGGTCCATTCGTGGTGATGATCTACAGAATGGTTATGGGTGATCTTCTTCGGTTTGTCTGCATTTATTTGGTGTTCGTCATGGGGTTCTCACAAGGTACGTGTAAGGTCTTCCTGTAGATTTTTTTTGGGTCTACCATCGCCCATTATGTGTAGCAGTATCATTTTAACTTAGCTGTCGTAGGGGACAGAGATGGAATTAAACAGAAACGAGCCTATATTTTAAGTAACTTGCTTCAAAGGGCAAACCCAAAGGCCTCTCTTTAATATTATTAGCAACTTCTAAAGAACCAGAAAAAGTTTTTCTATGCCTATATATGATGGTTTCCATATTTTCACAGCATACTACATAATATTCCTATCGTTCGATAACCCGAACACCCCCGAAGGCGTGGACGACTCGGTATCAAACCCTATGCCCTCGCCCATGGAGAGTATCATGGCCATGTTCCTCATGTCACTCACCTCGTTTTCCGACTACTACGGAGCGTTTGACCGCACTGACCATGAGATAGAGGCTAAGGTAAGTAATTATATTCGAAATGTGACAGTTAGTTAAATCAACAATTTTCATCTCTTTATGGATGAAAATTCTTGAATTTATTAGCTACTTTATTATCTGAAGCATATCAAATATAAACATCACGACTAGCTTCTATGTTGCGCAGGGTAGCATACGAGGTCCTAATTAGATTACGTAGTAATTTTGTTACTATGTCGAAATTGAGATGTCATGATGATCACAATGATCACAATGTCACGATGATCAAAGGCTAATTATTCGATGGATTTGTCGACACGTATTAAAGCAATCGTATTTATGTATTTTTTTCTTTATTTTAGTTTTCATTAGTGTTAAAACCGTTATAATTTAATTTAACAAAGATAGATGCAGATAAAACTGTCTGTATCGATCAATAAGAACAAAAAGAAAACTTTTTAAGTTTTAATTACATTTATAAGTTTTTTATAAGAAAAGTTCTTTGAACTAAAAACCTATGTCACGCATTTAGTTCTTTATATAACCAAACAGTTGAGTGGCATTTACCATGTTACAATAACATTGAATTTTGTGTCGAAATGTGACACGTACCGCACAGAAGCTGTAATCATCCTTGATCCCTTTCCTCATTTCGGTAGAATACTTATTTCTACGCAATGTATATGATATGTATTCACACATTTCGTAATGGACATGACATGGACCCTAAGACAAATACGAGTACATTACGTCTTGTTAGTTGTTACCATGGTTGTTACTATCAAACAGTAGTTTTGGCCTTATGACACAGTTCTGTTCTAAGACTGTATCATTTAACGCAAAGTATTTTTCCATTAAACATACCAATATTCCGTTAATAGATATTAGGCTGTTATTTTTTTTTTTCATATTAGTTGATGCTCTAGTGAAAGGTCAATCTCAAAGAGAAAGTTATTTGTTTATTTTATTATTTCCGTACACACAGCAAAATACGACAAACACTTAGAATAATATATGTATTTAAAAAAATATGAATCTTTTCTGAGTACTCTTATCATCGTCTCAGCGTATAATCCCGGTTGCATCCGCGGCTTTATCGTTGGAGCCCAGGGTCCGCTGACTATTTCTGAGTACTCTCTACTAGCTTATAAATATATAAAGTTTGAGTAAAACAGTTTTCGAAACACTTTTTCCAGTACACTGCAGACATCTCTTTTATAGCCTGCTTGAACGGGGACAGTACATCTTCCAGCAGACTTTGAGCCGATATTTTATTTTTGGAAATAAAAAGAAGTCTCGAGGAGCTATGTCAGCGAGAAAGTGAGAAAGTGGTCAAAAATTTTCCAGGGTTTCAAACTCACTCAGGAGTTTTTTGACCAGCGTGGCGTGCTGTCCAGGAAGTCCCTCGTTTTGAGCGCGGTGTGTGCGGGCGCGTTTTCTTGGTAGAGCAGTAGCCCGCGGAGCGTTGTGTTTTGTTTCTAAAATACTTATTTTATTGCTAATACATAGAAATAAGGTGTAGGCTGTACCTTGTTACCGTATTCAAGTTTATTGCATTTTTTACCATACTACTTATATGTATTTTGCTATTTTGGGTCATAAACAAAACGGTAAATTAAAAATGAAAAAAATTAAATTATCTTCTTTTTTGTGAAAAATCAACATTTATTATGTGAAATAGTAAAATAATCATACTGTCCACAAAATCAGAGATCAAAACCTTATTTTCATGAAAATATGTGACATTTTGGTTTTTATATGTCCACCGAAAATACCAAATAATCCACAGAAAAGTTTAAAATAGACCTTTTAATCAACAAAATGAACTCTAACACTTTGTAACCTTAAGAACAAAAACAAATACGTTGTACTTTACTTCTTCATACTAAAAATAAAACAAAAGGTCCAAAATAATCAATCCAATAAAATAAAACTTTTACGTCCACAGAAATGACGTCTTTTCTGTTATCATAATTACTGTATCGTTGGCGTTAATGTAGGACTTTTCGAAGTTTTATTAGAGACTGAAAAATGTAGGTAATCAGTTGATTTGGAACTAAAACAGACATGTTATTGTTTTTAAATTATTCAGACAGAACATAAAAAGGGTGTATTGAATTTCTTTTATAATTGTGTCCTGTGAAAAAATGTTTCTATATTGAATTTACAAGATTCTGCACTACCTTTTAAATGCAATTTAGGAAAGTTTTTTTGCCTACGATATTTCTATAATGATCAAGATAAAAACTAGTAGCAAAATAAAAGATGGTGCTTACGTAGCACTTTAAAATATGAATTCTTCATCTTCACTGTATGTGTAAAGATTCATGAACGGTTTCTTAGGTTGTTACTGAAAGAGAACCAAGTCTTATTCGTCTTACATAGCGCAGAGGAACTAAAATATCTGAATCATCCGAATCTGAATTAATGGAATCTGAAACAAGTCTCAATCTTTTGTAAGGACGAGCAGAGAAATTTTGGAAAACTCCTTCTTCTGCTGTGACTTGAATTGACCTTTAAGATTCTGTAGAAGCATCAGGTGTGGTTATATTTCGGGAGTGCTTGGTCTTCCAGGTTGAACACTTACCTATTTGTTTGATTTCAAAATAAGGACAAATTATCGTTGGTGCGCAAGACAGACAACTTAGTCTTCTTGCATTTAAAGTATTTATTCATTCTCTGCCTATGAAATTGGAAATAAAATGAAACATTTATTTATTACGGTACTGAGTTGTTGATCCATCGCTTAATATAGTAGGTATGTAACTCTGACAAGCTTGGACTTATTTCTTCGATTTTTTGTAAGACAGAACTAAGATGAGCACATATTATTACAGGTATAATTAGAAGGAAGAAGGGGGTGAAATTAAGGCTATTGATCAATGTTCTCCTAGACAACAGCGTCAAATTAGGAAAATGTGGCGACTGACTCTTTAATGATAAATGTTCATCTTAATCCTGTAGGTATTTCTGTTCTTTTTATACTTCTGTCTTTCTTGCGTATCTCTTCAGCAGCATCGCTCAGTTTTGCACGCGCTCTCCGCATACTCATTATTTTTTTGTTCTTGACGCCTAATCTTCTTTTCTTCATCAGTTAGATGCCTAATTTTACTTGTTCTAGGCGAAATTGCTGAAATTGAAATCATAACCCACATATATGTACATGTACCAATTTCAGCATTAACAAGCGAGTAGCAAGCAAGCAAGCGAGAACAAGATAATAAGTACTTTTTTTAAATGTAACTTAATAGATCATGTTTGTCAAAAATAAGTATAAATACTATTTAGCGTCAAAGCGGGAGTGCAGGCAATGCATAAGTACCAAGCTAAACCTAGCAGCACAAGTTTTTTAATGTTGATAGTGTCATAAAAAGTATAAGTCGGAATAGGGAGTCACTTTTGTGGACGTGGTCTATTCCGTGGACATTGTGTCCACCGAAAAGTTTGTCCACGGAAGGGTTAAATTAACTAATATTATCATCCAAACCTCAAACTTTTGAGGTTACAATATGGCGCACGTGGTTTTTGCAAACAGCCTCTCATATTACAGCACGTTAATCGATATATGGATTTTTTTATGCCAGTACTTACCAAAATATGAATGGAACAGAAAAGGTGCACGATCTTTTACACAAAAGTAAAACAACACTTGTTTATAAATTTTTCAAAAACTTTGCCAAGGGGCGCTGACGGGTGTCATTTAAAATTTTTGCTCGTTTTGATAGCTCGATAATGTTGCCAACCAACTTAAATAAACTAAGGCTGCGTTGCATTTCACATATATTGAATATTCAATTTAGTTGGACCACGGAAGGGGTCGCAAAATTGGTAACAACATGTTTATGTCTTATAATTCATTTGTATTGTTTGCTGATTTTTCCTAATAACGTAAAATGAGAACTTTAACATGTAAGTAATAAACATGTAGGAAAATATATTCACATTTTTATTTTCAAGTATTTTTAATCTTTAAGCAAACCTATGAACCTAGGTTGGGCACGGCCCACAGAAGGGGATCTAAGTCTCACTTTACTTTTAATATTTTAATGTAAATATAATATAGCTAGGATATTTTATCGTAAATGACTAAAACAAATAAACAGTTAATTTATTACAGTAAAATATTAATGTATAAAGTATGAATTAATATATTTTTTTAAAAGGCACAATTTTTTTGTGTGTTTTGTTTATGACCCTTTTACTAATTATCTTCCCATGTTACCAATTGAATGCTTTGTTAGAGTATAAAATTTATGATATGTTTAGCCCCATACAAATCTTTAGCATTCCCTTCCGGAGGATCGCATCATACATTTATGGATATGTCACACGTCGTCACACCCATAAATCTGCTTAGAGTCATCCGGTTTGCTTATTGCTGTTAAACTACTCACGAACAGATATTTCACCCGTAGCGAATATACACACATACAAATATACATGCATAATAAAATCGTAGCGAAGTCAAAACTGTACTTGGAACATTTTTTGAGGTTTGAGAAAATATGTTTAATCCATATGCCAATTTTTGTCTAGGGTATATGTCTATTGTCTGACTATGAATGTATGAATGTTTAGGTTCAGGCAAAAAATACCGGATACCGTAGAGTAGATAGAGAGGGATATTTATAGGGAGTATGTATACAAAATTTGTTTACCTGGGATTTTTTTGCACATGAGCTATAAAGTTTACAACAATTTGTAAAACGACGAGCCTATTATTGCAGATAATTACGATTTATAATTTAAATTGTTTTCACCACGCTTAATATTTATGGAACTAACTGAAGCCAAACATGACGTATTTATAAAGGGTCGATTTCTGGGATGAGGTGATAGGCTATAAGGGCAGGTACCCTAAACGTTACAAAAAAAGGTCTTTTGAATTTAATTTATGTATATGTCGCAGACAGCGACGGCAGAGCGGTAGGGTCGACAGCATCTTGGTGTAGTGGTACGGGTTCCATTACGTAGGTGAGTTTTGAATTAAAGCACGACGTGTAGATATACCCTCCAGTCTTGACAATCACAATTTAAATAGGCAAACCGGCAGTTTCGGTTCGGAGAAGTGCCTTGATCCGCGTCTCGATGCAGTGTCCGTTCGACGAACCCCACTTTCCAAAGCGACTCCGTCCATGTGCCGCCATCACAAAATGACGTCACAAGCGTTTGCCCCTGTACTACGTAAATCAAATGAGCAACTTTTCTTCAAATAATTTCGACGATCTCCGACATATATATTTATAAATATTTTGAAAAAAAAAATGCATGAAAATGACCAATTTTGACAAAAACTAAAAATTGCCTTGGCAATCTATCCTGCAGGGTAAATTGCACACACTATCAGTAGCAATCGGTTTCATTTTGACAGTTCAACAACATTCATTGCTTTATTTAAGTTGTTGAGCAGACACATTTTCAAACACATGGAGCAATGAATTAGCAATATGCTTCGAAATTGTTCCAAGTGATAGTAATAGTTGTTACGCAATTAGGGAGTTGTTTCTTAAAAGGTTCAAAAAAACTGTCGGTCAACTAAAGTTAAATAAACGCAATAAACTTTTTAAAGTTAAGTAAAAAAGCACAATAAACTTCCCATTCGCAGGATCGGAGGAGAATGCTATTGAGATGAGAGAAAAGACAGTATATCAGTTTATGTCAATATGTAAAGGTTACTCCTATGTATGTAGGTAGGTGTATCTATGCGACGTTCGACATTCTTAACCAAATACGACAATCGTATTTGGTTAACACCAAGAGTGACAAGTTATGACACTGTGCTAATTTCTGCTCCCACAGCGATCATAACTTAGAATCAGCGTTATTTAATTAGTATTAGAGATTTCAAAGAATATTAATGAGTTGAAGCCAGTAGGGAGGGTATTTGTCAAATTTGGTGTTAGGTAATCTATTCATCAGATCCTCTAGACTAGACAGTTGAGTCATTAGTAGGTAAAAGAATTGAATTGAAATTAATGTTAGTTCATTTCCTATATGAACTATGCAGATATTAAAAACTTTTACCAAAAAAAAATAAAAAACAATTTCCTGTCATAATTTGTTTGTATGTTTGCTTGTTCGCGCTAATCTCGGAAACTACTGGTCCGATTTGAAAAAATCTTTTTGCGTTGGATAGCCCATCAATCCAGGAAGGCTTTAGGCTATATAACAAACACGCCGTTTATAAATGTCATCTCTGTCACTCAAATACTAATGTATTTAATATATGTAATAATAATTTTGTTTTCGCCATGAGTAATGAACTTGTGGCGAATGAGCTGCTGGCGTTCCTGCAGCAGAAGCTGGATGTGATGGATGAGGTATCCGCTGTCCAAATCTGTGCAACGAACTTCAGTGAAGATGACATAGCATCTGCCAAGCTATTGTTGTTTAGTGTGTTAAACAAGCGCGACCAGATGGTGTCTCGCCGACGTGACGGGACTAAGAGAAGCCTGCAGGATATTATCACGCTGTTCAAGGAGACCGACCCAGATGACGTACCAACATTTGTGGCGAAGGAACTGCACAAGCTGCCACCCGTCACTTTCGACCACGTTGACGTAACAAGCCTTCTGAAGGATATTGTCTTTCTCAAGGACCGTCTCGCGGATGTCTTAGCGAAGTTAGATGAATCCCAAAACACCGTCATCGTTTTGCGTAAGGAATTCAGCGAGTTGCGCAATAGTGTAGCGGTAACTAGGTCATCAGTCGATGCATCTAACGTAAACATGTGTCGCGGAGCTGGTCTCGATGTATCGCCGTCAAATTCCGCGTCAGCAGTTTCGTCGCCAGCGCACCCGTCGTTTGCTGAGCTTGCAAAGTGCCCTGCCCGCGTGTCCCACAGCCACGCACCTGTCAACGCAGCTCCTCCACGCAGCGTCGCCCGGACCCCTCGCCCCGTCTCGCTGCAAGTGTCTGCAGCTCTAGCGAAGCCTCCGCAAAAGGAATCCGCTAGCTTCACAGCGAGTGTCTCAGACATTCCGAAAAAGAAGCCTATACCAGATCAGTCGCCGAATAGGGCTAATGATGAGGGTTTCGTGACGGTGCAAAGGAGGAAGCGCCGAACGCGAACCAACATGAACCGTTGCGGCAAAGCTCCTGCGGGGACGGAAGCTAACTTGCGTGCCGCAGAGCCGAACACACCGGTGTATATCTCACGCCTACACTACACCACTAAGGCGGAGGACATCGTGGAGTATATACGCCAGAAGACAAGATACTCACCGAGGGTACAGTTACTGGAGTCGCGCCGCAACGTCAACTTCAAGGCTTTCGTGGTGCGCATACCGAATTGTTTTCTGCCCATCGTGATGGAAGAGGACTTCTGGCCGCAAGACGTAGTTTTCCGTCGCTTCCGCGGACAAATACCACAGAACAGCATAAGAACATGCTAGTAGTAGCGAAGCACTATTTTATAATATAAATATATGTATGTTTAGATTAAGGTATTTATGTATGGGCCTGCGTCGCGTGAAATAAACAAATAAATAAATAAATAACATCACGCTGCGACTAATAGGAGCGGAGCATAATTAATTCCACGCGAATGAAGTCGCTGGCGGCTGCTAGTAGAAGAATATAAATGGATGCAGATTAACATCAAAAATGTTCAGTCAGGTTTGCCACCTAGTATGGCGTGCAAATATTATGAATAAAGACTGATTTACACGGTGCGATTTAATGCCTATGGCATACAATAAAATAGATGCAACAAAAGAACTTGCATCGTCTAAATGGTGTTTAGACAATGCAACTTTTATTGTTCCTTCATCTAAATTGAAGCCATAGGCAATTAAATTGCACCGCGTAAATCAGTCTTAATGATGATTTTCAACACCGACTTCCGAAATTAAAGTTATTATTCACTGTGAATTATTTTCGAAGTCGATCCGTCCGACACAAACCTGCGATCGACCAGTATAAAAAATACAATCAAATTAAGTACCTCTTTCTTTTTGAAGTTGGTTATTATGGGAGTTCGATGTAGTCATTGATTAGTTTTGAAGAGTAAAGAGTCACTGCACTTTGTACCTACTACTACAATTTTAACAGAACCTGTCTCGGCTAACCACTTAAAAATTATATAATTAACTAATCAGATACTGAATTAATAGGTTTTAAATTACTCAAAAACTATAATAACTTAAGCAAACCAGTTATCAAGGTTTTTAAATATTACGACATGATTGCAGCTTCTCTTCGTGGTATACATGATCATAGTGGCAATACTGCTGGTGAACATGTTGATCGCTATGATGGGGAACACGTATCAGAAGATAGCGGAGACTAGGAATGAGTGGCAGCGCCAGTGGGCTAGGATAGTGCTGGTGGTAGAGCGAGGAGTGCCGCCGGCGCAGCGGCTCAAGAACCTATTGGCTTATAGTCAGCCGATGGCCAATGGGAAGAGGGCTCTTGTACTGCGGATTAACCAAAAGGTAATATAAATCATTATTATCATCAACCTTTTTTTATCGTCCCACTGCTGGGTACAGGCTTCCTCATTCAGAGAAGGATTGAGCGTAATCACCATGCTTGCTCAATGCGTGTTGGCGATTTCAGACTTAAAAGTCCAGGTTTCCACAAGATGTTTTCCTTCACCTTTGTGATCATTGGTGTCCAAGATATACTTAGAAAGTACATATAACTTAGTTAGAAAAGTTACATTGGTACTTGCCTGACCTGGAATCGAACCTGCACATTCATACTTGAGAGGCTGGTGTTTTAACAACTAGGCCACCACGACGTTAAAAATATTATTTGAAAAAGATCACCAGGGGTGAAGAGTCAAATCGAATCAAATTTAAAAATGTATTTTTCTTTCTTTAAGTACATATTCCAGTGAGGATCTTAAGTGGTCGAGCACACGAGTCCCGTTTGCATGTGAAAATCTTGATATATCTACTTAAATATATATGGTGTTAATTGACTGCGACTTAACTTTCCTTCATGCTTACTTTAATATGTCTTGCGATTAAACAGTTCTATAATTAACAAGTTGCAAGATATTGAAAAATTTAAAAATCTTCTCTATGATACTTATACCTACCAACTTTCTATCTACATTTACATAATTATTTTAGATAGTAATATGGCTACTATCAAAAATATAATTTTGCACAAGATATCGATAATTGCAAAAAGCGATAAGGCTGCCCGTTGTAGTACCTATATTTTTAACTTTTATTTATTTTTGCTATGCTTTTTGTGGTTTATAATGAAGTATGTTCTGAAGTGTGTTCTGTGTTTTCGAAAAATTACTAAAATCTGTGTAATTTGTATATTTTTTCGGTGTAGCTGTCCAAAAATCCTTTAAAATAGTGCCTCATTTATGTATATCCAATATGAAGGATGTTATGATATACCGACAAATGAAGTCCTTGAAAAATAATATACATATAAGATAATAATATAAACATATATATTTCTCCAAAGGATGAAGATAAGGAAGAGATGAAGGAGATCCTAGAAATGAAGCGCACACACGAGCGCATAGTGGCGAAGCGCAAACAACGTGAGGCGCAAATAGCGGCCGGCAAGGGACACGTCCTACCGCCCACACCAGCTAGGGACTACCCTATTACGAAGTAAACAAAGACCAACACAATCTTTTGAATGTAGTCTATATTACTGGATATAATTAAGACTATAGGATATAATGAGAATATATTATTAAATTGAAAATAAATACTATAATTAACACTAAATACTTCACTACCCTTGAAGCCAGGTAAGCCCTGGTAGGTGAACCTGTACTTACTAAGAGCTAAGATATGTAAAGTCTAGACTCTTTTCCTTAAGGTACCTATATAAAAGGAATAATTTTAAAACTAGATTATTATAGATTTTATTCTATGTTACGACATGCCCTACAAGGGTAGGGTTTGAAGTTAACTTAAATTCTCTTGAGAAACAGATCATATAGTGTTTGTTACTTAAGTACCTATTGTAAATGTAATTAAATTCTAATAAAAAACAATTCCAACTGTGATTGCATTTTTAATTATAGACACGCTTATAAGCACTTGCTTGGTGACGTCATTAAATCTACATTGCCGGAAAATGATGAATATTGCAGGAGCTCTGAACCAAAGCTCTGAAATAGGGAAAACCTAAACATGATTAAAACAGAAGAACCCGAAGAAACAGAGGCCCTCGTCAATCGTATGTACAGCATGACATTTTTTGATTTTATGTAAGTAATGCCAGTGATAATCACAATAGGTACATAACAACGTAGGTATATAGCCAGAGGGCAAACAAGCCTTAACAACAATGCGACAGCCGAAACACATTGTGATTCAAATGCTACAAGAGTTTCAACTAAAAAAAAAGTTATGTGTGCCGTTTTCTATCTGTCAGGTCAGGTCGGGTCACTTATATCAGAATGAGTAGAAGTTGAGGTGTTATTAATAACACATGGCACATTTTAAATTCGCTTAAAAATATTGTGAAATTATGAATTGATTTCACAATAACGATAAATAATTATTAATAACTGAATAAATGCCCTCTGGATTATGTTGTCATATTTCCATCTGTCATATGTTATAGGTCTCGGGCATTTTTCTGATATAAACTTTTAGCCTAGAGTTGATAAAGTTATTGAAATAATATGCTTTTTTGTAACGACTTCTAAATATGCATCATCATAATAATTTCAGCCGAAAGACTTCCACTGCTAGACATAGGCGTACCCCAAGGATCTCCAACGACCGGTCCTGCGTCTCCCGCATCCAGCGTTTTCCCGCGACCTTCACTAGGTCGTCGGTCCACCTTGTTGGGAGCATATGATCAATACATAGTATAAAACAAAGTCGCTTTCGCTGTATGTCCGTATGTATGCTTAGATCTTTAAAACTACGCAACGGATTTTGACGCGGTTTTTTTTAATAGATAGAGTGATTCTTAAGGAAGGTTTGTATGTATAATAAATGCATAATATAGTAGAGAAACACTGAGAAATCTAAAAAGCGCGATAAAACCGAACTCCACGCGGGCGAAGCCGCGGGCGGAAAGCTAGTTGATAATAAAAATTAAAAATATACTTAAATAATAAAATATGATTAAACACAAATAAGAAAAATATGCATAAGATAGCGTAAACTGATATGAACTAATGGATGTTTGTATTCAAATTATATTGACCTTTATTATCGGAAAACTGTCATTCATAAGAAGAAAAACATGGGCCGATTTCTTACGAAAAATCGTCTAGATACGGCTCAACTCATTAAAAATCTATCAGTTAAAAAGATAGTGCTTAGCTTCTAGTGAATCTCTATTCCCCGTGATTTAATCGCGAACCAAATCTTAGCTTTTACCTTGTTAAGATGACAGCTCAGCCGACATCCACCTTCACGCCTTTATTATATACATCTATTGTGAAAATTTGCAGTATATTGTGAACAATTTGTATTCTTATAAGATGGTTGATGTTGCGGGGGCGGAGACAAATGGGCAGATAGAAAGGTTTATTTTCATTCAGAAAATAATAGGTTCGAAAATACGCAAGTTTTAAATGCCATCTTACGCTAGGTACCTATTATCTAAGAAAGGGAGGTACATCGGTACTACTATCTATAGGCACATCGGTCTACTGATGTACCCAAATTGTTAGATAAAACAGAGGTGCGAAATGACGGAGTTGACCACTTTTCCCTCTTACCTCATTGTTTGTGCGCGGTACCTCTAAATGGGCTAGACACTGCACGACATGGCGGTATTATCCAAATATGATGCCATATTACCTTATTTTTCCAATATGTTATGAAATAAGGTTTTTAGGCAAATTATGGAGATGTGTTTAGAAAAGTGAAACATGGATGTTTATTTATCGACAAAAAGAATAGGCAGGTAAAGCGTTCACTCAGTTATGCAATGAGAGATTTCAAGACGGATGTTTTCAGATATGTAACCAATGAAATATAGTTGTAAATTATTTATGTAAATATTGCATTACTCCTAGCTGTAACAATGTATTTTGTTACAAGCCGTTTACTTAAAATAGGAACAAATAGGTCATAGAATAGAACATTTTATTTTAGTGTTACGTTTTTTTGTACTTAAATCAATGAATGGTACAATATCGGGAGCATTTTATTGGACCTAAATCAATTTTTTACGTGGCAACATTATTCTGAAAAGTAGGTACAGATGCCAGCAGGTCAAGTCACCCGAAATTGTAAACCTATGTTTTAGCGATAAAGTTGAAAATGTTTTAAAGAAATATGACTGTTCGTGTAGTTTCATATGCTTGACAGCCCCCGTGGCGTAGCGGTAGCGAACGCTGCGCAAGGAGGCGCAGGTTCGATACCCGGGCAGTGAAAATATTTGTATGCATGAATCTGAATATTCGCATTGGTCTGGTCGTGCCTCGGAAAGCACGTCAAGCAAAAAAAAAAAAAAACTTTTTTACAAAAAAATAACCGACTTCCAAAAACCACTACAAAGTGAAAAATAACTAATTTCGGAAGTCGGTGTCTTTGGTTTTGTATATTTTGTTTGTTTTGTTTTTTAACACCGACTTCCGAAATTAGTTATTTTTCACTTTGTAGTGGTTTTTGGAAGTCGGTTATTTTTTTAAAAAAAGTTTTTATTTTACACTTTTTAGTTGTTAAAAGTACTATGTATTCAGTCGCATCCGGTCAAACTGGAAGCTGACGCAAATATAGTTGGGAAACGACGTAATTTTGTTTACTTTCATTTTTACCCGTAAGTATTCCCTCAACTGCCTATGATCTTCATTATCAAATTTACTGCAGACCATTATTTTAACCCAATGGGTGCTAAGGTCTCACCAATATACCTAAATGAATGAAGTCCAACCACAAAGTAGCTACTGTAAACCGTTGAGGAGTTCCCGGAACTGGCCTTTGTCTTCATCATCAGAGCTCTTATGACAATCTCAACCCATCTAGGTGTAAAGTTCTTATCAATACAAATTAATCGAGCCCAAACACAAGGTAGCTGCTGTGAATTGTTGAGGAGTTCCTTCGACTGTATCCCGGCTCCATCATCAGATCTACTCCAGACCTTTATTAAATTGTAGTGCTTAAAAATACTTAATGAAAATGCTAAGAAATGCACTAGTCGCCCCTGCAATTTTTGAAAGTTCCCCTTGTTTTCTCTGGTCTTCCACCATCAAACCCTGATATCCTTATCATGGGACCACCTTGGGAACGTCTTCTTTCCAACAAAAAAGAATTATCAAAATCGGTTCATAAACGACGAAGTTATGCGCGAACAAACATAAAAAAAAGCATATATACGGTCGAATTGAGTAACCTCCTCCTTTTTGAAGTCGGTTAAAAAACGGTTGCCATTCGAACATCTAATGGCAGTCGTTACGGGTTCCTGGAGCCCTAAACAGTCCTACAATTGGTCTAACTGCAATGCTTCGATATTGCCTTCGGGTTGTAGAGGTCAGATGGCAGTCGTTTCACGGAAAATCTCGAAGTTTAGCCAAAATCAACAGTTGGACTGGTAAAGCGCACCCCAGACTCCAAAGCTGAGAAAGCTTCGGATGCGACTGGTATTAACGCTGAGATGATGATGATGATGATGTAGTTTGATGTGCATACATAGAGTGCTCAAGCATTTCAATAAGAATATGCTTTAAAATAAAAATAGCAGTGATCACCACGGGGATATTCTTTATTTAGTTGGCATGGCAACTAATGAAATGTCAACGACGTATAGTTGTGAGACTACTTCGAACTATCGTCTATTTGGTTAGTAAATATAAACGTGAATATATTCTACATGATAGAGATTCCATACTACCTACACTTAATATCTATACTAATATATAAAGCTGAAGAGTTTGTTTCTTTGTTTGAACGCGCTAATCTCAAGAACTACTGGTCCGATTAAAAATTATTTTTGTGTGGGATAGCCCATTAATCCAGGAATTCTTTAAGCTATATAACATCACGCTGCAATCAATAGGAGTGGAGCATAACTAACTCCACGCGAACGAAGTCGCTGGCGGCCGCTAGTATAACATACTTACATCATGCTTAATATAGTCCTCTAAAGTTGGAAAAACCTTCTAGGATTCGACATTTTGAATGACATCTTTGAAAAAACTTGCATTATTGTAGGTACCTACAGTCCGTTTACAGTAATTTTTACCTCAGAGTTTGCAATACTACAAAATCCATTGATATTTATACCCGTTGCAATAAGGTTGCTGCTATTGACAAGTTTGTTAAACTGACAGAAATCTTTATTATCCATAAAATAAGGTTGCTATTGCGTTGGTGTTGTCTGAGCTAAAATGCATATAAAAGGATTGCACACAAGTGTGAGTAAACCTACCTTTACCTTGTTTGATATCTATCCACTCTCTCGACTTCTGTCCATTGACTAACTATAAGTAAAGAGTCGAGGTCTAAAATGAAGGTCATTACTATACTTGTTTACCCACGTAATTAGAAGATGATGACTATTCCAACATTTCATCTGGCTGCGGTGTCAACCATGATACTTTTTTTTTTATAAATTATAAACTAGCGCATGAGACGCAATCCCGCCTGGTGGTAAGCGGTGACGGAATCGTTGATGGTAAAGCGCACTAGTTTATTAAGAGCCTATTCACTCTAGCCTTGAAGATATACAAATTGTAGTCCGACGGAAACACCGCCGCTGACGAATTGTTCCAGTCCCTCGATGTACGCGGTATAAAGGAGGAGGCGAAACGCTTCGTCCGGATCGTAGTGGTGATAACAACATAAGGGTGGAAACTCGCCGTACGACGGGTCGTCCGATGGTGGAACGGAGATGGGGCAATTAAATCACGCAATTCCCTCGTACACTCCCCAAAATGCATCCTATAGAACACCAAAAGGCTGGCTACTCTACGCCTGTGCTCTAGGCTTTGGAGACCGTCACGAGTTAAATCAGGGTCACCAATCAGTCTCTTAACCCCTTTAGCTTCTTATTATGATAATCAAGTCAAAAATTTGAGGAATAGTTTTTCAATCAGCGGGTTTCCTTTTACTGAAAGACAAGTTACAGTTGTTTTTACACGGTTCTAACACTAATTTTATCTTGAACGCTCTTTGCGCCCGTTTTATGATATTTGCGTTATTATAATAAAAGTGGTTCACCACTTAAAACCCTTTTGTCAGCCTTTGGCACAGCTATGTAGGAGAATTTGTGAAAAAATATTTCAGGCTTTTGCAACCCTTTGTATCAAACAAAGAATTGTAAAAGCCTGCATAGGTCAGTTCAACATTGAATGGAAAAGGCAACTGCCAAATCTATCAAAGCTCTTCCGAAAGACCCTTAATTCTGAAGGATTTTTGAATCAAAAAGCTATACGTCGACTTTCAAGAAGGTGGGGTGTATTGAGTGCATTGGAGCCTAAGCTTATAGACAAAGGGTAAATGATCAAGCACTACACATCTTCCTTGAGGCCCTTATTTAACGATAGTGACAATTGAAAAATCGTTTTAAAGCTGCCATCTTTTGACGAGAGCAAAGCGGTTAAAATTATAATTCTGTAACAAACTATCAGTACCAATGGGTTTCAGTTTGACAATTCAACAACATTCATTGCGTAGTGTACGTTGTTGGGCAAACAAATTTTTCCAACTTATGAAGCAAAGGACTAGCAATATGATTCAAAATGATTACAATTGGTAGAGATAGTGTATTACGCAATTAGGGTGATGGTCGGGTTATCTAACGCTACGATTGTGCCGAACGATATAATGGATATAGTTAACTAATTAGTACTATTGTGGTTGTGGCGTTTACTAATTGAGCTACTGTCATCCATTTGCGACACTAAACCATTGTATTATCGGACATTACGTACATTTGGTAATTAAGCAAGAATTCCTCTCAACATGTCCTATGCACATCACTGTATTTTTTTTTTTACCACCTATCTTTGCAAAGTAGTCCTTTGACACGAGAATTTATGTAACAAGTTGGAGAATTACGATACCTTCATTGTAGGTTTACGTCCGTTTGGCGAGTGTCCAGTTCTAGATAAAATGCCGAAGCCATACATAATACGACGTAAGAGGGAATTTATGTCATTACCTCGATATATTTATGCGAGACTAACGAATAAGCTAGTTGAAGCCTCAGGCACTAATTTCTTTCTAAACAGACAGCTGCGCTGTTGCGGAGTTTGTATTAGCAGTTCTTCAAGCATTACAAAGTGGTGAGGAGGGGGCGTTTTGGATGAGCGATTGTCGTTACGGCATAGTGACATGTGTTGATTCTCAGCCTAATTTAAATAAATGACTTTTGAATTCCTTTGAGGACTTTATAACGACGCCGTCAAGGGACGACAGACAGTTGGTCATAGGCAAGAATACGACAGTTTAGTAAACTTTTATCAATATTAAATTGTCGTATTCTCGCCTTAACAGCCTCCGTGGCGTAGCGGTAGCAAACGCGGCCGTTGCGCAAGGAGGCGCGGTTTCGATATCCGCACAGTGCAAATATTTGTATGCATGAATATTTGCACTGGTCTGGTTGTGCCTCGGAAAGCACGTTAAGCCATTGGTCCCGGTTGCCACACGAACATCTAGTGGCAGTCGTTACGGGTTGTTGGCTTGTTGGAGCCCTCAAAAGTCTAACAATTGGTTTAACTGCAATGCTTAGATATCGCATTCGGGTTGTGGAGGTCAGATGGCAGTCGCTTCACGAAAAATATCGAAGTTTAGCCAAAATCAGCAGTTAGACTGGTGAAGCGGACCCCAGACTCCAAATCTGGATGCGACTGGGATTAACGCAGAGATGATGATTAAGCTTTTACATAGTTTTCTGTTTTCAATTGTTGCTAAATATGATATTTAATTCATCGTTTGTAAATATGTCGCATTATCAGTTATGTAAATAAGTAAGGCCCAGGATGAAACTCTAGGAGTATCAGCTACGCACTTTGTTAACACGTCCTCATGTTGAAAAAGTTCTAGATTGGCAACACAATATTTGGCATATTACCCAATCCTATTATAGATTAGGCCTATTCATTAATCTCATTTGATTGCAGAATATCCCTTGAACTATGACGGAACAAATGACTCCCTGATGAACTATTATTGTCAGTATCATGCTAAATATAAAGTGACTAATTAACATACTTTTCTATTATACAATAAAATTATGAAATTGATTAAATGACTGATGTTGAGAAACAAATCAGTTAAATGTGTTGATCAGGGATAAATCTGACGTTAATGTTGATTGATGTGACAGCGAAATATTTAGGGAAATATTTGCATATTGACGATTGCTATCACAAATAAATATCGGAACATATCTGAAATTTGATACCAATCTCATATCTAACATACCTATGGGCATAGCCTGCGGGATATTTTAGACTGATGGTGACATGAAAGGTCAATGGAAATACGAGAATATAGAATTCAATCTTATTTCATTGATTTATATAAAGTAATATGTACCTTATCTCTTGTTTTGCATGATTGTCTCTCCTAATATGCAGGTCTTATACCTGGCGAAATGGTAAATGTTAAGTTATGGAATAGAGAATCTGTTCTAAATTTTTAATATTAATTGATAGAAATGAAAAATGTTAAACATGTTTAGCATTCGCATTTATAAGATTCTTTATCATCATCATCAACCTTTTTTTTATCGTCCCACTGCTGGGCACAGGTCCCTCTCATACAGAGAAGGATTGAGCGTAATCACCACGCTTGCTCAATGCGGGTTGGCGATTTCAGACTTCCTCAAGATGTCCAGGTTTCCTCAAGATGTTTTCCTTCACCTTCAGTCATTGGTGTCCAAGATATACTTAGAAAGTACACATAACTTTAGAAAAATTACATTGGTACTTGCCTGACCTGGAATCGAACCCGGGCCTTCATACTTGAGAGGCTAATGTTTTAACCACTAGGCCACCACGACTTCTGAAGGTTCTTTATAAGTTCGTTAAAATAATATGTTGCTTAGCACAGCATAGGCCGAGAGATGTAAGTGATTGCGATAACTTAGCGTTAACATTGCCAATTATTATTCCAAAAATTATATCTGTAAACAAAATGTACGCATTTGTGTAATAGTAGGTGCGTAGACTTTAACCGGCTTTGCTCATCTTACACACTCCATTATTTTTTCTTTACCCGGCTTTGCTCATTTTACACACTCCATTATTTTTTCTTTTGTTCTCATATTTTCTAAAATATAGGAACCATATTTTGAAAAAAATGTGATTAGTGATTATGAAAATAAAACGACCAAGTTACGCTCTAATGGATCTAAGAAATTATATTTGTTAGGTTTAAATTAGGTATTAAGTAATTGTCAAACTATTGACGAAGTTTTTCAATGTTGTATGAAGAATAAGGAACGTCAAAACCGCAAAGAGAAAAAACGCGTACATTTCGAAATCATAAACGGACAATAGACACTGTTTTATTTATGTGTTAAGATCAGAGACGCTCCCCGATTTTTCGGCGAAGTGGTGGCGAGTATAAAACCATAAGCGTCCCACACAGAGCACTACACAGCCGCACGCACCTGCAGCCATGAGAACCGCGGTGAGTTGACATACACACATGACATAAGACACACAACGCACCCAGTGAAACTGTGTACCTACAATTTGCATATTCAACTTAGTTCATTAATGCGGACACAGTTGATTTCTATTTAAATAAATATTTGTTGTTCCAGTTAGTAATACTGTCGGTGGTGGCGGCCATATCGGGCGAGGCGCCCTACCACCTGCCGCGGCCGGGTGCGCAAGCGCCTGTGTTCAACTACCCTTCCGCACCCGCACCCCCGGCGCCTCACTTCCAGCCGCAGCAGCAGTTCAGCTCTAGTTCCGGCTACAATTACCAAGCGCCGCTACCTGTCCCGCAGTACATACAGCACGCGCCTCAGCACCACTCCCACCCTGCCCCGCCGCCCCATATCCATCACCATCACCATCCCGCGCCTGCACCAGTGTATATCCCTTCGCCAGCTCCTCTACCGCCACCACGACCCCAACCACTGCCATCGTTCCAGCCGCAGCCACAACCTAATTACCAACAACCCAGTGCTTCATATGGCTCACCACAGCCTATCGCCCACGTACCAGTGTTTGCTCCCCAACCGGCCCCACAACCGATATTTATCCAGCCTCAACCCCAACCTCAAGTGAACTACCAATCTGTTGCACACCAACAACCGCAACAGCAATACTCACAGCAAGGAGGTTACAACTACCAGCAGCCTCAGGTTCAGTACCAACAACCCCAGGTGCAATACCAACAACCTCAGGTTCAGTACCAACAACCTCAGGTGCAGTATCAACAACCCCAGGTGCAATACCAACAACCTCAGGTGCAGTACCAGCCACAGGCTCAAGCTCAGCCGCAGTACCAGCAGTCCGCCGTGCTGTCCAGCTACCAGGCTGATTCTAAGCAGTACGACACTACTCAGGAGCAGACACACAGAGACGCTCTGGACTCACTTGTCGTCGGCCGTGTGCAGAGTATAATCAAGGACGATGAGCATAGCGTAGCTCGTAATGCAGGCTACCAGTCTTTAGTGTCAGGAGTATCCCTCGGGCAAGCCAAGCCTAGTGTTGAAATTACCTCCTTTGTCCAAACGTCACCTGTAGCTACAAGCTCTGTGTCCAGTTCGGGAGCGTCATCGCAACTGTCAATTCCTTCAACGGACTACGGCTCACCATCTGGGCCTGCTCTATCTAGCTCCGCATCGGCCGCGTCTGCTTCCAGTTTCAATTTCTTACCACAGGACAAGCCTGCCACATCATACGGTCTACCAAACTAAATTAGGTTAAGTGTAGTTTTTATTATTGTATGTACATTTTTTTTTTGTAAATAGAAGTTTTTTTTACTTTTGTAAATAAAGTACAAAGTAAACGTTATATTATATTTTATTGCTCGTTTTTATTTGATAATTATGAATCTAACAGGAATAATGTCTTTAAATTCTCTGTAGAAGTTTGATATATGTATTTCTTATTTACATCATTCATTCTTCGATACGTCAGGACAGATTATTTTGAAAAAGAGCGGATGTTGACGACTACAGGCATCTTTTTCCTACAAAGTAATATATTAAATTTGTAATAATTACGTAATGGTCTGGTGACACGTACGTAAGAGGTGATAAAAACTTACGAAGCGTATGGAATGGTCCGACGTTTGTGCGGCATCGCTCGAGGCACAGGTCACGGAGCGAGTGAATTTTTTCACTACTGATACTTCCTTCAGAATACTGTATTCACCCTTTTCTTCATTTATTGCAACAGTAGAGTAGGATTGACGGAGTACAGGTACTGGGCCAAACACTTGTTTGACTTCGTGACAATTATTCTGAAAATAAATATTCATTGTTTGTTACCTAATCCACTTACTAATAAGCTTAACGCACAGACAAAACCGCTGCTTCTAAAGGCATGAATGGTTTCTCTAAGGTAGGGAAATTCACCCTCCAACGAGATTGAATACAGAATGGTTTGTAGGAAGTTTGTCATAATTATTTTACTATAGGAAATCTCATGTATGTAACACGTCACACTTGTAAGTACCTATAGACATGTACCGACGACAGCACACCAAGCTACTATAATCTGTCAGATGTCTTTATTTGATTTTCAACTTTATCGCTAAAGCATTAAGGCTTAAAGTTGATTTGGAATATTTGACAGTTTCGGGTAGCTTGACCTGCTGTTGCCCGTACAAGTACAGGTAGAAGACAACGCATCAAGCTACCCAACTAACTAAACTGTCAATTACCGTGTGTTAATTATTTTTCCAATCTCTCTTAAACCCAATGCTTTAGCGATAAAGTTGAATTATTTTAAGGAAACTCTCTGTGGTAGGCCATGACATTAGATGCCAGAAGAAGTTACCACCCACCAGACAAAGTCTTTCCGCCAAGCGATTCGTCCGGATTGTTCTGGGATGATGTCTGGTGAAGCCGTAAGGAGGGCGGGTCTGAGTTCTGTTGCGATGTGTGGCGGGTACTATGGGCCAAATATTGTTGCATCTGGAGTTTGGTCGTGGATGGTCTCCAGATCATCTCCCTCTGGCGCAGCATCGTTGGTCATGTTGTTGGGTTTAACATTGCATCACTCAACTGCCGTCTTCCTTCCCATTCACTCAGCTTTAATAATAAACTAACGCCTACGCTTTACACACTTTACCATCAGGCGGGATTACAGTCAAGCACTACTTTATAATTATAAAAAAAAAAACAGATTTTAGTAGGTTGATGATATAATTAAATCTTACCTGATTGGGTGCAGTATCTTTGGAACATGCAGATGGTTCAGGCTGATGCTGAGTCTGAGAGTTAACTTTACATTTAATGGCTTCGCCATTTTGACATGATACGCTTAATCGTCTTGCTTTTTGTTTCTTGGGTGCAACGACTTGCGCAGGAGCAATCGTAAGACACATTTGAGGACTCGCCTAAAAGCATTTAAATCATATTTATAGTTTTACATCATATTGTTAGGGGATGTATTATTTTTTATCTTATGCGCTAGATAGCCCGCGAAATTCAAACTTTTGCAAGCTGTCCCGCATCGGAATCGCAATCGGAAAGTGAGTTTGTTTGTTTGTTTGTTCCGCTTTCACGCCGTAACTACTGAACCGATTGCTTTGAAATTTTGCAGACGTAAAGTTAGAAGTCCGGATTAAATAATAGAGTACTTTTTATTCCGGAAAAAATTGATATTACCGAGGGAAATATAAAAAGCGCGATATAATCGAATTCCACGGGGGCGAAGCCGCGGGCGGAAAGAAATAATCATTCCGTAGGTTTATTTGTACTTAGTGCATTGTATTGATGATCATATTGCCTGACCCTGACCTGCAAAGTGTAAAAAAATTCTGAATTTTCCAATTTATCCGGCTTCTTTTCATGGTACAACCCCTGACTATTGATCAGGAATATTAATTATTATTTCTAAGTTTATAGAATTACCTTAACAGGTATGCAGAGCAACTGGGCCGGCGATGGTATCAACTTGTTGCAAGTTTTGCAGCAGCACGGTGCGAGTTTCTGCGTACTTCGTGATACTTCAGGTGTTGGCTCATACTGAGTTTTTTCATGTACTGAAACTATTTTTTCTTCTGGACACTGGCTTGACGCCTCCACCGCTCGGCATTGTGATGGTACTTGCACTGATTTCGGTATTTTTTCCAGATTGCATCTACAACACAGTCCTAGCTGATCCGTTGGATCTTGTACTTTTGACGGTACTTTTAATCCATTTTCCTGAAGTGGTTTCAACTGACTCGTTGGATTTTGTATTTTTGACGGCACTTTTAATTCATTTTCCTGAAGCGGTTTCAACTGACTTGTTGGATTTTGTACTTTTGACGGTACTTTTAATACATTTTCCGGAAGCGGTTTCAACTGATTTGTTGAATCATGTTCTTTTGATGGTACTTTTACAACTTCCGTTATTTTTTCCTGTAGGCATTTACAACATGGTCCCGGCTCATTCGTTACATCTTGTTCTTTTAACAGTACTGCCCCTACTTTTAGTATTTCTTTCTGACCTTCTTCTTTTGTTGGCAGTTTCACAACTTTTTTCTCTTGTAGGCAATTACAAAGCGGTCCTGGTTTATTCGATGCATTTGGTTCATTTAACGGTACTTTTACTACTTTCGCTATTTTTTCTTGTAGGCATTCACAAACTATTAACGATTGATTCAATGCATCTTCTTTTGACGGACCTTGTTCCTGTGGACATGCACATATTGATTTCGGCAGTTTCGTTCGTTCTTGTTTTATTGGTGCCTGGTCTTTGCAATTACGACAATCTTGTACAGCGGGAGGTACCGTGTCACTATTTTTGAGCACGCTCTTCTCACAACCCACAACACTGAGGCTCTGCGATCTCCCAGAGCATTTCGTGTTGCATGGCATGTTTGACGACGTCACAGTAGAATTGGATTTGTCCCCAGATGTTGTCGTACTGCACCAAAATTTAAAAGGAATTTGAGTAAATTTTATTATTAAAAATAGTAAGTATATCAAACCTTTGGATAAATATAGTGCCTTGTATACTTACTGATAACACGTATCAGAAGCAGCTCGCATTATTTCCTTAGGCTTTAGAAGAAATTCACAGCTTCCAGCAGGACACCTGTTCATGTTAGTTAGATGTTAATTGATGGAAAAGCACTGTCAAAAGATTAAACGGTATATAAACTATGAATACTGACTTTTCCGGCACATCACCCGAATATTTGCCTAGATGTCTCCGTTTTTTCCATGGACTGAAAAAATGTTTAGGTATATCAGCTATTATGTACCAGAAATTTGGTTAAACCTAGTCTCTTCTAACAATGGCTTTTCCAATAGACTCTATAGATGAGGACTGGTAAACTGGTTATAGTCTATAATGTCAATTATATTCTAATTCAATTCAATTCTTGATTAATGGCCTTTGTGGGAGAGACGCCACAATTTTGCCAAGAACACGTGCGAACGATTATCGCCACTGAATCGGTCGCCTACTTTAGTGAAGTGTTTTGAAGTTGATTATTAAGTGACCATTAGTTACAAAAGTTCCAATAAGTTTTAGTAGCAATGGAATTTGCACATTGAGTTTGTTGCTCCATAAACCATATAAACAAGAAATTAAAGACGTCGCAATGATCGGAAAAACTCAGCAGGACAATAACTTACCTTTTGAATCTTCCAAATTTTGTAGGCCTTCCTGTACTGAAATGCACAAAATATAATATGTATATTAAATTTTCGTTTGTTTAAGTATAGAAAGAAACCCCAGAATAATGGCTCTCTCCCCAGGATGTTTAAGAGGTCTAAAATTTACCGATGAAAATGCGAGATTTTTTTAAATATACGGTTGTAACTATATTCTCTGAAAGGTCTCATGGTCTCTGCTCCTTTGCTTGATCTGGTGGCTGGTGACTGCTCCGGAAAAGGAGGTGGCAGGCTGAGGCCCGCCAATCTCTTCGTAGAGTCTATAGGCGTTATGTTATGCTCAATAACCAGGCTTCTAATAAAATTTTGGAATAATTTTACTGAGCAATATGCCTACTTTTTCTTTTGGTGAGAAATCATCAATTGACCTCCCCGCTCTGGGCGGAACAGCTCATTTGCCTGCGCGTTAAGTTATCTCTTTCAAACAGCCCGCGGCCCTGGTAGTCATCGGTCCTACTGGACCCCATTACGATGTGCTGACAACTCTTTGACACGCGCGTGAAACAAAACTCACTGTAGACCTTGGCCTGATCCTTACAGCAGAAGGAGGTCTGTCACTCGTGTTCCGGACCATGATCCGTACCAGGGCCGGATGCAAGAGATCGCCGCCGCCAATCGTCGCTACAAGGACACGGCACGGCGGCGGTGCTCCACTCAAGTCAAGATTCTACCGTGTCCTCAGGGCGGCCCACACAGGCGTGGCACCCTGGCGTTTCCTCCCGCTTTATCCGGTACTGTAACCTCCCGAAGCAACCGTGTCCTGCGAGGACCTGCGTTAGGCGGAAGGAGAGGGCTCAGTGGCACCTCTCTAGCCACTTCTCAAAGATTTTGAAGGTAATTTTGTGATATCGCGCAATAAAATTAATCGTCTACGGTCCGTCTTAGGTCTTGTCCACGTTTGTATAAATTTGGCGTATCAGATTTTGGCGTGCCACCGTCTATTTTTATTATAGATTTAGTTTGGATGCAATATGATACGCTATCACACGAGTAATTTTACAATGTGGGCAAATACTTAGGACGGACACTACCGAGTTCAATATACCATGGAGAACATGATTCGGCGATTGTTCTTGTTATCCGGGACTCGTGCAACGTCGGACATCCTTTCGTTTGCTGCCCGCTCTCGCGCAGATACTCGGCATATTTATTGTCCAGCCAATCAGCGAATCCGCTTTTTTCCGGGGCAGTGTCATTTTTATTCCACAACGTACGCTCCTAGAAGAGAATAGTCGTGATATTTGAAACGAATATACCTATATAAAGTCTTTGAAAATAATGAGCTAGAAAATTAATGACACGAACATAGGCTATGCATTGGGATTCAGATAAAACTTTCAATAGGATTTAACGTTATATTGAAATAAATGAAAAATGAAGTCCAATCTTTATCAGACTTCATTTTTTTTTCGAAATTTTCTCTAAAGTGAAAATTCCTTCAAGTTTTTTTGGCAAGAGCAAGGTTAAAAGTTTTTGTTTTTGTTAGCCTGCATCCTATTGGTGGGCAAAAGGCCTCTCACCAAAACTTCCAGCCCTTTCGATCCATTGCTAAAGTTGATTACAGAAACCCAATTCGCCTTAGTTACAACTTCCAACTTTAGTTTTTTCTTTGATATTAATTCAAGTTACACTTTTTGAGCGTGGTGACTGGTAAGAAACCATTTTTTTCTTTTATTGAATAAATGGGAAGTTAATATTGTTTAAAATATGTTCCCTGTCAGGTTCAACTAGTGACAGCCTCTGTGGCGTAGCGGTAGCGAACGCGGCCGTTGCGCAAGGAGGCGCGGGTTCGATCCCCGCACAGTGCAAATATTTGTATGCATGAATATTTGCACTGGTCTGGTCGTGCCTCGGAAAGCACGTTAAGCCGTTGGTCCCGGTTGCCATACGAACATCTAGTGGCAGTCGTTAGCGTTACGGGTTGTTGGAACCCTCAAAAGTCTAACAATTGGTCTAACTGCAATGTTTAGATATCGCCTTCGGGTTGTGGAGGTCAGACGGCAGTCGCTTCACGGAAAATATCGAAGTTTAGCCAAACTCAGCAGTTAAACTGGTAAAGCGGACCCCAGACTCCAAAGCTGAAAGGGCTGCGGATGCGACTGGGATTAACGCTGAGATGATGATGATGATGACCGTCAGGTTCAACTAGTCGCGGGTTCGAACTTACTCGTGGACGCGGCCAAAGAGCACGTTCTCTCACATAGCATCGTGTCCAAAAGAGACAAAATCAGTTATGAGCAGTTAGAACAAACACCGTGCCGAAGTCTGCCGAACTGAAACGACGTTATGTAACAATGCACAGCTTTCAACGTTGCGCCACTTTACCTGAGTGGGGGGTGTTAGATTTTATTTACGTTACGGAATTTCTTGATTCTTTCGCCGCGGTCAAAGCCAGCGACAATAGCTATGCAATAGCTGTAAAAACATGTCAAAATGTCTTAGACAAATTAGGATAGATCAAACTGCGGATTACGAGACCTGCTCCTTTGGCTGTTCGTTTTGTCCAGCACGCCCCGCCATCAGAAGATGGCGTCGAGGTAGACTCCGTAGAGACGTAGTCTACCTCGACGCCTTCTAGCGTCAGGGCTCAGGGCCGTCTCTTGTTGTTATAATAAATATAAAAAGTTAGAACAAATATTTAATAATTAAATTAAATATGCAGAAAGTGCCATATATACAGCATTTATTGCCTTTCGTAATAGAACACATAGTGAGTGTATGTTGATATTAAACTTAAGTCTTTTTTAGGGTTCCGTACCTCAAAAGGAAAAAACGGAACCCTTATAGGATCACTTTGTTGTCCGTCTGTCTGTCTGTCTGTCTGTCTGTCTGTCTGTCAAGACCCTTTATCTCAAGAACGCGTGGACGTATCAAGCTGAAATTCACATGAAGTACTCGGGTCTATTGTCCCTTTAAGCTGTGAAAATATCAAACTTCTAAGCCAAGCCAATCAAAAGATACAACCGATTATGTCGATATTTTCAACAAATTTTCGACACTCGCAAAGGAATCAAAACCTACAGGATACTTCCCGTAAACTCAGAATCTTGAAAATTGGCATGAAGCATTGTCATATAATGCAAATATAGGAAAAATTGCGAAAATCAAATTTTTTTAGTTATATAATATAATAAACATATTTTAATAAAATGGAACTTACTACCTTATTTCTCACGAACGAATAAAGTTATCAAATTGAAATTTATACCAAATACCTAGGTCTATTGTTCCTTTAAGTTGTGAAAATATCAAACTTCTAAGCCAAGCCAATCAAAAGATACAGCCGATATGTCGATATTTTCAACAAATTTTCGACACTCGCAAAGGAATCAAAACCTACAGGATACTTCCCGTAAACTCAGAATCTTGAAATTTGGCATGAAAGATTGTCATATAATGCAAATATAGGAAAAATTGCGAAAATCACATTTTTTTAGTTATATAATATAATAAACATATTTTAATAAAATGGAACTTACTACCTTATTTCTCACGTACGAATAAAGTTATCAAATTGAAATTTACACCAAATACCTAGGTCTATTGTCCCTTTAAGCTGTGAAAATATCAAACTTCTAAGCCAAGCCAATCAAAAGATACAGCCGATATGTCGATATTTTCAACAAATTTTCGACACTCGCAAAGGAATCATAACCTACAGGATACTTCCCGTAAACTCAGAATCCTGAAATTTGGCATGAAGGATTGTTATATAATGCAAATCTAGGAAAAATTGCGAAAATCACATTTTTTTAGTTATATAATATAATAAACATATTTTAATAAAATGAAACTTACTACCTTATTTCTCACGAACTAATAAAGGTATCAAATGGAAATTTATACCAAATACCTAGGTCTATTGTCCCTTTAAGCAGTGAAAAAATCAAACTTCTAAGTTAGAGCGATCAAAAGATACAGCAGTTTATACCGACACCTTAGACGAATTTCCGTCACACGCTAGGGAATCAAAACCTACAAGGTACTTCCCGTGAACTCAGAATCTTGAAATTCGGCACGAAGCAACGTTATATTATAGTACAGACAGATAAAGGAAAAATTGTGAAAATGATAAATTTAAAGTTACATAAAATATTAAAATATTATTTTTGCTTACATGACATAAAATATTTTTTAATAATTATAAACTTACTACCTACCCTTTTTCACATGAACGCGTAGAGATATTAAAGTTGAAATTCATATCAAACACTTCTTAAATCTAATTGCCTCTAAACTGTGAAAAATTCTAAATCAATGCTAGTATTTTAAATGCGAAAGTAACTCTGTCTGTCTGTTACGCTTTTCCGCCTAAACCTCTCAACCGATTTTGATTAAGTTTGGCACAGACAATCTTTAGACCATGAGAAAGAACATAGGCTACCTTTTATCCCGGAAAAATTTGATGTTCCCGAGGGGAATTTAAACAGCGCGATATAACTGAACTCCACGCGGGCGAAGCCGCTGGCGGAAAGCTAGTACGTTATAAATTGTAAACCGCTACGTTTGTACAGCGGAACCCTCGGTGTGCGAGTCCGACTCGCATTTGGCCGGTTTTTTTTTTATATGTCCGGACTATCCTGTGGCTGCCTTAAATGAATTTAAAGCCTCCAGCCAGGGCAACTAAAAAATAAGCGACTACACGCTAAGGGCACCCCTGTGGGGTACGAACCTCGGCTTAGGGCGTCGCTGGAGAGAACAGCAAGGGACGACTGGATCGAAGTCTTATTTTAATTCGGTTTGATGACCGCGGCGTTTCCTAGTACTAGCTCCGAGAATAAACGTCCGAAACAAGCTCAGAGGTCATAGTTGGGAATTTATATTTACTGGCTCAGCTGCGGCGCGGGCTGGCCTTCATCGGACAAGGCTTAAAAGTCATGTGTTTCACTTAATATAGAAACTAAAACATTACCTTGGTGTACCACTTAAACGCTTTCTTAAATGGATTTTCTTTCCTGGGCTGGTCGCAGGTTTGCCTCCTGTTTATAGGCGGCTGCTAAAATTACAATAATGAGGTATCATTTAACTGAATTGGAACCTACGAAAGTTTGAGAAGCAAGAACTCCAGCAGAACTTGTATTTGATGGGAGATAAAGGCAAGCGTGTGTGATGTCCAAAGCAGTTTATACCTTTAATATCAAAAGTTATGAAAATTACAGATTTTCTCTTTTCCGATATAAATATGACAGAAACGCTAAACCACAGTTTAGAAAATTGGACAGACGCTTCTACTAAAGCTCTTTTCAGCTTGAGCTTGAGCAAATATCAACATGTTAGTCTGAAAGTCTGTATTGACGCGCTTGTATCGCCTCTCATTCAGGACTGGTATTGTGCCCAAGTCCTGGAAGCTTGCTAACGTGCAGCCCGTGCCCAAGAAGGATAGTCGTGCCGATCCTGCCAACTATCGGCCGATTTCGATCACCTCCATACTTTGCAAAATTATGGAGCGCGTATTGAACTCGCGCCTCTTGGCATACCTGGAAGGTAACGATCTCCTCAGTGACCGACAGTACGGGTTTCGCCGCAATCGGTCAACTGGGGACCTACTAGTGTATGCCACTCACTTGTGGGGCGAGGCCCTCGAGAAGAATGGGGAAGCGATTGCTGTCTCCCTTGATGTCTCGAAGGCCTTCGACCGGGTATGGCACGCTGGCCTTTTGAGTAAGCTTCCAGCGTACGGCATTTCCCCTAGCCTGACTGGCTGGGTAAAAGACTTCCTGACTGAACGGTCCCTCCGAGTTGTTGTCGATGGATGCTCTTCTGAGCCCATGTCAACTAATGCCGGTGTTCCTCAGGGGTCTGTTCTCTCTGCAACTCTCTTCCTGCTGCATATTAACGATCTGCTGATGCCTGGTATTTATGGGTATGCAGATGACAGCACAGTTGTAGAGAGATACCTGCCGGGTGCTCGGGCTAGTAGGGAATCAATCCGGTCCGAAAGAGAGGCCATGGTTGAGCGAACGAGTGTTACGCTGCAGGCAGTCTCCGAATGGGGCAATGCCAATCTTGTAGCATTCAATGCCGCCAAAACACAGGCGTGTCTTTTCACCGCCAAAAGGAGCCCGTTCACCTTGGCTCCTACTTTTCGGAATGTGTCCTTGGAGTGTTCCGACCGCCTTCAGCTTTTGGGAGTTGAGATTTCCTCGGACCTTAACTTTGGGCGGTTCATTGAGTCCAAGGCTAAGGTGGCTGCCAGGAAACTTGGCGTTATCGCAAAGGTCCGGCAGTACTTCACACCTGGGCAGCTTCTAATGTTATACAAAGCACAGGTCCGTTCGTGTGTGGAGTACTGCAGCCACATTTGGGCTGGTGCTGCCAAGTGTCACATGGCCACTTTGGATTCAGTGGAGAGACGTGCAAAGAGGCTGATTGGTGACCCTGATCTAACTCGAGTTGGTCTCCAAAGCCTAGAGCACAGGCGTAGAGTAGCCAGCCTTTCGGTGTTCTATAGGATGCATTTCGGGGAGTGTGCGAGGGAATTGCATGATTTAATTCCCCCATCTCCGTTCCACCAGCGGACGACCCGTCGTACGGCTGGTTTCCACCCTTACGTTGTTAACACCTCTACGATCCGGACGAAGCGTTTCGCCTCCTCCTTTATACCGCGTACATCGAGGGACTGGAATAATTTGCCAGCGGCGGTGTTTCCGTCGGACTACAATTTGAGTGTCTTCAAGGCTAGAGTGAATAGGCTCTTAATAAACTAGTGCGCTTTACCATCAACGATTGCGTCACTGCTTACCATCAGGCAGGATTGCGGTCAAGCGCTAGTTTATAATATTAAAAAAAAAAAAAAAAAAAAAGTAGTGGCAAATATGGCTGTGTAACGACAGATCATCAAATACTTCATATTATTATCGTGTGGATGGACCACTGTATTTATTTGGCCTGTATTTGGAACCCTAAGCTTTAAGTTGTCATTATAATGATATGGATGCATGGATGGATGCGCTGTTGGGACACAGGTCTTTCTCTTTTTCTCTGTGAGAGGTGGTCTCCACCACGCAGGCCCAGTGACATAGAGAACAGCCACCATAAGGGGCCAGTGACGTGTGAGTGAGTTTTTTTGTTCTTGTAGGTTGTCAGTTTCCTCACAGTGTTTTCTTGCAGGGTAATTACCCTACCCATTTCTTTTCTTTATTTAATCGCATCCAAGCATGCACTTTATTGTCTGTACTTAATTTCAATACCACTACTCGTACAACACTCTAGTTGCATAACACAACATTACTATCAATTGGAATCATTCTGAAACTTATTGCTATTCCATTGCTCCATATGTTCGAAGAATGTATCTGCTCAACAAGGTAAATAACGCAATCAATATTGTTGAACTCTGAAAATGAAACCAATTACCCTGCAAGAAAATACTGTGAGGAAACAGAATTGCGTACACTATCAGTAGCAACTGGTTTTATTTTGAGAGTTCAACAATATTCATTGCGTTATTTACCTTGTTGAGCAAATACATTCTTCGAACATATGGAGCAATGGAATAGCAATAAGTTTCAGAATGATTCCAATTGATAGTAATGTTGTGTTATGCAATTAGAGTGTTGTACGAGTAGTGGTATTGAAATTAAGTACAGACAATAAAGTGCATGAATGGATGCGATTAAAGAAATAAAGAAAATGTATTGTGACTCGATCGTACAGGCTCCGGTAGATAATCTTCCACATCGTCCATTCATCGTTTCTTTCGTGACATGATTTTGAAATTGTGGGCCATTGACATGAAACTGATGCTTATAATACTTACAATTTCAGCATAGTATATGAGAGGGTGTGCCATTGTCGCATACATTGGGATATGACGGCTGTTCAGCAAAAGTTTTCCATAGTCATTATGATTATTTTCAAACGAATATTTGCATTGCGAACAATCGCAACCATCACAGTCACTGGAGGTCGTTGAAGACATAGAGAAGTGATATAAAACCCATTTGATTTTAAAAATGTTTACCTATAATGTTGTATGGATAAGCCAAAGAGTAACATTGTAGTTTGGCTGCTGTCACATTTTTTATACGTGCTACTCTACTACTCTATATACTCCTGCTTCTAATACTCTTTACATAACTATTTACGTGAAGAGGTTTCATTGGATCATTGCTGTGTTGAGTCGTGAGTTTTCGCTTTCTTCAAACTTTTCTATTGATGGCTCGACGAAACCTCTTTGCGCAACCCATTTCCGCATACCCATTTTTAATCTCTCCAAGTTTGTTTTTCAAAGATCCTTTTTAGCTATAAGACCGCCACTATCTTTGGCTATTTCGTTTTGTTTTTCAAAATGGCGGCGGCGCATGTCTTCTATAGGTATATATCGATCATCATCATTTCAGCGCTAATTCCAGTCGCATCCGCAGATTTTTCAGCTTTGGAGTCTGGGGTTCGCTTTACCAGTCTAGCTGCTGATTTTGGCTGAACTTTGATATTTTCCGTGAAACGACTGCCATCTGACCTCCACAACCCGAAGGCGACATCGAACCATTGCAGTTAGACCAATTGTTGGTCTTTTGAAAGCTCCAACAACCCGTAACGACTGCCATTAGATGTTCGTATGGCAACCGAGACCCACGGCTTTACGAGGCACGATCGATATCGTTATAAGTATATATCGACAGCTGACATCAATCCAATCGGAAATATAATAGGACCAAACCTATGTGAAGTGTTACGTTTCCGGAATATTAATATTTAAAGTTGATTATTTTAAAGTGTGACCACCATTTTGAAAAAAAAAAAGAACACAATGGCCTGTCGCTTGACTTTTATTTTTCCTATAATGGGGCAATTAACGGCCCAAAACGGTTAGTGTTTAAAGAACCTCCTAAGTGCTCCTGTTGTATGTAATGAAATAGGTATTTAATAGATTTAGATTTCAGAGCCTTCATGAATTATGTTTGTCAACCACTGTCATTCAATATTAAGCAAACACGTACATCTGAACATGTTGATCAGCTATCTCGTACTATTTCACATTTGTATAAATGTTGTGTTTAGTTATGATAATAAAATGTTCACGTTGCTCAGCTATGAGAACATCAGCAGTAAGTTAATTATAGACACATGGTCCAGCACCTTTGCACTAACGTTTCTTCAGCGTAGAAGCTGGAAGCTTAGGTTTATCGAATGCATTTGTTGCCGAAAGGCGTGTGTGTAAAGAGGCCATGCTTATTTATTGGCAAATAGTACCAAAAACAGAAAAGTCATTTCACAATTATTCTACCTTTGATTTTCGCATTACTGACAAAATCAACTTCGTTCGTGTAAAACTTTTTGTCCCCTGACGCACCCTGTCGCACTTTATTGCCTGTCCGCTATACTTCGTTTTAGCTTAGCGGTCTTTCTGACTTCTATTGTGTGCCGAGGAGCCCGACTCCTAAAGTTCTTACTGTGATGTGACATATTTGATAGCCTTTCTGATTGATTGGGCTATCACTAAAGAGATTTAAGATAAAAAATGTAACGTCTTTGGCTATCACGTGCAAAAATATGTATTTTAATACCACTAGTAGATCCAGTGTATTGTTACGGGTTTAGAACACACAAACTCTCACTCCCACTTCAGCATTCCAATCTATCCATCCAATTAACCCGGTGCGGGAGAGTCAGTGCGATAAGAATGGTGTTGTCAGATGTAAAATAAATGTGAAAGATGGTAAAAAGACTGAACTGAATAAGTTTCTGCTTTATGTTCCAAAGAGTCACAGTGCGTCAACGACAACAACAACTTCGTTGTTGAAGACATGGTTCAACTTATGGAAAGAGACAAGAGCCGCAGCGGCAGCAGTGGTATCTCTGCCGAATCGGAGGCAGCAAGGTTCGGAATGGTCAACATTGTCACCACTCAGGCGACAGGTTTGCGTCTTTCAGAATATAGCGTCAACTATAATAATATTAATATGTAAATTTTGTGAAATATAGGAAATAATATTAACTTCTAATTGAGGCTCGAAAGGCGGTTGGATCAAGAGCCTGATTTAAAGGGCATTCCTCGATATGGCCGCTTCGTGAGGAGGTTCCTACCTCTGGCGCCCTAAACACCAGTCGATTGGACACTGTTCCTGACTTTGGTGGCACTTTTGGTGGCACTTCTTTGGTGACACTATTTTAAATATTTTATACGTACCTATTGAAATATTTAAAAACTTAATCATTGTAAATATGTAAGTATGTAATCTTTGTTATAAAATAATTCTTGGTGTTAGTAAGTTAATGGCTTGGTATTAGTGCAATAAAGTTCAAAAGTGGTAATGCACTTTTGATCTTTACTATACATAAATACAATCGAGCTGGCTAGTGACAATTTTCAGGATATTGATGAAGCTTGGGCCTTAGTCTGCTATTACATTAGTGACAGAATGTGTTCTCATAATGATCGATTTTGAGAAGATCGTCAAGTCGTAATCTACTAATAAAATGGCGTCATTATGTCTTTCCAGTGGTCAAACATCGACACTCCACTCTATGTATATTAATAAAAGTTCAAATTTAGTAGAAGAAAATCATTTCTACTAACGGGTTTTATAATATTGACAATATGGCAACGTCATTTTATTACCATTTCATTACGAGGCGACTGACCGAATTGATCGATCATAATGAATTTAGTAGATTACGAACTTTTTAGCACAATGGCAATGGAATGACAATGTAATCGTGTTGGAGTGACAAATTTATTATTAAATTTATAAAATAGCATTTTCGGGCCCCTGGCCTGTACTCTAACCCCGATCACCCTGCACCCTGCAACTAATTTCAACCCTCCTAACTAACTACTAACTATGACGGTCTTGACTATGACCCTCTGTTCATGTCGGAAAGATTTTTCTTTTTTTTTTGTTTATTAATTATAAACTAGTGCTTCAGCGCAATCCAGCCTGATGGTAAGCAGTGATGCAATCCTGGATGGTAAAGCGAGCTAGTTAATTAAGCCTATTCGCTTAAAAAACTTAGTGAATAGGAAGGAAGACGGCAGTTGAGCGAGGTGAAGCAATGTTAAACCCAACAACACGACCAACGACGATCTTTAGCTTTTGGGTTTGTTGTATAGCAGTGAGCTTTATACATAAAATTGTGGTACTATAACATCAGATATTTTGTCGGCCCGACATGAATGCACAGTTTAGCTCGATCGAATCAAATCACTGTCTCCTAAGATACAGGGATGGCTAAGGACGCAATGACCCGTCTAAACAACATTTGGAGGAGGAGAGGAATTGGCATTAAAACCAAGATCAGATTGGTTCGTGCCCTGGTATTTCCTATCTTCCTTTATGGTGTGGAGACGTGGACGATCTTAGCCCGAGAACGCCAGAGAATCGATGCATTCGAGATGTGGTGCTGGAGGCGATTACTCCGAATACCTTGGACTGCAAAACGCACCAATGTATCGATTCTTAACCAGCTCAAAATAAAAACCCGTTTGTCGACCATATGCCAGCAACGTATTTTGTCCTATTTCGGTCACACAATGCGCAGAGGCGATGAGAGTATAGAAAAAATGATTGTCGCTGGGAACACCGAAGGCAAACGATCGCGCGGTCGTTCACCAACCAGATGGACCGATCAAGTGAAAGACTCATCGTCTTCTAAATTCTACGCGGTGGTGAGAGATGCGCTGGATCGAAGCCGATGGAGGCAGATTATCCGCTCGAAATGCTGCCCCAATGCTGACCACGATCCTCAGACATGAGGGACCGACTGCAGAGAGAGAGAGAAGATACAGGTAATTCCTAGTTTGGTTAGGATAGGCAGGATTTTTTGTTATATACCTACATACTATTTATTTTTCTCGCTTCTTGTGTCCATTGTTAGTTTCATGTGCCTAGTATGCATACTTTGGCTATGTCTGTTTTAGTTAATTAAACTTATGTATTATTTCCTTTATTTAAAAATATAACATAAATTAAAACATTTAAAAGAGTACCTCACCGGTATCGGGAACCCCTGTTCCCGATATCGGTGAGGTACTCTCTTTTTTAGCGGGTAGCTGGGACCCTTCCCAGCTACCCGCTGTCAGGGTTCCAGAGAGGGGAATCTCCTGACAATGTGCCATGTCTAGAAATACCGCTTTCTGAATTAAGCTCTTGATCCAGCTGCATAACGAGAGCCCCCTGAGGTGCTGGTCGAGGTTCTTGGCTATTAAGCTATTGGCTGTCACGACTATCGCTACAATGACTGCTGAATCTATATCCCACATGTCGACAATCTCGCAAACGAAGTCAAGGTATTTGATTTGTTTATCGTCCACTGCTTTCACGAGGTTCTCATCTTGCGGGATGTTTATTATAATAATTTCTTCTCCGTATGTTTATTTCTTCTCCGTATTTATACAATAATAGACTTATGTCCATCGGTGACTGAAGTCAGAATCTGAATAGTTATTATGATGTTATCTATGAGATTGATATGTCTGTAGCCAGGTGGATAAAATGATTAATTATGTTCAAAAGCTCAAATTCTATTAACGTAAAATATCAATCTATGTTAAGTAAAAGTTATATAATTTTATTTAAGTTATGCATTATGCTTGGTAGGAGCATTTTTTAGGGCTTTTTACTTCTTTTGGCGTTTAAATATTGTAATTTTTTTAGTTAAAAATACTCCTTTTATACTACATATATACATATGTACCTAGTAATAGGAATATTTTGAACTACAAAGAAAACACAAATTTGTTTTCTTTGTAGTCCCAAATGACATATTTTTTTACGACATAAACTTAGATTAATTGTGTTCGTATAATCTCTTCCTCAGATCCTTTGATCGGATTTGAAAAGATCTTTCATGAAGTTATTTATGGACACAAAGCCGGTACGTTTATTATGATAAATTGATTTAGTTAAATAAATATTTGATGTTTTTTTGGAGTTCAGCTACCACGGTTATTCTTGGTCTTGTCACTTGAGGAATAAGCAGAGAAAATTTTTTTTTACTGGTTTATTGTGTTTGTTATGGTTAAGACGCTTATAAAACAGAACCACGCGGACACAACGAATACAAACATAACGAAAGCGCGGGAGTCATGTTTACACATAAATCTGGAGTAAGATTATTGGTAAGCAAACATAAAATGTATACACGCGTAGTGAAATTATGGAAGAAAAAAATTTACCTGCGTTTAAACAATTCGTCATAGTAATTATGTGAATGACACAACGTTAGGTACGTAATAAATACGGATGACAGCAGGTCAACCTACCAGAAACTGTCAAAAATTCCCAGTCAACTTTGAGCCTTAAAGCTTTACAGATAAAGTAGAATATTTAATAAAGAAATCTGACAGATTGTAGTAGTTTGATGTGCTGTCGTCTGTAGTATGAAACTTATTGGTAAAAGCTTTCGGTGACCCAGTGAAGGTATGTTACCTACTCTTATTTTCAGAGCAACTGACTGGTATGATCTCATAACGCTTTATCCTAAATCCTTACTACAATTATAAATGTGAAAGTGAGTTTTTTTATTTGTTCCGTTTTCACGCCTAAACTACTGAACGGATTTGGGTGAAATTTGGCGCACAGATGGTTTATAACCTGGAGCTTTTTATCCCGGTATTCCTACGGGATCGCAAAAGTCAAGCGGGTGAAACCGTGAGGTGCAGCTAGTGTTCTATAAACTGAGCTTATAGATCACTAGCTTCTGCCCGCGAATTCGTATGCATATATTTTTTTAAACTTTGTCCCACTAAGAATTACTCCTGTACCATGGGAGCCTATTACAAATAGTTAAACTCTCACAGCCAGACCCCGAACAACCACCTGTAGGCCTTTGTTCCGTACGGGAATCGAACCAGGGTAAGATCAGAGAGGTGGAATTTTCACTTTAATAAAACAACCCCGGTGATCACCCTCTGAACATGGAAAGGGGAACGCTAAGTCGATTCAGCTGCTTCCCCGACGCCTTCTCAGAACAGGATGAGCCTTTGTATGGATTATATTACCTTCTCATAGAAGGAGGTCATTTTCCTCCAGTTCTCCGACTCCGCCAGTATCAACAGGCCCAACTACTGATGGTAGAAAAAAATCTCGTCCCATCCTGGTGATCAGGACAATTACACTGGACTTACAATCTTTTTCTCTAATTTAATCTTAACGAGCTGCAAGCCGTCCCGTTTTGTTTCAGATAGACATTACAAAGCCTACGTTGAAACCTACTACTGTACATGATGAAGACTACTTGATGCACTATCCCTCAGGACAAGTGATGCGGTAAGTCATATCTGAGTCACCTACCTTTCGGTCTTCTTGCTGTATTCTTACCTGTCTTTTTACCTATCTGCTGATCTAATGAAAACTGTAGTAGTGTCAATGGTTAAGAACAAGATAAGGGACGCTGCTGAGATGTAATACTGATCGCGAAACTCCTATGTATGCGTGTTTCCTGTATATTTCCATCCAAAGGATCAGATGCCCATATAACATCCTGTGGGAGAAACTGGAGGGTATCGGGTTACCCCTAAAACTCTTGAATATATTCAAATATTGGTTTAGGCACCAGGACAGCCTCCGTGGCGTAGCGGTAGCGAACGCGGCTACTGCGCTAGGAGGGACGGTTTCGATCTCCCCAGAGTGTAAATATTTGTATGCATGAATATGAATATTTGGACTGGTCTGGTTGTGCCTCGGAAAGCACGTTAAGCCGTTGGTCCCGGTTGTCATACGAACATCTAATGACAGTCGTTACGGGTTGTTGGAGCCTTCAAAAGTCTAACAATTGGTCTAACGGCAATAGTCCGATATCGCCTTCGGTTGTGGAGGTCAGACGGCAGTCGCTTCACGGAAAATATCGAAGTTTAAACAAAATCATCAGTTAGACTGGTAAAGCGGACCCTAGACTCCAAAGCTGATAAGCCTCGGATGCGACTGGGTTTTAACGCTGAAATGATGATGATTGGTATAGGCACCAGATCCATAGATGATGTCAATAGTTAGATGGGTGACTGTAATGTCGGAGCCCTAGAGGTTGGAGTGCGGGATGAGACAGGGAGGGTCGACCTCTCCTGCACTCTTCAACCTCTATATGAACGCTCTGATCGTTGGGTTCAGCAGCCAACATGTTGGTTGCCATGTGGATGGAGCATGCGTCAATAATTTGAGCAATGCTGACGATATGGCGTCCAATTCAATAAAGCGTTTAGAGCAGTGCTAAGGTTGCCCCGCTACCTACTGCAGCGCCTCGGGCATATTCGCGGAGGCGCGTACCGACTGCTTTCCCGTGACAATGCGCAAGCAGTGCGTGTCTCTGGTGGACAGAGTGCAGAGTGCGTGGCAGAGCCAATACTGCCCTTGCGATGATTGCCAACAGACTGAATTGCCCTTACATACAGCAATGCCAAGGTTGACATATTGCTGCCGTGTAAAATTGTTGCCTGTCTTCGTTTTTGTTGTCTTTTATCTTACCTTTTATGTATCTGTTTCTACGAGTCTTGGTACTTTAATGTATCCATGATGTATCAGGAATTAGTCAGTCACCACTAGAACAGAGACCTCATATTGCTAATATAAATAAATCAAAAACTGGCTGGGTGAAAGTCCGTGCTCAGTTGATTTTGTAGATAACGACAGCGCATCTAAAACTGCTAATGTCGATACCTGTGCGCAAATAGATAGTACTTTGTGCACTGTGTCATTATGTGTCGGATCCGTATTCACTACAATGTGGAGTGAGATTTCGGCTGTCATCTATACTAATATATAAAGCTGAAGAGTTTGTTTGTGCGCGCTAATCTCAGGAACTACTGGTCTGAATTGAAAAAATCTTTTTGCGTTGGATAGCCTATTAATCCAGGAAGGCTTTAGGCTATATAACATCCCGCTATAACCAATAGGAGCAGAGCAGTAACAAAAAATGTTGCAAAACGGGAGCTAACGCAGCCGTACATATTGCCAATAGGAGCTGAGCATGACTAATTCCACGCGAACGAAGTCGCTGGCGGCCGCTAGTATAGACAATATTTGTGTAAATAATCTGAGTTACGCAAACGACATGGTGCTGCTGAGCTCAACAAACGGTGGACTTAACAGGAAGTTACTTAATGTGTGTGAGACGTATGCGGTTAGTAATAGCCTCAAATATAATGCCATAAAAGCGAGCTCCTAGTTTATAGGGCAGGTACCAAGTCACCAGATCGGATTCTTACGTGACCTTGAACCGAACTCCCATGAAAGTGGTCACCTGTTTTAAATATCGTGGGCACATAGTCACTGATCCTATGCGTGACGATGAGGACATGGACAGGGAGCCCTCAGATATAAGTTATAAACGTTGTAGGCACATTAGGAGTGAGAATATCGAATTATAACGTCTTTTTTAATTATTTCTTTTGATTTCATTTTACTTTTTTATTTTCTCTAATAATGCTACATAGTTTCGTAAGTTAGTTAGTTCGTAGTCCGCATCACGCTCATGGAGGTTACGGATCGTTTTACACCTTTCTCAGGAAGCAAGCTGCAAGAAGGGAGAGATAATACGGCTTGTCTCAACCACTCGGCCACCATACCTGCAGCGTATCTATCTAAAGCACATAATTGCCACCCTGATACGAGGTTTGACCTCTGTGTGCGGTAGACATTTATTGAGATTAAAAGACGTAAATTTTATCACATCAACTGCGGCTACCAGTGACAACCAGCACTGTGTTTCTGTCTCTCATACTTGTCTATGCTGAACGATGGCTGTTATGCGTAGATGTGAAGCATATTTTCTCCTAACTTCTTTTTCATAGGTATGTAGCTTGTTTAAGTGTCACGCTTTGTGCAAATAAATGTATTTTCTTTCATTATTTTATGTTATTGCATAGAGTGGAAACGTTTCAAGACAAGAGTGGCGTCCACCTGCCCTTCTTGGAGTACATGCATCGTGGATACAGCAAGCTAAAGATCACCAAGGATTACATGCAGACGGCCGTCAATGCCTTTGCCATATTCATCGCTGGGAATCTCGCAGACGTAGAGCGGTTACCAGGGCCTTACGTGCTGCGATCTGTTAGTTATATTATATCTTGATGTCCTTTTACATAGATTTCTGGCACTGCTTTTACAGGGTGGCAGGAAACGATAGTAGACCCCCGTAGACTTTTTTTTAAAGTTTTAGAGTGCAGTCATAAGTACTATGTATGGTCTTAAGAGTCGTAAGAGAGAATTCGTTTTAGAAGATGCTCAATGCTTCAGTGCATTCAGTGTTTGTGATTGTACCTAGTGGTAATATAGTACAAGGTTGACTATATTTTCCGTGAAGAGTTGAGATTGGAGGCTTTAGATGAAATTCGGTAAATTCGGATAGGAGCTTCACCGTGAATCACATTATTTCAGGCAAGGACGATCGCCATGATGCGGATACCGCGCGAGAAGCTTGCAGCGACGTGGAATGTCGTTAAGGGTTCCACACCCACGCAAAAGGTGCCCTATTCTACCCTGGAAATGTACCGCCCCCTATTCAAGTATATCACGGGCAGAGAGATGGCCAGACTGAACCTGTCTGATAATAAGATACTGTCGTTTATCGGCACTCATCCCGAACTTAATCGGCATCAGGTAAAATTAAACATTTCTCATGATTCTTCATCATTCCCAGTTTTCCTCATCATCATCATGCTCAGCCGGGAATTAGCTATTGCTGGGGATCCCCCTTTTCCCTGTCATAGTTCTATGTTGTGCAGTGCCACAATGCGATTTTTCTGCCAGGTAGGCCCGGAAGTAAAAATGGCATGACGCGTTTAAAGATAAGAGTGGTGATTGGCAAGGTGGTAGCTTCTCGCTGAGAGGAGCGCTGTATCTCAACAGTGCTAATAATATAGGATGATTATACAATAAGAAAGCATCGTTTTGTAGATCGTGGTCTCTGATATGTAGTGAATGTACCTATCTCTTTCCAAAATTTCATATTTCTACCCAGTACCCAAGCCGAGCGTTTTTAAGATTCGGCCTGGACTAAAGATTGGGTCTCGTGTGTGTAACCTATGCATATACATATATCTGAAATAAATTATATATACACACCTACACACACACCTTAATATATGTAGATCCATACTAATCCATACTAAAATTATAAATGCGAAAGTAACTCTGTCTCTCTGTCTATCTATCTATCTATCTGTCTGTCTGTTACGCTTTCCCGCTTAAACCTCTCAACCGATTTTGATGAAATTTGGCACAGACAATCTTTAGACCCTGAGAAAGAACATAGGCTACCTTTTATCCCGGAAAAATTTGATATTCGCGAGGGAAATCTAAAAAGCGCGATATATGCATCACTGCTTACCATCAGGCGGGATTGCAGTCAAGAACTAGTTTATAATTATTAAAATATATATATATATATATATATATATATAACCGAACTCCACACGGGCGAAGCCGCGGGCGGAAAGCTAGTATATCTATATACAACATGTAATGTAATTACCGCATACCCTCAAACACCCCAATTACTTAGAATATTATGTTATAATCATGATACATACACCGAATATTTAATTTAACATGTATATGTATTGTTATGTGTTATGTATTAAATTAGTTATACCAATTCTTGGAGAACGAAGATCTTAACGTTCTTGGAATAAGGCTTTTCTTCTTCATTTTGTATTAAATTACTAGCTTTCCGCCCGCGGCTTCGCCCGCGTGGAGTTCGGTTATATCGCGCTTTTTAGATTTCCCTCGGGAACATCATTTTTTTCCGGGATAAAAGGTAGCCTATGTTCTTTCTCAGGGTCTAAAGTTTGTCTGTACCAAATTTCATCAAAATCGGTTGAGAGGTTTAAGCGAGAAAGCGTAACAGACAGACAGACAGACAGACAGACAGACAGACAGACAGACCGACAGACAGACAGACAGAGTTACTTTCGCATTTATAATATTAGTATGGATTAAAGTATGAAAACAAGTAAAACTGCGATTTTAAAAGTCAGTACAAAGAACAGGGTTAATATAACAATAATTTCCGTAGTTTTAATTATTTTTGGGATAAGAAATTACCTATATTAAAAATTATATAAACCAGTTCAGTATTCGATTCTGAACTAACTATTTTCAGAAGACGTGCGTCCGTACGTTGCGAAGAAGTGCGTTAATTAATTTACATGTTGTATATATCTATATAATTTCGTATTGTAAAGGTAGGAGTGGTGGCAGGCAGGTACATAAAACTGAACCCTTCCTGGACGGACGTTAAGTATCTGAACTTGATGAACAACTTACTGTGTGGAGTCCCAATGATCTTCATGAGAAGGATACCGGAGAATACGTTCCTTCAGCTGACGCACCAGGTTTGTTGTAGCATGTACGGAGGACGGGTCTGAGCAGTTATGTTGGGTTGTGTGGCGGGTACGATGCGCCAAATGTTGTTGTGTCGGAAGTTTGGTCGTAGAGAGTCTCCAGATCAATCTCCCTCTAGCGCAGCATCGTTTGGTCGTGTTTAACATTGCATCCCCGCGCTCAACTGCCGTCATCCTTCATATTCCTAAGTTTTTTTTAAGTGAATAGGCTTAATAAACTAGTGCGCTTTACCATCAACGATTGCATCACTGCTTACCATTGGGCGGGATTGCAGTCAAGCACTAATTTATAATTATTAAAAATTAAAAAAGAAAAATAAATTAAAAGACTACAAGGAAAGCTGTAGCTGTATTCTTAAGATTGATTTACACGGTACAATTTAATTGCCTATGGCATACAATAAAATTAATGCAACAGATGACTTGCATCGTCTAAATGGTGTTTTTTTGTTGCTTCAACTTATTTGAAGTCATGGGCAATTAAATTGCACCGTGGTAATCAGTCTTTAATCTCAGATAATTTATATTCCATCGTCACTTAATTATCTACCTACTTTAATGGAATTTGATCTAAGTTAATTTTTGAGTAACCTTTTTATCTTAACAAATTATTGGTTGAAATGGAATTTGAAATTTGTAAAGATTCAAATCATTCTGATTGTTGTTCCATAACTTGAAAATTTATCTCAATGTTCATTCAAACATATGTAAAGCCATCGTTACAGATGCATTGCTTCTTCTTGTTTCGGCACACCCTTTATTATTTCTAACGTGACAATATTATCGTGTACCTACAACCATATCCACGCCCATAAAATGAACGGAAATACGTGCACTTTAAAACGTTATCAAGGTCGGAAATTTAAAAGCCACTGTTACATTTATATATAATGTGGCTTTTAAATATCATGTGAATATTTACACAAACTCGTATTTCCAGATATTTTACCACATACGAGCATGTAATCCACTACAGCGCAGGTTTTATTTAAACATGATGATGCGAACCCAGGTTAGTTCAAAGGCTATGAAAATGTAAGTATGTTAGCCAAACCGTTCTCTTATCTTATGCTGGAATTTAACTAGAAAGACTTTATTATTGAAATTGTTAGGTAAGTGCCTAATTAAAATAAATTGGCAAACTTTATTCGAAACAAAACATGATGCCGTAATATTTTCCCCAGGCGTTAGGCAAGTCATACAGTTGGAGCGCCAGCGAAGTATCCCGGCTAGGTTTACTTCTAGCTGAGGTCAGTGGCACCGACTTGAGTGCTATTAATCCTAAAGCAATGGCTGGCATTACGGCTCGAGTAAGTCCCTATTATTACATCTTAAAAACATTAGCAATATGCAGCATGTATGTGTGGAATAAGTATGACATACTCGCAGAGTTAAAGTAGCGTCATCATGACCATTGAAAACAAGTCACTTTTGGCGATTGTGTGTGTTAGTTGTTTTACTAAACCAAACAGAAAAATAAAGTGGGATGTTCCAGAGAGCTATTCGAACCGAATGAAGCCATTGATGGGAGCTGATCAGACGGTAAACTCTACTGCCATCGGCCATATTCTCATGTTTACAAATTAAATTAATTTTAGGTTAAGTGCATCTTTTTCTTTCTATATTATTAAGGAAAGGATAGAAGATAACATTTTAGTCTAATCCTGTCAAATTAAGATACTCCGACTAAAAATACATATATTTATGTCAGGAGCGGACTAATTTGACAAGTCTAAACTAATCTAACTCGTTTGTCCTTTTATTAATGAAATAGAAAAAAAGATGAACTGAACTTAAATTTAATTTAGTTTGTGATCAAGGGAATAGGAGACATCGTCTTCACGTTCAAATTACCAACCAAAATCAAATCTTGCCGTCAAGAGATTCGTCGAGTACCGACACGATGTCTAGTGCGAGCCCTACGGTGGACGGGTCTAGGGATGGGCAAAAAATATCGATATATCAAAATATCGATATTTTTTCAGAAAAATATCGATATATATCGGCGATATTTTTCCCGCGATATATCGATTTTCGATATTTATTTTCAGATATCAAAATCGATATATTTTCAAAGCTCTGATGTATGCTCATGCACCACATCATGTATTTGACCAATCCGATTTCTTAATTTTAGAAAAAGAATAGGTGTGCAGTAGGCTGTAGTATGGGTTTAGTTTCTTTGGTTCAAACACAAACAAAAATTATAGTCTATGCGATACGGGATTTTAGTGCTCTTCTTGGCCCTTTCAAAGACGCTACGTAGGAAATAAGTGTTGCGAATTATGTAACGTCAAGCTTAGCGACTCCTCTTACAAATTAAGGTCCGTATTATAGAACGTCACTCAAAACTCAAGCTCAGTTTTGAGTGACGTTCTGTAATACGGACCTTAGTGACCCAACTTACAGATCAAGCAACTCCCAACCAAGCTCTTTCGGGTTGATTGTTAAAAAAAATTTACTCAAAAAAGTTGAAGAGAAACTGACTTCTTTAGAAAGAAATCCTTTTCTTTCAGTAGCTACTATTTTGGACCCTCGCGTCGGTTCAAGCGTATCCACTTTACCTCGCCAATTGTCGTGTCAAATGCTATATCCAAAATTAGTGCTGAGATTCATGCAGAACATTGGGGTAGAGGACAACTTTCTCCGGATAAAAATCCTGATTAAGCAGCATCAGAGCAAGTGGGTCTCTATCTAGCCCAGGCATGAGAAATTACTAAATCTGAACATAGCTTCGTCAGAGGTAGCAGTAGCTGTGTCCCCAGTGAACTGAAGCAGTATTTGGATCAACCACTTTTAGAACGAAAATCTGATCCAATAAAGTCCTCGGTAAATTGTCAACGTTTCACGCCGATTCTCTCGGATATCGGTCTAAAATATTTGATTTGTCAAGCTTCTTCAGTGTCATCTGAAAGGGTAGCTTTAGTGGTAAATTTGGCTGTGCCAAATGGTAGGAGCAGATTAACAGGGGAACACATCAAACAAAGAGTGCTCCTGAGGTCAATATCAGACAAATACTGGTATGAATTATGTTATTTTTACTGTTGTTTTTTATGTCAAGCAATTCGCACGCCTGATGGCAAGCGTCACCTCTGCCCATGGACAGCTGCACTGCCAAACCGTAACCAAAAATTACTCAGTTACTGCTCTAATACTGCCCTGCGCGACAGTTATTAGGCCTCGTATACCCAGTAATTACACTAGCAAAGTGTTGTGTTGAAGATGTTGATTTTTTCTGGTACATGAACCTGTTTTTTAGGGTTCCGTAGCCAAATGGCAAAAAACGGAACGCTTATAGATTCGTCATGTCTGTCTGTCCGTCCGTATGTCACAGCTATTTTTTTCCGAAACTATAAGAGCTATACTGTTGAAACTTGGTAGCTAGATGTATTCTGTGAACCGCATTAAGATTTTGATGCAATAATAATAATAAATATTGGGGCTCCCCATACTTAGAACTGAAATTCAGTTTATTTTTCATCTAACACATAAGTACGTGTGGGGTGGGGTATCTATGGATAGGTCATCAAAAATGATATCGAGGTTTCTAAAATACTTTTTTTTCTAAACCGAATAGTTTGCAATAGTTAGAATAGTTTAGAAAAAAGTTGCCCCCCCCCCCTCTAACTTCTAAAATAAGAAAATGAAAAATCTATAAAAACATATGATGTACATTACTATAAAAACTATCAACAAAAATTGTTTTGTACGAGATCTAGTAAGTAGTTTTTGTTAATACCTCGTAAATCGCAAACTTCATAATACCCCGTAATCTTTCATACAAATAACTTAAATGCGTTAATTTCATAAATCAATGGTAAGGAACTCTTTGTCTGCGAGTCCGACACGCACTTGGTCGGTTTTTTAAATAATAAAACTTATGTCAAAACAGCCATAGGCATATTTTTTTATAATTACGAATATTTTGGCAATTTTTATAATCAATTGCAAATTAGGCAAAAAATATCGATATATCGAAATATCGATATTTTTTGGGTGATTATATCGATATATCTGAAAAATATCGATACGATAAATATCGATATATTTTTTCCATTTGCCCATCCCTAGACGGGTCTGAGTAGTTGTGTTGCGATGTGTGCCGGGTACGATGCGCCAAATGTTGTTGTGTCGGGAGTTTGGACGTGGAGGGTCTCGAGATCAATCTTCCTCTGGCGCGCATCGTTGGTCGTGTTGTTGGGTTTAACATTGCATCACCTCGCTCAACTGCCATCTTCCTTCCTATTCACTCAGTTTTTTTGAGAGATTAGGCTTAATAAACTAGCACGATTTGCCATCAAAGGCGAGAAATTATTAAATAAAAATACTATGGTCCAATTAATTAACATAGTTACAGGCACGGAAATGATTACAGGTGATGTTAGAAATGCCGATACACAGTATAAAGTCGTTCACCGAGCTGCAGCTCCGTTACTTGGACCCTAAGCCGCTCAATATCATGGCACGTAAGCTGAAGACTTACCAAACACAAAAGCTAGAAGTTTCCAATGCTGCAACTAGGTTACTAGAATTCCGAGTACTTTTGTTACATATCTCATTAATTATTATAATATTAGATACAAATTTATAAAATAAATAATTTTACTACAATGCGTTGTTATTTTGGGTGTTGTTATGTTACTTTTCGGGGTGTGAATTGCTAGATTGCCGAACGGTTGACAGTATCACAAGCCGATACTATAACCAGAATATGCGATTTATTTGAAATACTTCTATTTAAAATGCAAATACAAAATGCAAAATAGCTATTTTGTATTTTGCATTTAAATGCTTTTGAGTGAGAAGCATTTTGTATTTTATTTGAAATACCTTTTGAGATATATTTTGCATTTTTAATATTCATGTAACATATTTTAGAACTTTTTGGAAATTTAATTTCACAGTAATGGCGGATATCACCAGCTACAGTTTTTTTTATTATTATTATTATTAAATTATAAAATATCGCTTGACCGCAATCCCGCTTGATGGTGAGCAGTGACGCAGTCGTTGATGGTAAAGCGCACTAGTTTATTAAGAACCTATTCATTCTAGCCTTGAAGACACTCAAATTGTAGTCCGACGGAAAAACCGCCGCTGGCAAACTGTTCCAGTTCCTCGATGTACGCGGTATAAAGGAGCAGGCGAAACGTTTCGTCCGGATCGTAGTGGTGTTAACAACGTAAGGGTGGAAAACTTGCCGTACGACGAGTAGTCCGATGGTGGAACGGGGATGGGGGAATTAAATCATGCAATTCCTTCGCACACTCCCCCAAAATGCATCCTATAGAAGACCGAAAGGCTGGCAACTCTACGCCTGTGCTCTAGGCTTTGGCGACCGTCTCGAGTTAAGACAGGGTCATCAATCAGCCTCTTCACCCGCCTCCCACTGAATCCAAAGTGGCCAGGTGACACTTGGAAGCACCAGCACAAATGTGGCTGCAGTACTCCACACACGAACGGACCTGTGCTTTGTACAACATTAGAAGCCGCCCTGGTGTGAAGAAAAAAACGTTTTTACTTCTTTGGTCAGGTTTTTTGGCGGGAAAGTCAAGCTGAGTGTCACGCTCGTTTTTCATTGGACTTTTTTAGAAAAAAAATATTTATAGTGTTGTTTACTAAATAAAAGCGCGTGATTTGTAAAAAGTGCATAAAGTGAATAATTTATAAAGAACTTTGAAATATTGTAGCATAGTGGCCACATCACGACTTTACCCCAAACCCCTCCTAGTCGGCTCACGCGGGAAACGTAAGGAGATAGGTTAGTTAAGTGAGGCTAAGAAGATATTATATAAAGGGAAAGAACAAAAATAGAAAAGGATAAACTTACTCAAGTCCAGGCTGTATGGCGTACCATGCCTTTGCCTTTTCCGTTTAGAAGTACGGAACGAAGTGAACAAAAAAAAAAAATCAACTAAAACGACGAACATACATTATATCCATTAATATAAAGTGCGTATGTTTGTATGTCTGTCTGTATGTATGTGCCCGAAGTTGCTCAAAACCCTCACCACTATAGATAATCATATAGATCTGGATGCGCTGAGTTAAAAAAAAACACAAAAAAAAAAAAAAAACAAAACAAAGAATTTTGTTTTTGTCTCGGTCCTATACATATGAAAACTATATTATTTTGAAAAAGTATTTTGAAAATACCTATTTTGCATTTAGCATTTCAAATACAAAACGCAAAACTATTTGGTATTTTGCATTTGAAATAGTAAAACTGAAAAGTATTTTGCATTTTGTATTTAAATGCTTTTTTAAAACCATTTTGTACATCTCTGATTCTAGTGCAATGGCAAAATGGTAGTTAATAAGCGAGCAATCTTGTAAAATAATGGAAAAACAAAATAGTAAAAAAAAAACCTTTATTTTGCCTTTTGTATACATTGTTAAAATGGATAACTATTCAATACATTCAATGGCGGAAGATGGAACGAGTATCGACCGTCAGGGTGAAGACGTGCCTGTAACTAAACAAAATATATATGTTTATAAATGAAGCTAGAGAAGTAATGATTATAATATGAAGATGAATCAAACACTTTTTACTTACTACAATACTACTCCAATGTGTCTGAGTTTGCGCATCAGAAACTTGTGGTACTTGAGGGCATACTTGTGTCTGTGCTTGTACAGATGGTAGCGGTTTAGGACAACACGGTGAGCATTTTGGTGAAACTGGCACACATCCTCGTGACTGAATTTGTGTACTTGTCTGATGGCATCCTTGTGACTGTATTTGTGGACATCCCTCAGAGCTTACTGGCGAGCATACCGACTGTACTTTTGGACACGACGTTACTGGCGGGCAATCTAAGCATACATGTGTATCCTCATTTTTCCTTCTTTGTGGACATAATCTTCTGCAGCTGTGCTTTGTCTTAGTATTATTATCTTGCATGGTTACAGAAAGTGAAGAGCAACTCTCTTTTTGGTCGCATCTCATACCCAAGGCTTCTGACATACTCACTTTACGTTTGGATATACATTCGCCTTGTGGCTCTTCAGTTTGACATGCTGTGTCTGTTATCTTCACCAGTTCTCGCCTCTGTAATGGCACTCCTGATACCGTAACAGTAGTAATAGTATCTAAAGTCATTTCTGACAAAGCCTGTTTTAATGGGATGCCACTGCCTGATTTTCTTAACTGTGGCCGTCGTAGGTCTAATGGTTGACATGGTGGATTGAAATTGCATCTGAAAATGAAAAACATGTTAAAATTGGAAAAACATGTAAACAGAAATGCTAATACTTAACAGCATTTTCAGTTTCTTTAGTCATTCGTGTAGTCAAATCAGTTATGTGATCCTGATCACTCTGTGGAGTGTATAGTTCTTTATTTTCTCGCTTGGACACGTTTGCTCCAAATAATTCTTTTATTCATTAATGTTATTTGCAACATTTTAAGTTTTTTAATGATACAAAAATATAGCAAACAAATACTTCGCGGTGGGCAAGACTATTTAATGTTTTGCCAGGTGAGCTCAGTTTGGTGGTTAAAATGATTCTCATTAATTACACTATAATATGAATTATACAAGGTCGCCACTTAAATTCATGAACTCTTATAATAAAAATACATACTCGTATGTACCAAAGGAAATATTAGTATAGAATAATAACTTACATATCATCCATATCTTCTTCATATACTGAATTTGTCAACAATATGAAATACTTTTTGTTATCATCACAGCATGGAGGTTGATCAGACTGCGGCGGGTAGTTTAGTCTCCCACAACCAGCACACTGGACAACCATCACTCTTGAAGAACCCCCGTACCCGTTACTTTGAAACTGCTGGTGGTTTGATTTAGACTGCAGTGAATTTTTCCGCTGCACAATCATATCATTGTCAATAGACATCTGGGATTCTTTTTCTGATGCCGCAAAATTTGTCAACGACCGCGACCTCGGAGCATTCTTCTGACAGGGATAATCTGACCTCATAGCATTCCGAACTTCTATATTCAATTTTATGTTTATAACGTCACCTTTATTTTGGGTTATTATAGTATTTTCATCGGGATCTATAGTAGCGACTCTATGGTCTCGTTTACAACAAATAGAACATATGCATGTGCACGAGTTGTCTTTTGCTTTGCTACTTGCGGACACTTCTTGGCCTTGGACTTCTTGGTTTTTAATTTCTTGTTTTACTGGTTCTGTATCAGTTTGGACTCCTTCGTTAACTGTTACAGGTGCCATGCCCTTTCCGACATATACCAGTTCTGTTTGTGTTTCTTCCGGGGAATTCTTAATGACATCAACATTTTGTTTGACTGTATCGAACTTCATAGACCTTATCTCGCTTTCAAGTTCCCTGAATAAATGTGTTGAAGCTAAATTTTCTTTTTCATCGATAATCATTTCAAGAGGAGCTTTATTTGTTTCTTTTAGGTTTGTGATAGACGTTGATTGGAGGGCAGGTGGAATGACGGGTTTGTATGAATCCTTTTGCATTGTTTTGGATTCTCCAACGTCGTTAGAAGCTATGGATACAGGAATAGCACAGATTTTACCAGTCATTTTATGTGCGAGAATAACTTTGCTGGTTTTTATAGGTTGTTTGTCTTCTGATTTACGAAGTACGGAGGAAATCGGAGTCGGTTTTTTAAGCAATGACGAGTTTTGCCCGATCGACATACGTTTTTTTTCAATAGATGCTCTTCCCGCAGATAAACTAGTTCGTCGTATTTGTTGCTGGGTGTCAGACATGTGTGAAGCCCCTGCTGCTACAGTTCCTCCAACGGTACTTTGTCTAGCCCCAGGATAACCCACTTTGTTTTTAATTTTTGACTCACCTAACTTAGCTCCAGTTTCGTCTACTCTGGTGCCAGGTGTTCCCAATTTGAGTTGATCCAAATTGCTAGTTTTTTCAATAGAACTCATTCTTTCTCTAGGGTTTGCTTTAGATCCAGCTGGTCTACCATTGCCGGCTCCTTTGGAGCCAGGATTTACTAATCCACCATTATAATTACCCGTTTTGAGTCCTAGATCACCAGCTTTGTTTTCATGATCGCCCGGTCTACTTTCATGACCACCCAATCTTGCTAAATAATCACCCATTTTGTTTCTTTGTTCACTCAGTTTAGCTGTGTTTACTCCGACTTTGCCTAGAGAATTAATTTCCCTGTCTTTCTGGTCGCTCATTCTACTAACCAGTTCAGATTCTCTGGTTAGTTCAGCTGTTCTGCCCTTCTGCTCCATTTCTGCGCCTGCTTGCCTCCTTAGTCTGGATGTTTGTTCAATTTGTCCTCTCTGCTGGCTTTGTCTGCGCTTATTTTCAATTTCCGAGGATTTCACTTCGAATGGTTTGTGCGCATTTTCAGCTTCTATCGATCTTGGTTCAATCATTCTATTTACAGTATCTTTTTCTCTACTTTGTTTGGCATCACTTACTTTATGTAAACCAACTCCAGCTCCATTCCCATTCATCCTGCCCTTAGGATCAATTTGTTTGTCCCTTTGTTCAATTTTATATTCTTTTCCTGCTTCTTTATCTACTGCATAATTTTTTAATCTGTCTACATTGTCACTTAAACTTATTTTATTGTTATACAACATAACCTCATTTGCTTCTTTTTTGGACTCAATTTTGTCAAAATATGGCTCATCATTTCCTGGTATGATTTCATGTACAATAGGTTTAACATGGTCTTCATCAGAACAAGCTCTACTTTCATTCGATCTGGGTTCATGTCCATCTGATCGGGTTCTGTTATCTGAAAATTCATCCGTTCTAGCTCCGAATTCACTTGGATTAGTTCCATTTACACTCCGTCTAGCCCTGTGTTCACTTAGCATAGGTTCATCTACAGTCGGTCTAGATTCATATTCACCTGACTTATCTATATTTAAACTATGCCTAGCTTCATTTACTCTATTTCTAGCTTCATTTACACTATGCCTAGCACCATGTACCCTCGGTTTGGTTTTATCATGTTTACTCTGCTTGTCTTCATTAATACTCAGTCTAGTTTTATATTCACCTGGATGAGCTTCTCTAGCGTAATTTTCATCCGATCTAGCCACATTTACACTCAGTCTAGCTCCTTGAATGGTGAGGCTTGTTTCATATTTAACCGGTTTGTCACTATATTCACTTGGTATAGCTTCATTAATACCCGATCTGGCTTTGTATTCACCTGGCTTAGCTCTATTAACACTGGGTTTGGTGTCATATTCAACTGGTATAGTCCCATTTTCAACTAGCTTAGTTCCGTATCCTCTAAGTCTAGCTCCATCTTTACTCAATCTTAGTTCATTTTTACTTAAGCTAGCTACATATTCACCCGGAGTCGCACCATTTTCGTTCAATGTAGTCCCATATTCGCCCGAATAAACTTCCTTTACAGTCACTGTGGCTACATTTTCATCTGGTTTAGTCTGAAATTCACTCGGACTAGTTCCATAATTTATCGGACTAGCCCTAATTTCTAGTCCCGAACTATTTTCATTCATTTTAGGTGTATTTTCCCTTGGAATTGCTTCATATTTAGCTACAGATTCGTTCAGAATACCCGAAGCTTCAAGGGGTGAATATCCAAATTCATCTGGGTTAGCTCCATATTCCATCGGTCTACCTGCATTTTCACCAGCGCTAGATGCAATTTTGCCAGATCTGATTCTGTAAGGACTAGAGGCTGGTTTTGAAGGTGCCTGTAAGTAAAACTAATGTTAATCTGACTTAATGTGCATGTAGGTACTTATTTTAATCTGACATAAACTAAGTATGTAGTTGTAGTTTTGAGAGTGACATAGGGAATACATATAATAAATAAACAGTGGCCTCCAAAAGTTAGTTGTGTTTTTTTCACAAAGCATTCGCATTGCGCTTTATGATTAAAATCTTTCCCGCTATCATAATTTTCAAGACAGAATTTATATGCTATCATCATTTTCTAGGAAATTATAATGTAAAAGAATTTAATGGGCATTGGAAACGCACTGAGCTCATGAATTGTCCACCTCCCGGCCTCAACTCCGGGTGTTCAGCAGGACAATATAATGGCTCCAGAGGTTCTCCTTCTGAAACAGTTCAAGTTTTCAGTTGTTCAGTCTTACTGTGTTCACTACGAACACATTAAGACTGATTACACGCTGCAATTTAAGTGCCTATGGCTTCAATTAAGTTGCAGCAACAATAAAAGTGGTATTGTCTACACTATTCAGACGAGGCAAGTCATTTGTTGCATCAATTTTATTGTATGCCATAGGCAATTAAATTGCACCGTGTAAATCAGTCTTTACATATGGTTGGTTTGGCAACTGCCTAAACACACACACCACTAAACTAACTCATCACCCGTCTACTTTTTTGTATGTAAGCATAATGCCTAAGTACGTATACACCTATTATTAGTAGAGTATTGTAATAATTAACAATAATCTAGATCTATATTTACTAACCTTTTTCGGGGCATAAGCAACACGTCTGGATGTCACAACACCCTGCAAAGTATGTATAATATTAAGTATATTACCAAATTATTCGCCCGTGCCGCCTTCATACGGGTGGAATATTATTTAAAAAATTTTGGTTTACACTGTAATTAAATATAGTTTAATATAAATACTAATTGAAACATTCATGACTCAATTTGTCCATATGTTAAATAGACATAGGCGGTAAAAACTTGACGGACGGGGGAACTCTCTAGTTTCTTTCCTCCCAAAGGAAGGCATCTGAAAAACGTTATTGTATCTACATATGTTATACAAGAAAGCGCGGATAATGTATGTTTTTTCTTTTTATTTTGTCAAATGGTTTTATTGGTTCTGGCAGCTCTTTAGTGTTAGGAAGAATACTATATACTTTTCCAGACGCGCAGGACATAGGGTTCGCTTCATCAGTCCATCTTTTCGAAAAACGTTAGGACAAGTTTGCTCTGATTTGGGTGTTGTTTTGAAGAGCATATTCAATTTGAGGACCGTAACTAAATTCCGGTCTATTACTACGAGCTAAAATTTTATTGGCGTCGAGTTGTTGACGACCGTTTTTTGTGCCATTCAACAAGACGCTGCGGGCGCTTGGTGGCCAACTGTCGATGTCGTTCGTATAGCTGAGACGATATCGCATTTTATTCTGCAAGAAGCACTGAACGTTCGGCACTACATTCCCTTGCCCGTGTTTGAGAGTTCTTAGCTCTATTTTCAGCAAGATTCTCTGAGCGTTCGGTGCTTGAGTGTAGTTCAAAGAGCTGTGATGGTCTCGGGTTTTGTTCTGCAAGACACACTGAACGTACGGCGGTAAATTCTCTACGTGATTGCGTGCGAACTCTCTAGTACTAGAAGACACCTAAATTGTAGTCAGAATTGTCGTTTGGTACATATTGAATAGGTTCGAGCTAAGTAATGCAAACAAGAAACAAATCTTTCCTCTTTATAATATTAGTAATATTAATATTTTCATAGAAACACCATTGGGAGAAACGCGTGCTTCACACAATAACTAAATACCTACCAATGAACAGGTCAAAAATCGTTAGCACAAGCGTAATCAATGAACAGGTAAGCATTATCATAAACGTGATTATAATAAGCCTAATATTCTCTCTGCTGGCACACAGGCCTCTACTGTTAGAAGGAGTGGGCCATAATCTAATACGCGGGCCCAATACGGGCTGTCGGGCGTCACGTCTTTGCCTTTTCATTCTAGCTTCTAGTTACTAGGCATGGCCTTTTAAGTTCTGTCGTTTCCATATTTCTCAGAAATGCTGAATTTGGAACTGTTTTATATTCGAATGTGTTTAAATTTTGAAAACAGTTGAAAGTATTAGGATTAGGTAAGGCCTGACACGGCTTCATTGTTTTGAAGAACTAACATCTGTGTTCAGTGATGAAGCCCCATGTCTGCGTACTGTCGAACGCGTCAGCGTACAGCGTGGGCATATTAGTATTATTGACAAATCTCGCGAAGGGCGCCCAAAATCCGCCTTCACTGAAGATAACATTATTGCTGTAAGACAACTATTTTTCGAAAATCCAGTATCCAGAGGAGGCTCTAGTAGGCATCTTAGGGACAACCATTCCGAAGATCTTGCATGAAGCGCTTGGTTAAGAAAACTAGTTTGCCGTTGGATACTGTGTCTGCTTTCCGATGATCTGTCTCAAGGCGACGCGCGTTAGATGGTGTTAGAAAACTCGGCCTACGATCCTGATTCCAAACACCAATCTACAATCTGTTCTGCTGTGTGTGAAAAGTTGTTCGTCCTCGAAGCACTTCGTAGAAGATGGTAGCCACGTTCGTTGAAAAAACCGGCTATGTTGCGACTATCACACTTGAAGATCGTAGAATGGTCAACGCAGAGTGGCATACCAGAGTTTGTTTACCAAAAGTCATCGCCGAACTTCGAAAATCTAACTCAAAGCGACGCATCATCCTGCACCACGACAACGTTAGCTTACATAGCGCTCAAACGGTCGAATATTTGAAGCTGGATAAAGTAGAAATTCTTGATCATCCTCCATACAGTCCTTTTTTTTTGTTTCCGGGTTGGAAAATCCTCATGGCTGTCCGCCGCCCTGGGCGGGCGACGGGGTCTGTCAGACTCTTACTGACTAAAAACCACGCCGGTGTTCCATCTCACACCTACACCGGGGGTTGCGAGAACGAATACTGCTTCCGCAACCCCCGATTGGCGCTGGCCCGCCGCTGTGGGCCTCCTCGGGTCAGGGGAGGGAGTGACTCCCCCGTGACGTCTAAGAGTGGCGCTCATGGAACACCACATTTCTAAAAGTGTCAGAAGCGAGCGACAGCCACCGGTGTCTGGAAGCCGCCACATTTTATAACCCACTCGTTGCTGCGCAGTCTGAAGATGGTTTCTGACACGGAAACTCCTACTTGGAAGATCAATTAATATAAGGACAAATTTAATTTAATTAATATAAGGAATTATTTTATTTAGTCTACCTAATTTAATTTAAATGTTTATTACAAAGTTGGATTTAGGTATAATTATTTTATTAATAATGTTTTGTGCTGTACCTATTCAATATTTAGTTTTGATCATTGTCCTGAATTTATTTTAGTTAATTTTGACTGTATTATTATGTATTTTATAATTTAATTGTATTTTATAATAATTTTAATGTGAATATTTGTACGCTTTCGACAGCAAGACATAGTGTTCATTTTATTTTGACATCACATCTGTATTTTATCTACCTATGTTCTACAAATAAAATATGTGATTCTGATTCAGAAAGTTTGCTCGCGCTTTTGTTAATAAGCAGAAGACGTAGACGACGGCCGTCGCCGCCTGTATTGGGTGCATCTGATTTTAACTGGTCCTACAGTGAAACATAAATAAGTTGCATTGTTTAAACATTTTCGAATGAGTTTGACTTTGACTACATTTCAAAAACTGTTGTTGGTGTTAGGTACAAGACGGCAAAACACCAATATGGGGCAAATGGACGGTTAACTTCGCGGGGGATGGAGCAATGCGACAGTGGCGGGTGTCGGCGTGAGTTGTGTGTGTAGTGACCACTAGTGGCGAGTCGCGGACACTACTGTAGTGAGTGGCCGCCAACGGATACACGTGTGCGGTGCGTCTATACAAAATAAGTATATTAAAAAGTGTGTTAAGTGGCTGTCACTGGCCACCGGGGTGGCTGTGGTCGGTGGCCCATGTGCGCCGAGCCTTAGCTGAATTATAGCTAGGTAGTGGAAGAAATCAGTATTTCATTTGGAGACGTGGACTTCTCTCGACGATAGAGAACAGTTAAATAAAAGCTATTTCAATAAATGACTTACACTCTTTTTCGGGGCATAAGCAACATAGGTCTTCTTGTACACAATCTAAAAAGAAAAAACGTTTAAATGTAGTTTGGTTACGTACAAATGATGAAAAATGGTTTGTTATTTCAAGTAAATAAGACTGTGACAGGAGATGTTAAACAAGTATACTGCCGTCATAATGAAAAAAGACGCATCTAACATTTTTTTCCAAATTGAGTTACATGCATATTCTAAATCAGAAAAAAAATGGCATGCACCAATATTATTATTTTTCACATGAAACCTACTACCTAATTTAATTTAAATGTTTATTACAAGGTTGGATTTAGGTATAATTATTTTATTAATAATGTTTTGTGCTGTACCTATTAAGTAGAAAAAAAAAATGTTAGATGCGTCTTTTATCCTTATGACGGCAGTATAATATACTACCAAAAAAGTCTATTCACTCGTAGAGACTAAAGTAAATAACAAAAAATAATAATACTGAGACACACTTGAGGCATACGAGTGTGGGAGGTTCATCATAATCATATCTCATCTCATCTCGACGAGAGGAAGTGGGCCGTAATCTACTCCGCTGGCTTAGTGCGAGTAGGTACATGTAACAAGTCTTTTGCTGTAAGGCATGCCGGTTTCCTCACGATTTTTTCCTTCACCGTTTTGAGAGCAGTGGTGATAAAATAATTTACACAAAGTAAAGCGCCTGATAGGGTTTGAACCTCCAACTTGGAAGTCGCGGCCGATACCACTAGGCCACCGCTGCTCTCCGTGTGGGAGGCTATGAACGGTGTATTCGGTGTAGGAATATATTTTTTCTACGACCATTTGGTAATGTGCTTAATACATAACCATAAGTCATATCGCAATAGTACTCATTCCGCCAAATGTGTTACAATGATCATTTCCACATGGGTAAACCATACTACAATGAAACTTTTTTTTTATGGCAATGGCATCAAAAAATCAACATATGATTATGCCAAAAAGCGCGCGTATTTGCATCACGACTAACCATAGCATGTTATTAGGTTTGTATGGATGAATTGCCTTTGCCTTTCATTTGTGGGATTATAACAACGAAACAGCATTGACGGTTTTTTGTATTTATTTATTTCAAGGTCGTAGAAAAAGTTTTGTATGCCACTGTCGCAAACAGCTATTGTAATACTCGTGCTGATCTATTGTGCCACTCAGCTTCCCTTCGTGGCACAAACTATCACTCATATTACAATAGCTATCATTGCTTGACAGTGGCATAAATAACTATTATTCCACCAGGGCCTCCGTGTATTCAAATCCTTTGGATTAGGTGTAATTTTTTTTTTTTATTAGTTATAAACCAGTGCTTGACTGCAATCCCGCCTGATGGTAAGCAGTGATGCAATCGTTGATGGTAAAACGCACTAGCTTATTAAGCCTATTCACTTAAAAAAAAAACTGAGTGAATGGCAAGGAAGACGGCAGTTGAGCGAGGTTTGTTGAATGTTTGAGGAATGTTTAACCCAACAACACGATCAACGATGCGGCGCCAGAGGATGATCTGGAGACCCTCCACGACCAAACTCCCGACACAACAACATTAGGCACATCGTACCCGGTACACATCGCAACACAACTGCTCAGACCCGTCCTCCGTACGGCTTCACCAGACATCATGCCGGAACACGACGAATCGCTTGGCGGCAAGACTTTGTCTGGTAATATTTATAATAATATGCTATGGATCTGCGTCAATTTTCTAGTCTATCAAGATATTAGGTAGATGACCTAAAATATGTTAATACGTAATGATTAATACAGAATGACTTATTGAGAAGGGTCATTCGAATAATTTATTGTTTTGTTAAAATTTATTCGGAGTCGAAATGGTGACGAATGGGTAACTGAGTTCCTAAGAACTCCCTCCAGCATCTAAGGGGTTCAAATATATTCATACAGACCAATCAGAATTAATCACTCTGTAATTGACAGCAAAATAGATGAAGAAGCGAATCACGTCATATAAATGAGAAAAGCTTTATTATACTACTAAATTAACATCATGTCAATACTAACCAGGAATTTTCTTCCTTAGTTGTCGCTTTTCCCAAGACCTTCAAACATTATGTTTTTATTTAAATAATAATGAAAAAAAAAAAACAAAAGAAAATTTTTGAGTGGTTTGTGGGTTTCGATTATAGCTACCCATTACTGCATCATCATCATCATCATCATCCCAGTGTTAATCCCAGTCGCATCCGAAGCCTTTTCAGCTTTGGAGTCTGGGGTTCGCTTTACCAGTCCAACTGCTGATATGGCTAAACTTCGATCGACATTTTCCATGAAGCGACTGCCGTCTGACCTCCACAACCCGAAGGCGACATCGAAGCATTGCAGTTAGAGCAATTGTAGGACTTTTGAGGGCTCCAACAACCCGTAACGACTGCCACTAGATGTTCGTAGGGCAACCGGGGCCAACGGCTTAACGTACTTTCCGAGGCACGACCAGACCAGTACAAATATTCATATTCATGCATAAAAACACTTGCACTGTGCGGGGATCGAATCCGCGCCACCATGCGCAGCGGCTGCGTCCGCTACCGCTACGCCACGGAGGCTGTCAAATATATAATAGCTACCCATTACTGCATCGCACGATTTCTACATACAACTTAACAAGACATTGAAATTTCTTATAGTAAGTAGAAGAAATCTAAGAAAAACATGATGATGTACATAATCTTTTTTTATAAAATATAAACTAGTCATCATTATCATCATCATCATCATTTGAGCCGAAAGACGTCCACTGCTGGACATAGGCCTCCCCCAAGGTTCTCCACGACGACCGGTCCTGCGACTCCCACATCCAGCGGTTTCCCGCGATCTTCACCAGATCGTCGGTCCACCTTGTCGGAGGCCTACCCACGATGAAACTAAAAATAGTGCTTTTCCGCAATCCCGCCTGATGGTAAGCAGTGATGCAATTGTTGATGGTAAAGCGCGCTAGTTTATTAAGAGCCTATTCACTCTAGCCTTGAAGACATTTATATTATAATCTGAAGGGAAGACCGCTGCACTCACACCCAATTTAATTCACATAGACTTTCCAGAATTAATGAGGAATTTTATATTTAGGTCGAAACTCTAATTAATTATAGTGAAAACATCGTTTGCGCAGTTTAGAAGGACAATGCGATCACACAGACTATCTCAAAAAAAAAAGTCTATGTACCAATAAAGGAACTTTTTTTTTAATAATTATAAACTAGTGCTTGACTGCAATCCCGTCTGATGGAAAGCAGTGATGCAATCGTTGATGGTAAAGCGCACTTGTTTATTAAGCCTATTAACTTAAAAAAACTTAGGAATAGGAAGGATGAGGGCAGTTGAGCGAGGTGATGCAATGTTAAACCCAAAACCAACACGACCAAACGATGCTGCGCCTGAGGGAGATTGATCTGGAGACTCTCCACGACCAAACTCCCGACACAACAACATTTGGCGCATCGTACCCGCTACACATCGCAACACAACTGCTCTGACTCGTCCTCTGTACGCTAACTGCTGAAGCTGAAGAGTTTGTTGTTTATATCGCGCTAAACTACCGGTTTTGAATTTATTTTTGCATTTGAAAAATTCTTAGGAAGGATATTCTAAAATCTTTACGAGCCGAGAAAAGGAAAAGTCAGAAAAAAGTGAGAAAGACTTACAAGAAATGTAATTATTAGCGCGGACGGGCGATGCGATGCTATTCACTGGGGATGGGAAACAAGATACGCAAACCAACTCGCGCGCAGATGCTAATTTTTTCATATGTTTATTTACATGCAGGATAAATTTTTATATTAACTAGTGCACAAACTCTTACAGATGGTCAAATTTATTCATCAGGAATAAAATAACCATGTCTCATAAAAATGTTGTCCCAAAAAAGTTACACCTACGTGGTCAAAATTTCTATGACATTTTTGTTTAATTTTCTATAATGTAAATGAAAATTCATGGTTACTCAGTTAGCGTACTGATTCATCATTTATGTTTTATTGTTAAGGCTGATTTCGATTATAAACCATGATTAATAAGTATTCTGCTTACCTAGAAGCTCTTATCAGATATTTCTGATAGCCAGCGTCTATGAATGTGTCTGGTGGGGTAACGGCCACATAGGCCAGGCCATTTTTAAGCTCCAGGGGCCCTTTCACGAGGTGGCCATCGGTAGTATACAGATCTATGAGAGGACTCCTGTAAGTATTACGTTACAATGAAAATACGCAAATCAATTTCAGTTTAACTCTTTTTTAGGGCTCCGTACTCAAAGAAGACGTTGAAAGTATTTTACTAGCATGTACAGACAGCACATGAAGCTACTACAATCTGTCAGATTTTCTTATTAGATCTAGATCTAGATTTAGGCTTACACCTATCACTTTGGAGACTTCTATAACAAAAACATGGACGGAGGGAGCATTGGCAATAGGACCATTACTAAGGCATTTCTACATTTTCTTTTCTGCTGCGTCCAGCAGTACCGACGACGATGCTGTACGTTTCCAGACTGCATCACTCTACGAAGGCTGAGGAGATAGTGGAGTATGTGCGCGTCAAGTCTAAATGGACTGTGAGGGTCGAGGTGTTGGAGCCCCGCCACAGCACGTACTTCAAGTACTTCGTGGTGTACTTTTTAATGTTTTATGGCAATTGTTGATAAATAAAGGGTTATCACTTATTCGTCGATTTATACTGCCAAGACATGAGGAACAGGGAGTAAATTTCACTCATCCTCCATAGAAGGGAGGATCCTCCGACCAGACAGGTGTTATGTCTGACGAGCACCTGCCGAACGGTTGAAGTTGGGAAGTTTTATGTATGCTAATAGCACGGTAAACTCTGCTTGCGAGGTGTAGAATTCGTTTGACGTCAGTATGACGGGTTGTTTATTTGTGGCGTTTGTAGGTATTGCTACATTTATACGAATTTAATAGTCCGAAACGGATAAATCGTCACGTCACTTTTAAGTTGCCAGAGACCTCGCACCTAATGGTACATTTCAAATGTTATGCAATAAAGTATACTTCGTCTAGAGCCGTGTATAAAAAAGCGTAGGCTATCATAAAATCAACAAATAAATTATTTATTACTCACTCGGGACCATAATGTGACTGTGCCAACAGGTCTAGTGTGTCTTCCCAGAAAGTAAGTTCTTCAGCCCGTAGGTGATACTTTCTTGGTGGACTGTATTGCTGACCGTTTGAAAATAAAAATATCTCGATGGATTGCCAGCGACCGTCGACATCAGGGACCTTGGCTTCTTCTGCATTCATTACTTCTTGCCACCTAAAATATCACAAGCCATGGAAAATAATTTTGTTACACTGTAAACAAACAAACGATTTTGTTTGCAATTTTTCAACCAATTACTGTAGTTCGATAAATTTATAAGAATATAAAAAAATGACGCAAGTCGATTATGTAAGCATTTAATATAAAAGGGTTTCCTTAGTTTGCTACGGTAAAATTTTAAAATATTATTTTTGAAAACCACCGCGACATTTCTCGTATTTTAAGATCTGTCACTACAACTGAGAGTTGCCATTTTTAGTTTATGTTTTCCCATATCCTTAGTAAATTAATAGAATACTTTTAAATGATTAATATTTACTTTAACTTTCAACTCTTCGAAACCAAAAATAATACTTACTTGCTGTTGCCCGCGTCTCCGTCCGCGTGGACTTCAGTTTACAGCCCGCGGAGCTCAGTTGATATAAAATAAGCGCCTGTTAAAATAATGGGAGCAATATGTACGTCCGCGTTCGCTCCCACTTTTTGTTACTGCTCTGCTCCTAAGGGTCATAGCTAGATGGTATATAGCCTATGTCCTTTCTCAGGCTCTACACTATCTGTGTACCAAATTTCATTACAATCGGTTCAGTAGTTTTGGCGTGAAAGCCGGACAGACAGACAGACAGAGATACTTTCGCATTCATAATATTAGTATGGATTTAAATAAATGTTGTTTAAATCAAATATTAATATTGTCATCCCACTGCAGAAAAAAGGCCTTCCTTTGAAAGAGGGATCTTTCTAGTTTTTTTAGTTTCTTTTGGTTGAAAATAAATGTGTTTACTCTGGCAAAAGAACTAAATCAGTGGATAATTACTGGTTTATTACATTTTATTCTTATAGAGACGCTCCCGTTGTTTTTTCCACCAGGTAACATATTGGTGAAATTAATGTACAGACGACAGCACATCAAGCTACTACAATCTGTCAGATTTCTTTATTAGATTATCAACTTTGTCTCTAAAGCATTAGGTCTGAAGGTTGATTGGGAATATCTGACAGTTTGGAGTAGCTTGACCTGCTGTCGTCCGTACCTACCTATTCCCGAATTAATGGAATTAACAGCTACGAAAAAAGCTCGTATTGCTTACTTATTTATTTGTAACGGAAGTCCCACTTATCACTATCCAAACAAGTTTGGAGTTTAGGCGGGAAGGCGAAGATGAGTGCCACGCTCATTTTTCATTGGACTTTTAAATTATTTATAGTGTCGTTTACTAAATAAAAACGCGTGATTTATGTAGTAAAAAGTGCATTCAGTGAATAATACATAAAGAACAGTGAAATATTGTAGCATAGTGGCCTCATCATGTCTTTACGCTCAACCCCTCCGAATCGGCCACACGCGGGAAACGAAAGGAGTTAGATTAGTTAGGATAAGTTTAGTCTAAGTTTGGGGGGGAGCTTATGCCGACCCCCCTCAAAGAAGGGCAAGCCGCAGGCGGCTATAAGCCGTCCTGCCGCTGCTGCCACCTCCCCCGCTGATATCCCAACAGCGGCGGTGACCGAGGGTAATGCGATGGTCGAATAATGGGTACCGACCATCGCATTCTGCCGGCAAACACCAACCACTGCCGGGCTGCCCAGGACTTACTGGTGCAGTCAATGGCCGAGTGGTTGGTGGATGTGGCAGTGGTGGCCGAGCCGTAATTTACTCCCAGCAATTGGCTGGGAGACAGTGACGGCTCGGTGGCAATCGTGGCGCGGTCTTCCTCGGACTCCCCTCCCCTCTCGCTCTTAGAGAGGGGACCGGGATACGTGGCCGCCGCGTGGGGAGGGTTGGCCCTTGTGGGGGTCTACTTCTCCCCAAACCGCCCTCTCCAGGACTTCGAGGATTTCCTCGGGGTCCTGACGGCGGTCATCGGGAGGACGGCGCCACGTCAGGTCTCCGTTTTGGGAGACCTGAATGCCAAGTCGGTGGTCTGGGGAAACCCGGCCACCGACGCTCGCGGACGGGCGGTCGAATTGTGGGCGGCCACGTCTGGTCTCTCCCTCTTGAATAGGGGGAGCGTCCGGACGTGCGTTCGGCGGCAGGGCGGGTCCATAGTGGACCTCACCTTCGCCACGCCCGCACTGGCCGCCCGCATTCGAAACTGGAGGGTGGAGCTGGGGGAGACGATCTCGGATCACCGTTACGTGCGATTCGAGATCTCCCCGCAGAATCCACGGGGGCGCCGCAGCATCCCCTCTTCGTCGGGCCGATCCCCGTTTCCAAGGTGGGCTCTGACCCACCTGGATCGGGAGGCGGCAAGGGAGGCCGCGTTCGTCCAGGACTGGCTTTGGCCACGTCCCGGCGTGGACGTCCTGGACGTGGACGCGGCGGCGGCCCGACTGAGGGGGTCATTGACCGAGGTGTGTAACGCCAGCATGCCTCGGTCGAGACGTCCGCCTCCCCGACGCGCCGTGTACTGGTGGTCGGAGGAGTTGGCGGAGCTGCGGGCCACCTGCGTGGCGGCACGGCGGGCCTTTACGCGATCGCGCCGGCGGCGAGGACCGCCTCTACGCGAGGTACGTAGAGGCGAGGGCGGCCTTCAAGTCGGCCATCGGCGCCGCCAAGGACGCGGCGAGGGCCGAGCTGCTCGAGGGTCTCGACAACGACCCATTCGGGAGGCCATATAAGGCGGCGCGTAACAAACTGCGCCGCATTGGTCCCCCGGTTGCCGAGACCCTTGAACCAGCGCTCCTGGATGGGGTGGTGCGGTCCCTGTTTCCGCGCAGGGATCCGCACTTCACCCCACCAATGATGGGCCCGCCAAGGGGAGCGGTTCTGCCGGAGGAGGAAGCTCCTCCTCCTCCGGTCTCAAAGGAGGAATTTGGCGCGGCGACTCTTCGTCTCCGCGCCAAAAAGACGGCTCCCGGCCCGGATGGTGTCCCCGGACGGGTGGTGGCCATCGCGGCCACCGAAATGGAGGGCAGGTTTCGGGACCTCTTCAGCGCGTGCTTCGCGTCGGGGAGGTTCCCGAAACCATGGCGGGAAGGCCAACTGTGCCTCCTCCGGAAGGAAGGGCGGCCGGCGGACTCCCCCTCGGCTTACCGGCCCATCGTTTTGCTCGATGAGGTCGGTAAAATGTTCGAGGGGATTATCGCCGGCCGTCTCAAGCGGCATCTGCGGAGCGTGGGACCGGACCTGTCGGACGCCCAGTTCGGATTTCGTGCTGGTCGTTCGACAGTGGACGCCCTGGCCCGTCTAAAGGGCCAGGTGACAGAGGCGGTGGGAGTGGGGGATGGAGTGTTGGCTGTGTCATTCGACATTGCCAACGCCTTCAATTCCGTCCCCCACTCCACCATCCTGGAAGCGCTCCGGTTCCACGGGGTGCCCCTGTACTTGCGGGGCCTCCTGGCCAGCTACTTGGAGGACCGTGCTGTCCTCCTCGTAGACGGGGCTGGCCAGCTCCGTCGATACGCTGTCGGAGCCGGCGTTCCACAGGGGTCCGTTCTAGGGCCTCTTCTGTGGAACGTCGGTTATGACTGGCTCCTGCGGGGAACCCTCCTTCGAGGCACGAGTGTCATCTGCTATGCAGATGACACTCTCCTCACTTCCCGCGGGAGCACCTTCCGGGAGGCGGCCAGTTTGGCGTCGGCGGGCGGATCCTTAGTGGCGGGAAGGATCCGCCGCCTGGGCTTGAGGGTGGCGCTGCACAAAACAGAGGCCGTGTTCTTTCACGGCCCCCGGCAGCGCCCCCCGCCTTACGCCCACATTTATGTGGAGGGGGTGAGGGTCGGGGTTGAGGCCCAGATGAAATATCTGGGCCTCATCTTAGACAGCAGGTGGCGCTTCGGCCCGCACTTTAGCGGGCTGTCGTCGCGCCTGCTGAAGGCTGCGGGAGCCCTCTCATGGCTGATGCCAAACTTGGGAAGGCCCAGCATGCGGTGCCGGCGTCTATACGCCGGCATACTGCGAAGTATGGCCCTTTATGGGGCCCCGATTTGGGCGGACTCCCTCCATAGGAGGGAGAACCTCACCATCCTTCGGTCGCCCCAAAGGGCCATCGCCCAGCGGGCATCGCGGGCCTACCGCACGGTGGGCTTCGCAGCGGCGTGCGCTCTGGCGGGCACCCCGCCTTGGGAGCTCGAGGCGTGGGTGCTCGCCAGAGTGTACGAGTGGACGGCGGGGCGCAGGGCGCTGGGCGAGCGTCCGGCCCCAGAATTGAGGGAGGCCGTCCGGCGGGAGGCCAGGGTCGCTCTTGTCCAGCAGTGGACGCAGGACCTCGCCTCCGCCGTCTTCGGCCGCCGTACCCTCGATGCCATCGGGCCGGTCCTGGAGGACTGGCTCGACAGGCGTCACGGGTTCCTCTCCTTCCGTCTGGTGCAGGTACTCTCCGGTCACGGCTGCTTCGGCAGGTACCTGCACCGGATAGGACGAGAGGAGACACCGTCGTGCCACGGTTGTGGCGCGGCGGAGGACACGGCGGAACACACCCTCGCGGTGTGCCCGTCGTGGGCCGTGCCGCGCCGCGATCTTGTTACGGCGGTTGGAGGGGACCTCTCGCTGCCCGCCATCGTCAGAGAGATGGTGGGGAGCGAGGAAGCTTGGGTGGCGATGGCCTCCATCTGCGAGGTCGTGATGTCGCAGAAGGAGGCAGCGGAGCGCGAGCGGGAGGAGGATCCCCTCGCTCCGGCACTCCGCAGGCGGCGTAGGGGGAGGAGAAGGCGGGATTTCGCCCGCTTTCTCCCTCCCTGAGGTGAGCGGCGGGCGTGAGGCCGACGCCCGCCTTACATCGCTCACCATGCGGGAGCCACGGCCCCTCCCTAGGAGGGGTAATTGAGGGCCCGCCTTACGAGGCGGGTTTCGCCGGCGGGGGAGAGGTAGCTCAGGCTGCGCTAGTTTCCCAATCCCCCGCCACTATGGCGATGCCGGAGTGCCGCTGTGGGTTTAGTGGGTATTCCCGGCTTCGGCTGGGCGACTCCCACACACGCCCTTCGGGGTAAGGTGCGTAAATGCATTCCCACAGCGTGAAAAAAAAAAAAAAAAAAAAAAATAAAGTTTAGTATAACTATCATGGTCTGAGATACCTTTGCCTGCTCAGTGTAATGCACTGGCAAATTGAACAAACAACCAAACAAGTTTGTAAACATCCTTTTACAAAATTGTTTGCATAATGACAGGTAGCGGTTGAATTCATGAACTATCAGATATTAGCGCCTTCTAAAGTGAGATTATATTCCACATAAGTTAATTTTAGGTCTGATTTTTAAATCTGATAATTTTATTATACGAATAATATTTGAAATTTTGATATTCCATACAAAAACCGTCAAACGTCAATTTTATTAGTTGAATACAAGTTACTTGGCGCGATAGGAAAATCAACCCTATGACTATCAGCCTAGTAACAATCATAGATACATTTAAATTTGTATAGTAACAATGAACGATAATATTTTGACTGAAATTGAGGAGATGTCAAAGAGTGGCAATGTACACATTGTTTTTTTATATACCTATTTGAATACTGGTCTTTCAGCACAGTTAATTTTCAGAATTCATTAAACACTTGGTACTTATTTTATCATAGTAACAGTTAGTAACATGTTCCGTATTATGAAGGTTAATGGCATTTTTAATCCAGTGTAAGAGAAAGACGGAGCGACAACCGATAGTAAAATATCTTTCTAGCCTTCCTTTTTGGAATCAATCATAGGACTTCATAACGGAAAGCTGGCGCCCGCTAACACGCTGGGGACTGCGTTTCGTTGTCCCCGGGGACTTGGGGTTTCTTCTTCAGTTACTTAAGTTATTAGTTTGTATAGTTAGAATCGATCGTGACCGATACAAAGAAATGATAATAGTACATATGAACAACAGTTATTGGACTTTCAGCGGCGTAATTGAATAACACACTCACTGCGTGGCAATTCCTTTCATTTTGACAGTTCAACAATATTGATTGATTGAGCAGAACATATTCTTGATCATGTGAAGCAATGGATTAGTAATTTATTTCAAAGTCATTTAAAATGTGATTACTGAAAATGTGTGAAGCAATTAAACATAGTACCTATTGAACATAGATTATAAAAATTATTGAAACCGGCTCAGTTGCCAAAGAAGAAAAAAAAATTATAACCGCGAAATTTACCATTAACCCTTAGGCGATTTTCACACTGCCCCGCATCATGCTGCATTTTGCGTGTCGACGCACCTACGCGCGTTCCTGCGGGAGTCCAGATCTGCATCATCGTGCGGGTTTTTTGCGCACTCACACCCGTAGGTGCGTTTTGTAGATTCACGCACGGCGGCTCTCATTTATTCGCCGTTCTAACATATTTATTACTTCCTCCCATTGTTTCACCTTCTGCGCTCTGACACTGTATTCATCACATTTCATATTCCAGATAGCTGGGTGGTTTTCGATTTCGAATATAAATCGATCGATTTCGAGATCCATTTTCAAACACACACATCACGCCCATTCAAAATCACGCACGGCACTGCGGGATTCGGTGTGCCATACCTTGCGTCTCGCCCCGCACCTACGCGCGTGGATGCATTTTCTGTGTGTTAGACTGTGCGTGTTTTCCATATAAACGGAGATACTTACAAGCAACGAAAGAACACGCATCCACTCGCTACGCTGTATCATGCGGGGCAGTGTGAGAATCGCCTTTGTCAGTTAGTCTTTCTACTACAGGCCACAAACAGCTGTATTCTGTAGGTACCTTCCTGCACCCTAATTGCGTACAATGCAATGCAGGGTGCATTACTAACAATTTGAATCATATTGCTAATCTATTGCTCCATACATCAGAAAAATGTGTCTGCTCAAGAATGTAAATTAAAGATAATAGACATCATAGTGCTGAGCTTAGGTGAAATATTCTTAAAAAAAAATGTCATAACATGCCAAGATTAATGGGTATGACCAATATATATGATCAATATACTTGGAGAAAAAAGAGAAAACATTCTGAAAGAGATATACATACTACAATGAAATAGTTATTGTACAGAATTTGCCCTAGAAATGATAAAATTTCAAGAGCAAAATTCGAATTCCGAATATTCAAATGGTTTCAATCGAATGTGCAAACTGTAAAGATAATATTTTAGGTATTATTAGGTATAATATTAGGTATAATTATGTATTTATCGCACACTTCAATCAAATGTTAAAGTTATTTTAAAAGCATTTTGACATGCTATTATTCAATAGTAAATACAGCCAATACTAAATTGTAATCTCTGGTGATATTAATATTAAAATGTAGGTAAATGACATTATTGTACAAAATTATAATCTGACATTACATATTAACGAGCCTACAAAATTAAATACCCGCTGTAAATTAAAAAAATATAAAATTAGAATTAGTGGCGTAATAAAGCATCTGGCAGAATATTGAAAGTGGAGCCACACGCAGTCACGACACAGCACAGATGTTAAGGCGATTAGTAACGACGATGACCTTGCGCATCTGGGCGGGGCTAGGCAGAAACCCCCGCGCACCCCGCATCATATTTACGTGCACGTTCCCTACTCGCTTGCTTCGAGCGCGGACGTCTCGCAACAAACGTAGAATGCCATACCATGTCTATAAAGTATACTATTCTGTCTAAAAAGTACCTAATATAGAAAGAATTACGTGGTATCAAAACTCATGCCCTAAAGTGAAACATATTAGGTAATTACTTTTATTATGTTGTTTTCGATACTGCGTTGCAGGGATTTTTTTATTTAAAAAAGGGAAAACAAATATTAATTTATAAACATGATTAATGCAAAATGGGAACCGGTTTATTCTTTTTTTATTTATAGTTATTATTTAGCATTTAGCGTTTTTGGTATAATTCCCATTGATACTTACCAGGACTTAAAAAAAATCCCGGAAACTCCATCATCTAAATAAAACTCACAGGTCAGACTAAAATAGGTGCATATTATTTAGAATACATATTGTTTAAAAATTTTGCTGACCAAATCTTAGGTAATGAACACCTGAGACTAATGAACTTAAAGAATGAAAAAAAGAAATTGTTTTAATTTACCTATTAAAAAAAAAAAATTGGGGAAATTTAATCAAGTTTCATATAGATTAAATTACAAGTATCAATTATATATTTTTTTAGGGAAGGAAAATATTATTGTTTTGTACTTAGCAAAAATCAGACGATTTTTTTTTTTTGAGGTGTTCTTAATTTTTATTGGAGGAATGAACAGGGTGTGGCCTTAGAAATAGGGCATGCAATTAGCGTAATTTTTGTTTAACCGGTAAAAAAACGGTAATTGAAATATTTTTACCGGTAAACCGGTAAAAACGGTTTTTCCAAAATATTAATTATGTGATTGGGTAGTCTTAAAGCAGAAAATAAATAAGTACACAAGGTACAATGGTAGTGAACATGTTACATATTGCTTAAAATGAGCATATAAACACAATTTTTAAAACCATGACCTTTCCTTTGGCGCAGTCAAGCGTAAATGTAGCACCTTTAGATTAATTTAGATTTTCAAATCAATTTTCATTTTCAAAACGCAGCCAGCCAACGAATGCTGGTAAATCTACATCAAACCCGTGGAGAACCCGGAAATAAACTCAATGTAGCTTGCTAAACCTCCATGCGATCTTCAGTGTCAAGTAGGTATACTGGCTTGCACCAGTTCTTTTTAGCCAAGGCAAGGAGAGCGGAGTGATTCCCTTGTCAACCGCGACCACATCTCGATGCATTCCCACGTCGGTTTTTAGGAAATATTCCCTGAGACTGCATATCTCGCGATTGTGGAGGGTCTTACCATTTAAAAAGCTTCAACTTTCTCTTTTTCGCGGGGTATACACTAATACAGCCTCATAACCGATGTCAGTGGGTGATGCAATTGAATTGTAGTCAGCACCGTACGGACCCTCCTATCCAGGGTGTCGAATTCGGTCCGAGTCCATTTTAGTATGCTGAAAGAGTACATAAAATCGGGATGATCCAACCGTTGAAGGCTCGTACCTTATTTCCGCTTAATAGAAGACTATTTATTACTTTTTTCAGCGACGCGAAGATGAATATGAGATGCAAAACGTTTCTTCAGCGATTGCTTCATACCAGTAACATTGATACGTTGGGTATCAATGTTAGTGGTATAAAGCATTCGACATACCCAATATTTATAGGTTTCAGATGCAGAGAGCGCTCTAAGGTTTACGGAACGTGAGTTGGGTTCCCATGGATGCCGCAATCTCTCCTCGCTTTACATGCATGACCACACATTTATCCACACAAAATTCCATCCTGATAACGCTACTGAAAGTTTCAGTAATTTTCATTAGCTCCTTCAGTTGAAATTTGTGGGGAGCAATGAATTTTAAGTCACTCATGTAAAGGAAGTGCGATATAACCTGACCACCTCTCCTTAGCCGATAGTCTAGACGTGTATTCTCCAGCAGTGTACTTATAGGATTCAAGGCTAAGCAAAATCAAAGTTGACTCAAAGTATCGCCCTGGAATAGACCTGGCTCGGATCGCTATTCCTATGAATATCTCGATATCCAGGATAGCGAAGGACCGTCCTCCATTAGCCATACACGTCATCAAGATGGTGTGCAGAGTTGCATCAACTTTATAGAACTCCATCACCCGCATGAGCCTTGTATGTGGCACCAAGTCATAATAGGCCTTATTATATAATAATAATTATTATTATTCATTTATTTATCCTCACAATGTTTTGTTTATAGCTAAAACCGTACAATTACTCAGTCTAGTATTTGTTACATATGTGAGGAGCTGGTGTCCGTGAAAAGCAATATCAAAAAAAAAAAACTATTCAACATGTCGATAGATCCTTTTGGGAACGACGAACTTGTTGGGTAATGACCATGTTATTAAGGAGTAGCTCCTTAGTACCGCGGGAGCCGCTCCTACATCCATTTTGAGAGGCAGACATGATGAGTTGCTGTCAATATGTTTGTTAATTTTAACTTTAAAATTTGATGTAAGAACTTTAAAGATGGTCGGTAAACAAGTGATCGGCCAATAATTTTTGGGTTCCGCAGTGCTACCTGATTTACGGAGTAGGTGGGTTACTCTAGTTGTTAGGAACTGAGGTAGCGAACCAGACTCAAGCGAACGTGCAACATTGAAAACCATTTGATCCAAAAAAGCGACAGGCACCAAACAGATACTGCGCCAGAATGAACACATGGCATCGTCATCCAGTAGGTAAGTGTCAGCCACCTTGGTCTGGTCGATAAACCCACCATTCATTGTTTTAGAAAGTGCGATTCTGGGTGTACCGTACATTTTCTGCTTCAGGAAGTCGATGTGCTCCCTGACAGGTTAGGTTGGTTAGGTAGGTTGGTATTTGTACCTGAAAATACCCGCCTTACAAAGCGTATCACTCTAGGACGAGTATCACATTCCCTGAAGCAGATTAGTTTACCGATAAGTGTTCTGGCCCCACCAATACGGTATTCAATCCTGCACTGCCAAGCTAGTAAGACTGGTTACGTTCGTCTAGCTTTGGAGTCATTGGAAAATTTGACATGAGTTCGATAGTCGTTGTACAGTACAGTTATACAAACTAATGAATGACACGAATCGTCACAAACGCTTACGTCAAAGCTACTTTTAAGTGTCAAACATTACATATAATGGAAAGTTTGACTTATGCGTGAATAAATGAACAACTTTGCCCAAAACATAAAACCGGTAAATTACCGGTTTTATATTTTTTTACCGGTAATTTTATAGTTACGAAAAAAGACGAAAGGAGAAAAGGCGGTAAAAATGAAAACCGGTAAACCGGTATTGCCGGATTTGCGGATTACTTAGAAATAACTTTATCCCGAAGGAATCTAGAAGCGCGATATAACCGAATCATACAAATATTATAAATGGGAAATTGTCATACTAATATTATAAATGGGAAAGTGAGTTTGTTTGTTTGTTAGTTCGGCTTTCACACTGTAACTACTGAACCGATTGCTTTGAAATTTTGTAGACGTAAAGTTAGAAATCCGGATTAAATGATAGGGTACTTCTTATCCCGGAAAAATTTGGTGTTCCCGAAGGAAATCTGAAAAGCACGATATAATCGAACACCACGCGGGCGAATCAAAATAAAGCATCATATAAAATCACGTAAAGCGTCCCAGCGCGGCAATAAATGCAAACATTCAATAATTATACACAAAATCACTAAAAATACTTCGTTGAACTCGAAGTACTTAGTGTTACAGCTTGCGCTTCCCGCCCATCTATGAAGCTATACTTAGTTTCATAATTATTTTATATTTATCGTATTTGCGTAATTATTTATGTTAATTTAAATTTATTATGATTACTTTAAATTACTTGGGAGGATTTTAAAACCTTAGTTTATTCTAAAATCACACTTGGAAGTACACTTCCGGTCTTTCGGCCATTATTTTATTAATTTTAGAATTATTGATGCAACTTCCGAGTACCGCCAACTTTTATTATAAATTCCTCTCGAGCATTAGTCTTCCCGCCCATCGGATATTTATTTATTGAATCAAGCATTGTTCAAATGAATAAATATAAACAACTTTCGATATTTTAGGTTAATCCAAATATCTGTACCTACACAATTATTGACAATTACTAGCGTTACTATTAACTTTTTCTTAATTTTATTCAATACCTGATAATTTCCGTTTTCGTTGTCTATTAGTTTTGTGACTATTCGTTAGTGTTTTGACTCAATGGTGTATAAAAGCTACTGATGTCTGTACTGTTGATCATTAATTAAACAGACTTGTACTGGATCATACTACGTCGTTATTATTTTCCACGCTTCTGAAGCATGTCTTTACATTAGTATCCAAGGGTGCACGGAGCAAAAAGTGACACAGCCTCCTCTCACGAGCGCTGACGCGAGACTGCCGGCTGACCCGCGCCCGCGTCCCGCATAGAGCCCCTCTGAACCTCGCAAGGCAGAAACTCGTACGGACACTTATTTTTATTACTTTTCTTATTAAATATTTCATCAATTTTAAAATAGAACTATGATTCTATAGCTCTTACAGATACACGTTACTGCGAGTAAGAATATTTAAAAAGGTCTAAGCGCTTTAAGAGAAATATCGATTTAAAAGTTAAAAAACGCCGTGTAGAAATATTTTTCTTTTGACGTAAATATAGGCCGTATAGAAAATAATAAACAATAAATATGTTGTGCTTGAATCTATGATTATAATATATTTTTTTCAAAATTTTTGATCAAGGCATTCTGGAGGAATAAACTTTGAAAGATGAGCGTTTTTGGCCGCTCGAGGGTATCTATCCCCTTAATGGATTATGAAAACCAAAATATTTCAGTAGTTAAACTATTAGGAACATTAGGAAAGTTTGGAAAGCTTTATAATTCATATTTTATACAAAGAATCTAACCCACGCGAATGATGGTGGCTCGTTGAAATGCTGTGGCTAGTCGAGCGCCGTTGGCGGACAGACTGAGGCAAACCACCTCGGTTTGTTAGCAGCCCATTTCAGCTGCAGACGACAGGAAGCTGAATGGTAATTACATCATTAAATTATCAATTTTTATATTGGCCATTATCTTGGGAACTTATCTCCTGACTTGGGTTGATAAACCATCAATTATCGATTATTTTACTCAATTTGAATTTAATAATAATTTGAAATTAAGAATAATAATGTTGAATCCAACTCGGCTAGGCTGCTTTCGGGAAGCTACATAGAATCCGTAGTGTCTCATGACAAAAGTTTTCGACCAATGTGTGTTGCCAGTGATGACAGATGGAACTGAGACGTGGTCGCTTACAATGGGCCTTATAAGAAAGCTCAAGGTCACTCAAAGGGCAATGGAGAGGGCTATGCTTGGGGTTTCACTGCGTGATCAAATCAGAAATGAGGAGATCCGCAGAATACTAGAGTAACCGACTTAGCCCGAAGAATTGCAACACTTAAGTGGCAGTGGGGCGGGCACATTGCCCGTAGGACCAAAGTCCGAAGGGGCCGACGGGTTCTCGAGTGACGACCACGCACCGGAAGACGCAGCGTGGGTACGCCCCCGACAAGGTGGACTGACGACCTGGCGAAGGTCGCAGGAAACCGCTGGATGCGGCAGGCGCAGGACCGGTGGTCGTGGAGATCCTTGCTTATGTCCAGCAGTGGACGTCTTTCGGAGAAATGAATGTTGTTTAACTGTCAAAATGACATTAATTGCTATTGAGAATATGTTACGTACTCCTAATTGCACAGTATAATTGCCCAATTGTGCTAATTGTTAAGTAAAATTTTGTGTAACATATTCTCAAGAGGGTTTCTTTTTGACGGTTCAAAAAAATCATTGCGTTATTTATGTTGTTGAGAAAACTCGTTTTCCAAATATATGGAGCAATGGATTTGCAATATGATTCAGATATATCGACGCTGGAAAGAGATTTTGTTGTATCTGGAAAAAAGGCAACTTTGTTTTTTTGCATAATTGAATTCAGAAAAATACTGTGTCGGACGGCCTGATCAACGTATTCCTATGATGTTTCTTTTTTATGATACGACTTAGACTTTTTTGAAACTGTTTTCTGAATTCAATTATTCATTAAAACAAAGTTGCCTTTTTTCCAGATACTACATAATCACTTTCCAGCTTCGATATAGTATTAGTGTGTTACGCAATGGGTGCTGATGCATATTATGAAATGCTTAATTCTCATCGATATTTCTAAATACAAGAGAGAAAGAGGAAATAAATACGTCGGCCCGAAAACTTGCTGAGAATTAAATATCATCAACAGAAATAGAAAAAAAAAACTTGGCTTTTAAAACCACGCCAACGCAACCCCACCTGATTTAGTTAGAGTTACTTCACTCGACTTGAGGGTCAATGGTCGCCGCACCCGCGAGGGTAGTTGGTGGTCGCACAACTTGACATTTCATTACCGTCGTAGTAGTCGTGTCGTAGTATTATTTTATGTTTCCCTCAGTTTTCTGTAAATAAAAGTTGTTGCTTTTTTACACATTTAGTTATAGGAGGAACTTTGTGGGTTGGCTTAATGACCATGTTTATGTAGAGGATTTGAACGTTTCGGATAGAATGACGTAGGATTGAATGTATTAAGGCGTGTGAAGATTTGTCTGAAATCGAATACAGGTAGCAGCAAATCAGCATAAGTATGATTTATGTGCAAAGATTTTTTCGCAGGAAGGTAATAAAGCCTAGAGCACAGGCGTAGAGTAGCCAGCCTTTCGGTGTTCTATAGGATGCGTTTTGGGGAATATGCCAGGGAATTGCATGATTTAATTCCCCCATCTCCGTTCCAACATCGGACGACCCGTCGTACGACGAGTTTCTACCCTTAAGTAGTTAACACCACTACGATCCGGACGAAGCGTTTCGCCTCCTACTTTATACCGCCATTGAGGGACTGGAACAATTTGCCAGCGGCGGTGTTTCCGTCGGACTACAATTTGAGTGTTTTCAAGGCTAGAGTGAATAGGCCCTTAATAAACTAGTGCGCTTTACCATCAACGATTGCGTTACTGTTTACCATCAGGCGGGATTGCGGACAAGCGCTAGATTATATATATTATTAGTATTATAATATATATTATATTTAAAAAAATGTTCATAGAAAACTGGAATAACTATAAATATTACCTACGCACTTTTCGTTAGTTATGTTTACGTCCTATTTTTTTTTTTTTAATTGTAAACTAGTGCTTGACCGCAACCCCGCCTGATTGTAAGCAGTAATACAATCGTTGATGGTAAAGCGATCTAGTTTATTAAGAACCTATTCACTCTAGCCTTGAAGACACTTCAATTGTAGTTAGATGGAAAGATCGCCAAAGTCTATTATTTTTCCTATATTATTACGCCTAAGTAATAATATAGGAATAATAATAATAGGGAGCGAACATATTGACATCCACCGGACACTTTTTTTTGGTAGTGTGGCACTAGTTATGACTTTGTGCCAATTTCAAGTAAAATAAAAATATTCAAATGTTCTTCTTTCTTTCTCTTATGGCTTCACCCGGTTTGTGCATTTAGCCAATGTCACGTAATGAATTATTCATGTCGAAAAAGACGGCCACGCGAACCGAACACTAGAAGAAAGATTTGGTACAAAGCCATGATGTCGCCACTATGCTACAATATTTCACTGTTCTTTATGAATTATTCACTGAATGCACTGTTTACTACATAAATCACGCGTTTTTATTTAGTAAACGACACTATAAATAATTTAAAAGTCCAATGAAAAATGCGCGTTGCACTCATCTTAGCTTCCCGCCAAAAATCCAGACTCCTAGCTGTTATTTAAACGTCTTTCCAATGAAATCTTTATCCAGTGTTAGATTAACTTTACTATAGCTGGATAATGAAAACAAAGTCGTTTGCACAGATACCAGGGTGTCAACGCCCTTTTAAATAGCTTTGCCTTCATTAAAGGGCAAAACGTGCGGGTGACTCAATAATAAAATGTTAGCACGACACTACATTATAGTCCTAATCTCCTAATGATTCATAGTTGTAATATTCACAAACAAATAGATGTTCCCGAAAAGTGAGCTTATTGGTTTTGTATATACATATTTGGTTAGGTAGTTCTCCGAGTATGGCAAAGCAAAACTAAAATATTCTAACAGTAGTGAACAATCATATTATTTAGCGCAAAGTGGTATGGAGGACAGCAGGTCAAACTACACGAAATTCCCAAAAAAAATTATTTTTTTTATTCTACGTTTTATTAAGGGGCTTTGGTCCCAATATGGATATGTCAATCCCATCGTACCTTATTATACAAATTATTTGACAAATATAAGCTACAAGTAACGACAACGAAAGTAAATCTAAGAAACAAGTAAGCATACAATACATGCAATATGACGAATCATTGCTGATCGACCGCTATCAAACGACATAATTTTCTGGCTGCTTCTAATTTCGGTTTTGATAAAACACTTTGGATCAGACCCACAATTAATCGATTTAATTTCAGTTCGCTCAGCAATGAGTCGCGTTAATCATTATTTCGAACACATTCCATCAGCAAATGTTGTAAATCTTCAGTTTTGTTAACTGTCAAATATTCCCAAACTTGAGCCTTAATGTGCAAGTGATAAGTTGAAAATCTTAATAAAGAATTTTGACAGATTGTAGTAGCTTGATGTGCTGTCGTCTGTAGATAACCACGGCTATGTTCTGAACATCATTATGATGTACCTATTATCATTAGCATATGCAGCCTATAATAAACCCACCACTGCTAGGACTCAGGCTGCACCTCTCTGAGAGGGAGTGGGCTGTAATTTACCACGCGGAACCAGTGCGGGTTGGTGGCAGATTTAAATACTTGGGGTCTGTGCTCCACGCGTCCGGCGATATTGATTGCGACGTTAAAGCACGCATTTCCGCAGCTTGGGCAAAATGGCGTGAGGAGACAGGTGTCATTTGTGACCCCAAAATGCCGGTTAAGCTTAAGGGACAGGTCTATAAGACCATCATTAGACCTGTCCTTCTGTATGACAGTGAGGCGTGGCCTGTGCTTGAGCGACACAAGCAGGACCTGCGTGTCACGGAGATGAATATGCTGCGGTGGATGTGTGGAGTTACGCGGAAAGACCGCATTAGAAACTCCCGCATCCGTGGCAGTTTCCTTGTCCGTGACATAGCAGACAAACTGCAAGAGAGTCGACTGCGCTGGTACGGTCACGTCTTACGTAAACCGGCAGGTTACGTGGGTAACAAATGTCTTGCCATGGCGCCTCCGCCGGGCCGGAACAAGCGAGGTAGACCAAAAAAGTGCTGGCTTGATGTTGTAAGAGATGATATGCGTGCCAACAAGCTCTTACCACAGGATGCTAAAGATCGTGCGAAATGGAGGAGAATGTGCAGGAAATCGGACCCCGGGAAAGCGAAGCCGCGGATGCGACCGGGACAAACGCTGAGATGATGATGATGATGATGACCAGTGCGGGTTGGTAGGTCCCTCAATAATTTCGATCCAGCTTGTACCTTGCTGTCCTCTCTCAGCAACACCCACAGCCGAGGTCCGTACGTGCAGGTGCTTTAAACGTATAATAGTTTAGTTTTTAAGTTCAAGTTTACTGGAGACCTTAATCCGTGGCCCTGATATCAATCAACAGATAACATTTCAAATCAGCAGACGACGACGACCTAGTTGAACTGCGAGATGTCTGTGGAAAAAGATGTTTCCAGGTAAAATTCTATTGATATAATAATCCATCCCTATAAAGTGCGTATGTTTGTATGTCTGTCTGTATGTATGTGCCCGAAGTTGCTCAAAACCCTCACCACTATAGATAATCATATAGATCTGGATGCGCTGAGTTCAAAAAAACTATTTTTTCCGTTATCGCAACTAGCCTTCTATGCTTAAAATCGATTTGAAAAAAAAAATTGCAAGGCGCCGAAGGCGCGGAATCTCGGTCCTTAATGTGAAAGCTTGTGAGTATGGGTGGATGCTTTTTATTCTTCACGCAAAACTGGCGAACGGATATGGATGACATTTGGCAAAGAGATGGTTTATAACCAGGATACTTTTGATCCCGATGATCCTACGGGATCGAAATGCGAGTAAAACCGCGGGTCTCGGCTATAAAATTGAGTGCTACAGAACCGACTGTATTGCCCAAAATGGTGCCTACAATTTTCTATAAAAAATATTCCGTGTCTGCATTTAGTTGCGCCTGCGCGTGTCACTCTCGCGCCGCTCATTTGCATTCGGTTTCACTTTTCTCTCGCCATATTTGTTATGGCAGAGTCATTCGTAAAAATATTAGAGTAGGTACCTTGTTTTTAGAAATCTATTCGTTTACCTCGACGACATACCGTAAGAAAAATTACGGCAGTTTTTCGTCGCAGCTTACACACGTGTATCTCTCATGTATTCTTGTAATCTGTGCCATAGCACAGATTACAGAATACTACATAATTATGGGCTACCACCCCTTTTTCATACCCCTAAGTGATAGGTAAGGGTTCATTAACCTTAGCTAACCTAGTACCTAGGTAGCAGTATCTACAAAAGTCATGCGAACAACGCGTCATAGTGACGTCACACAAATCCTGTATCTCGCAAACAGAGTTTACCGTGCAGCTAGCATCCATACTATCCATACTAATATTATAAATGCGAAAGTAACTCTGTCTGTCTGTCTGTCTGTCTGTCTGTTACGCTTTCCCGCTTAAACCTCTCAACCGATTTTGATGAAATTTGGCACAGATAATCTTTAGACCCCGAGAAAGAACATAGGCTACCTTTTATCCCGGAAAAATTTGATGTTCCCGAGGGAAATCTAAAAAGCGCGATATAACCGAACTTCACGCGGAAAATATGTAAAGAAAACCCTGTCCGATTCTTGAAGTGTTAGGTATCGATAACTGATTCTACTAATGCTTAAAAGCCGGGCTAAACTTAAAAAAAATTGCCTAAAAATAAATATTATTTCGCAAAAGAAGGTAAATTAATACATGTGCGGTAGGCAATACATGCGCGGGCGAAAGGGAGCAGGGCACGCGGCACGCGGTTGCATCGCTATTTGCTATTAAAAAAATACCAAGTTTTGGGGAAGTTGGAATTAATTCGCGGAAAAAAAGATTATTTCAAAATTTATTAGTATTGTTACTATGATGATTATCACGCCGTAACAACTGAACCGATTGCTTTGAAATTTAGCAGGCATAATGTTCTAGTCCGGATTAAATAATAGGGTACTTTTTATCCCGGAAAAAAATTACGTTCCCGAGGGAAATCTAAAAAGCGCGATATAACCGAATACCATGCGGGCGAAGCCGCGAGCGGAAAGCTAATATAATATAATAGTGGTTCTATTTAAGTCTTTGATCTAAGACCATGTTCTGCTAGGTAATTCCGACACCCACTATCACGTCTATCACTAGCCATGGCTTTCATTTTGATAGCTTTTTTTCATATAAATATAAACTAAGGCTTGTCCGCAATCCCGCCTGATGGTAAGCAATGATGCAATGATGCAAGCATTAATGGTAAAGCGCGCTAGTTTATTAAAAGCCAATTCACTCCAAAAAAACTGAATAAGAAGGAAGACGGCAGTTGAGCGAGGTGATGCAATGTCAAACCCAACAACACGACCAACGATGCTGCGCCAGAGGAAGATTGGTGTAGGGACTCTCCACGACCAAACTCCCGACACTACAACATTTGGCGTATCGTAGCCGGCACAAATCGCAACACAGCTGCTCCAGACCTGTCCTCTGCGTACGGCGTTACCAGATATCATATAGACATTTAAGTTTTTGCTCTGTTACTGGGATTTGACTTTATATTACTTACTTGTAGGTTTAAATTTTAATAGCACGCTTTGTACATATTATTATTTTTTGTGTATTCTGTGGAAAATGTTGTTGGTTACACATTTGCTCATATATTTTTGTATTACTCTGTATTAAATATAATGTGTCACTGTTTGTTTTCCCAAATAAATAAAATAAAATAAAATCATGCCGGAACATGACGAATCGCTTGGCCGCAAGACTTTGTCTGGTGGGTGGTAACTTCTGCCGGCAGCCGATGTTATGGCCTACCACCGGCAATTTTTATTGCATTATAAATTAAATTATTGAAAGGACACCGAACATAGAACAATCTAGCTGCGTCCTATAGTTTCATCCGCATAACTTTCGATCCCGAGGGAGGATCTGGATAAAAAGTAATGTAGGTATATGTCTTTGCAAGACCATCTGTGTGTCAAATTTCATTCATAAATTTCAGTAGTTTTTGCGTGAAGAAGTTACAAATAAACGCATACACACATGAACACTTTCGCCTTTATAATATTAATCTAAAGAATTAGCAATAGGCATTCTTCGAAATGAGTCACTGTATTGATAAAAAAGTAAAAAAACTAAAACCCTACTACGACAAAAAACGACGCTGAAAAAGTATAAAACAAGATTTTCAGAATACTGAACTGAACAAAGTTGCTAATGTAGTTAGTTGCAAGTAAATGGACACAGTAGACTCTACCAAGATGCCTTTGTTGTAAATTGACAATAATGTCATACAATACTATTCTGAAGTATGCAATATTCACTATGTAGATATAAATTTTCGTGTTTGGAAAACCGCAGTCACACGTTATCAAAGTGGTAGGTAAGTATATGTAACGTGTGACTACGCCTTTCCAAACATGAAAATTTATCTCTACATAGTGAATATTGCATACTTCAGAATAGTATTGTATGACATTATTGTCAATTTACAACAAAGGCATCTTGGTAGAGTCTACTGTGTCCATTTACTTGCAACTAACTACATTAGCAACTTTGTTTAGTGCAGTATTCTGAAAATCTTGTTTTATACTTTTTCAGCGTCGTTTTTTGTCGTAGTTGGGTTTTAGTTTTTTTACTTTTTATTATTTGTACTATTTTGGTGTTAAAGTATATTTGTGGCGCATAATATTAACAAAAGTTAAACTGACGAACTAAAAACTAGGTAGTTAACATACGACATCTCTTTTGACTTATGCCTCGGCGTATAGTATTATGGAGAGATACCCTATTTTACTATTTCGTAGCACGTGGATCGTAGCGCCTATAGCAACGGTTTTCCCGTATGAAGCTCCCAGTATTTCGTAGTAGCGACGCACATTTGCGTCGATGGCAGCGAGTGGGTCATGAATTAGTGGATGAGGTCGTTAGTAAGCATAAATAGATTGGATGTTTCATATATTGAGAGGACTTGGGAAGATTTCTTAATCTATGTAATTCTTCTAACGATCGACTGTCATGTGGATTTTTAAGTAATTTATTATGACCCAAGGCACATAAAAACAATCCCTCTATGGTTTTGACTCTACTGAGAGCGACATAGGCCTGCCCTTTAGCAAACAATGACTTTCCTAGATCGATAACTGCTTTATCAAGAGTACAACCTTGTACATTATGTACAGTACAACCCCAAGAAAGAATCAGCGGGAGCATTTTACGCTGAATTTTCCCAGACCCCCTCAAGCCGTCAAATTCAGTGAGGCAAGGCTCGATACTGATATGTCCGTTACGTCTATCTTAGGTGTAGGGGGAGGTCAGAGCAATTTAACGTCGAAGTTTATAGTAAGAGTTAACGTTCAGTCGTTATGGGATCCTGACTTCACCCTGCAAATTTTTAAGTAATTTATTATGACCCAAGGCACTTATAAACAATCCCTCTATGGTTTTGACTCTACTGAGAGCGACATAGGCCTGTCCTTTAGCAAACAATGACTTTCCTAGACCGATAACTGCTTTATTTAGAGTACAACCTTGTACATTATGTACAGTACAACCCCAAGAAAGAATCAGCGGGAGCATTTTACGCTGAATTTTCCGAGACCCCCTCAAGCCGTCAAATTCAGTGAGGCAAGGCTCGATACTGATAAGTCCGTTAATATCTGCTTTTATGGATGCATCGTCAAATTGTATGAGGACAGCGCTTGACTGTTCTCCCTGTTCCAACTGATCGCGCCGAAGAGCAGGCCATTCCAAGGCCTTCACCACTCCCATCGCTCCGTTTACCAAACCCTGGTTTACATTCAAATTTCTACGAAGCATTACTCGGGATTATGTACAAGCATAAAGTACTCGTGAAGCTCTTTCAAGTGATACCAAATACGGTATATTTATTTTAATTTTATATTGACATATAACTTTTTGTCCGCTAGAGGGCGCAATACTAAATTTGGTAAGAAGCTTTATAGCTCATAACCAACAGAATATCAAGGCCCTTCTAATGGTACTGCAGTGGTCTTATTCTGATAAGTAGTAAAGAAGCTATGAACGAAAAGATGTGAATTATATGCAATCAGCCAATTAAGACGCTTCTAATGATATGTCATTTGTCGAATTCTGATAAGTAGTTTCGAAGTTACGAGGGAACAGATGAACATACATACATACATACATACATACATACATACATACATACATACATACATACATACATAGCCTGTCAAAATCATAACCCTCCTTTTGCTTTGCCGTAGTCGGGTAAAAATTAGTGTATTACGCAATAAGGGTTTAGGAATCGGTAAAGATCGGTAAAGAGGTTAAATCTTGTTAACGCCGTCAGTCAGGAAGGAGAACGTATAGAAATGTTCTCTGTCTTCGTCAAATTCCCCCGACCCACATTATTTCTTCCACTGTAGCTTTATGTATGCTTGGTATAATCGAATGTTATTTTATTTCTCCTCGGCTGTACCATAACTATGCTACCTTATTCGGTGGCCATGTGTGACGAAATCGTTTCATCTCTATTTTGCTGTCGTTTATGGTCATATCAAGTAAAATAATCAGTGCATAATCAGGATATGATGTTGCCGGTGCTGGGACACAGGCCTCCTTTCAGTAAGAGGGATTGGGCCGTAGTCCAAAACCACGTGGCCCAATTCTGGTTGGTAGATTTCACAAGGCTTCTTGTAAGTAATGCGAGAATTTCTAATTACCTTTTATTCTTGACAACGAATAATAGACCACTGATTCCACAAGTTTTGGGTTGGTAATTCGGTGTGGGGCACTTATCACCGTGACAACATAGATGGAACGAGCGTGGAGTTAGCTCTCTTTCTTTCTTTTCTTTAGAGTGAATACTACTCCAACTCTTCAATAGCCTCTGTGGTTAGATACCACAATTTTGCCAATAACACGTGTAACAAATTATATGAATTCATTAAAAAAAAGGAACAACTTCGGCTGCCGGCAGAAGTTACCACCCACCAGACAAAGTCTTGCTGCTAAACGATTCGTTGTGTTCCGGCATGATGTCTGGTGACGCCGTACGGAGGACGGGTATTCGCAGTTGGGTTGCGATGTGTGCCGGGTACGATGCGCCAAATGATGTGGGTCGGGAGTTTGCTCGTGGAGGGTGTCCACATCAATCTCCCTCTGGCGCAGTATCGTTGGTTATGTTGTTGGGTTTAATATTGAATCACCTCGCTCAACTGCCGTCTTCCTTCCTATTCACTCAGTTTTTGCTTTACCATCAACGATTGCATCACTGCTTACCATCAGGCAGGATTGCAGTCAAGCACTAGTTTATAATTAATTATTTAAAAAAAATCGTTTCAACTCTATTTTGTTGTCACCTATGGTCGAAACAAATAAAATATAGTGCATAATCAGCATATGATGTTGCCGATGCTGGATCACAGGCCTCCTGTCTGTAAGAGGGGGTGGGCCGTAGTCCAAAACCTCGTGGCTCAATTCGGATTGGTAGATTTCACAAGGTTGTTGTAAGTAATACGAGAATTTCCAATTACCTTTTATTCTTGACAACGAATAATAGACCACTGACTCCGCCGATCACAAGTTTTAGGAAGGTTATTCGGTGTGAGGTCACTTATCACCGTGACAACATAGGTGGAACGAGCGGGGAGTTAGCTCTCTTTCTTTCTTTCTTTTCTTTAGAGTGAATACTACTTCAACTCTTCAATGGCCTCTGTGGTTAGATACCACAATTTTGCCAATAACACGTGTAACAAATTATAGAAATTCTTTAAAAAAAATATTTCACAATAATGGCGGATATCGCCAATGCCAGTTGAAAAAACGGCCGCGTGAGTCGACTACTAGGAGATTTGATGCAAAGCCATGATGGTCACTATGCTGCGATATTTCAACGTTCTTTATGAATTATTCACTGAATGCACTTTTTACTACATAAATCACGCACTTTTATTTAGTAAACGACACTATAAATAATTTAAAAGTCCAATGAAAAATGAGCGTGACATTCATCTTAGCTTTCCCGTAAAAAAACCTCGAGTTAGCTCTCATTCCAACAATGCTAGACAATGACACTATTGATAACTCGCTTTAGGGTCATTTCACCTAACTTGCCACGTGAGATTTTTGCGGAATCGACTGGCTGTTACTTCTGAAAAACCCGGAAACGGAATATAGTTGAAACAAACCGGAATTCATATTCATTGCATATCTAGATCATCTCATGAGCGTGAATATTTATGTTACTAATAGCGTTTAGGCATGGTTTTTTTTAACTACATATATTTAGCTATAGAACGCAGCCAAGTATAGCACGGACTCGTTACACAAGCTTACGTAACTCAAATAGTGGTTACAATGACTTAATCTTATTTATAAGAGCCGTATCAAATGGCCGCTGTAAGTACGTAGAACCGTGATGTTTCGGTAAATTCGTGTTTCAATCTGCACGGGAATTACGAATAGCAATGGATTTCATTTCGGGAAACCGCTGGGTGCGAGAGGCGCAGGACCGGTCATTGTGAAGATCCTTGCGGGACGCCTTTGTACAGCAGTGACGTCTTTCGACTGAAATGCTGTTGAATGTATTCCATTTTGACAGTTCAATAATATTCATTGCGTTATTTACGTTGTTGAGGGACACATTTTTTGATCATATGGAGCAATGGATTAGCAATATGCTTCAAAATGATTCCAATTGATAGTATTAGTGTTACGCAATTAGGGTGCTGATTTGTAATTAAGCTCTTGCTACGTGTAATAATCGAAAAGTTTCTAAATCACATCACGCCTGGGTTCCTCGGGGGGCTGGTACCCATAGTAGGTAGGCACACACATTTCGCCAGTAATGTTTATGTCCCATGTAATAGGGGTGAGCCTGTTGATATCAACCGGGCTCTAAAGACTACGGGATTTGGACGAATTTGTTCCTGGGATTCGAAATCAAGGTATCATGGTTTTCTTAGCCCTTGTAACCACTGAACAGTAAACGCGGCAGATAAAAAAAAATCTGTAACCTAATCGTGGAACATACTATTATTCTAAATTTGAATCATTTTGAAGCAATTACTAATACAGTGCCCTTTACGTTCGAAAAAGTTTCATTGCGTTATTTTAATCAAGATAGTGGTTAAAGTTTCATTTTGACAGTTCAATAGCCTTGTTGAACTGTCAAAACGAAACCCAATGAGTGTGTTACGCAATTACTCTGCTGTTCATCTATGTAACTATGATCAAAGTCATCTTAATTTTAGGTTCCTAAAGATATATAGAATGATTGAACATCTTTACTGCCTCTGAACTGCATCTAAAACGCTGTCAACAACTGTAATCACAGTTTGCTCAGCTGTCAGCAGATGTCAGCACGGCAATCTACCCGAAACTGTAAAATTTTTCCAATAACCTAATGCTTAGAGATAAAGTAGGAAATCTATTAAAAGAAATCTGACAAATAGTAGCTTGATATGCTGGTTTGTGTGGCTGGAGATTCGTAGAAGAACTAAAGTCTCCGACATAGCTCAGCGTAATAGCTCTTCGAAGTGGCAGTGCGCGGGGCATATAGAACGTAGAGCCGATGGGGCATAAAGGCTCTAGAATGGTGACCACGTACCGGCAAGCGCAGCGTTGGACACCGACCGACTAGGTGGTCGGATGACCTGACCTAAATCGCAGGGAAGCGCTGGATGCAGGCCGCGTTCAACCGTTCTTTTTGGAAATCCTTGGGGGAGGCCTATATCAGCAGTGGACTTCATGTAGCTGAGATGATGATGATGACGATGTTTTGGCGTCTGGTTCTAATAATTTAATAAATTTGAGTTTAGGGTATTCTAAACGGGACATTTATACAAAATAAGGGAAGCTACTCTAGGAAATTGTCTCTTTTATGTTTCTCAGTAACTTATTATACAGATATATCGAAAGATTCCGGTCGCCAACAGACAGACCTGACGCAGACTGTCTTTATATAATCCTGTTCTTTTTGATAAACATTTTGTGCCTCAACTCGTAACCATCAATCTGTCTGGATAAAAGCACCTCCTTAAAGTACTTTTTCTTCTGTAGGTAGCAGAGCAGATGATAGAGTAAATGTGTGTAGATCTCTACGGAGATCAACATTTTTGAATGGGAAATTATCTTTAATTTTCTGACTGTTTTTGATCATTAAAAAAGGAAATGGCATAATGGTATAATTGAGTTCGAGTTTTGATTTGACTTTACGTTGTTAATTAAATATTGAACTAATTCTTATTACTTATCAGTTCCAGCCAAACTTAGAATTCAATAGAGTTCGAAAGTTTAATCCTACTTGAATTCAGTATATTATTTTGTATGTTGTATATTGTCGATAAAATGTAAATTATTCTATGTATTAATTGATACTTATCATATCACATAGAGCTCGTGAAAGCATTGCAAGCGAAAGCATTTACTGCTTCGATTGAGATATCAAGAACTTCTATTTCCCATTGTATGTAAATAGTTCCAGCCGTTCGCCTTTTCAAAAACAATGATTTCATTGTTTATATTTAAAAAGAATAAAATTAGTTTCGTGTTGAATATCCGATCCGTATAATCTTCCCGGCTGTTCTGGGGCAGGCCGGGTGCAGTGTCGTTGCTTCGTAGAATGATACAAAAAAAAAAGCAGGGAGTGTGTAAATAAATACAAGGCGCGCGTGCTATTTGTAGCACCGACGCGCGTGCGCGACGCATCGCCCGACGACGCCACAGATTCACTCGTCACAGATAAGACATCATTCGAATAGTGACGCATGCCGTTCACCACGATGTAGTTCTAAAAAAAAACATGATTAAATGGAGCGTTCAATAGATCTGACCGAAATAGACTTGGTGAATTCTTTTTAGCTGTATAAAAAGCTTATTGGTGTAAAAGCCCTTCTTTATAACATTAAAGTTCTATAAAAGTCGTAGTAGACTTTAAGCAGGTCAAAAACAATTAAAACACCTAACATTCTATGAACACTGTCCTGACTGGAATTTTATAATCTTTGAGAACCAGTGGTATTGTCCTTGTCCGCCCTGCACCTAAACGCCTAAATGCATTCCGACTCTAGATTCCGTCCAACACAACTATGCCCAAGGCTAGAATTTGTTAAAGGCTCAAATACTAAATTTATCATCAGGATGAAAATTTCAGAACAAATGGGTAATACGTGTCCAAATGGGTAATGTATCCGGGGATATCCCGAGTGTCAAGTTAAAATGAAAGACGTACTTGAATGAGCATCTATTTACTTCCGGCCTCAGAAAAGTTGTGTAGGTATTGTAAGCTGAAAACGGTATGCCCAATAATTAGTGTCAGTGAATGACCAAGGAGGCAGTGAGACGGGAACGGGAACCAGGAGGCGGGGAGGTAGGAGGACGGCGGGCGCGGGACCCGGCGCCGCGCCGCAGTCCGCGCGCCGTCCCTCTGTCGGCTCGTCGTGTGCCGCCGTCGCGCACCCGACGCACGCGATCGTCGCCTTTGTTTATTGTTGGACGCGCGCTCTTACAGCTGTTCCCAGTGCTGCACCGCAACCTGCCGCAGTGCTGTTTTTTTCAGTGATTTCGGTTAATAAGTGCACTTCCTGTGGTGTTTTTGTGAGCTGTGAGTGTAAATGGAGTCAACGGGGCGGCCCTAGAGCTGCCGGTGCGGTACGTACCAACACCTCTGCCTAGCTCGCAGGCTGTGAGCGGCTCGGTCATGGCGGCCACGGCCCGCCGCGAGATAGACACGGGCGAGGAGGACATAGCCGCTATTGCTAAACAGATTTCTGACCATGCCGAAGCCATATATCAGACTTGGAAGGCGCGTGGCCTCGCGCCCACAGAAATATTATCGTGTAGGCCCACGCCTGGCCTTAAATTGGCAGAGAGTCTGAGGACTAAACCTAGGCCGGAACCTAAACCCGAAATAAAACAGAGACCCGATATTAGACAGGTTCAACGCCCGGACGCGCCTAGGGAACAAAGACCAGACGTCCGAAGAGAACAGAGACCGGACACACGCCGCGAGAGTTTCGAGCCAGAAGAAGAGACCATAGAGGTTATGCTTCCTCCGGACTTAGTACCGGAGCGGAATGGTACTGGAGGCGCAGGCACAGGCGCGAGGCGGGCCGACCCCGCTGCTATGCGTCTCGAGGTCGCCCGCGAGGAGGAGCGCCTGCTGCGGGCGCTACGAACCGGTGGTGTGGTGGCCGAACGCACTGCAGAGCGGCCGGACGTGGTTCCACCGCTGTCACTCGTTGACTATGCCAAGAGTAGATACCAGGACAGGCTGGAAACAGGAGCAAGGAAGCCGGCAGCCGGCGCTAGCGGCGAGCGCCGAGCGTCGCTGGGATCCCATGTCACAGAGGCGCGTTCTAAATTCGAGGCGCGAGCACGGCGCGCGTCCAGCGCCGGCGCCGGTGAGCCCGCCAACGCAGCAGGAGGAGTAACGCCCGTGCGCCCGTTCCTTACGCGTGGCTCTGTTGCAGAACGTGTGCTTATGTTTGAACGATGTCCAAGTGAAGCTACACTTGAGTTGGCCAAACGGAAATCTCCAGCAGCCACCACTTGGCGGGGACCACACGATGTCATCAATAGAGCACAGGTGAGTTGAAGCCAATGTCCTCTAAATGAATTTGTACGTTTTTATTTAGTACACTGTCGGGCTCTCCTTGGTAAACATAATAAAATAACGAGGGGTAAAGACCGGCCAAGCAAGAACTAAAACCAGGGGCAGGAGCAAAGCAAACAGTAATTATTTGTGCGCTGCTTGACGATTGTTGTTGCGCCACAGACGTAGCGGAGCAGGGAGCAGCGGACGCGGCTGTGAGCGCGAGGTTAGCTAGACATCTATTTAGCCGGTGCCGTTTGTGTACACAACGCGATTATTTTGTGATTCAAGTACACAGTGACATCAGCTGCTCTGTTCTATGAAGATACTTGTAATACATGTTATATTGGCGATATATTGTTTGGCGCAAACATCTAAGCAAAATGTTTGACACAGTTAATATAAACAAAAACCTGTGTGTTGTTAAGTGTAAATGAGGTAGAATGTATTACAAAGCACTCAAATAGGAATGTAAACGTTCATCTTCGTCCATAATGAGCATGAAGAGAAGGTCACTAGCAAATACCGCTCATATCTGCCCACTTCTAATATTCATTCTGAGTTTTATTTGTACAGTTCAAACGGTTGCTTCATACGCCTTCGCAGTTTCAGTAGCTTCTTCTTTATGTTTAGAGATGACAAAATTGAGAGATGATCATTGAATGCCATGTGTCGGTTGCATAGATAGCGCTATACCGATTTATATAATGACAAATCTGAAGAGCTTGTCGAGCAGAATGAGTCCAATGAACCAGTATAGTTCGATGTTATTCAATCATCGAGCGCAGTATGCGCTCTGTTACTATTCGTACATATGTGAGTGTGTACATTGTACGAGTCGGTTCGTTGCATTTTTGTCAAATTGCCAATTTATTCCTCGTTGAACAAGATCCCGCTTGCACGACATCGAATAACGTGCTCCATAGATAGGCTCAAGTTTTACAACAATTCTGCAATTGTCAAATGAACAGTGTCCAGTCATATTCTGTGTAATTGAGATTCGTCACAGTTGTTTATTATCCTTTAGTTTGTGTCATCAAACGTGTGTTTTTCTAGGGATTTCATTATTATAACAGCAATTTAATTGTTGTTATTTTTAATGTTTACTTTTAACTATGTACGCTTTTTATAGAACCTAATGCAGTCGCAGGCTGTCCATCGTCTCTATGATTTATCACCAAGAGAACTTCAAAAATATATTTTATGTCCTCCGCGGCAATGGATAAATATAAATCACTGCGAATGGTAAACAAAACAATATACCTACATGTCTAGTACCTATAATATTTTCCTCAATCAGAAATAATTTGAAAATATTGATGTAACAGGAAAATCGACCAAAAGCGAAATGATTTAAAGTAAGTAGTACAGTTATCCCAATAGGCATATTAACCTCATAAAAACAGGTCAATATAAAAATGCATGAAACAGTATGCCGAAAGTATACATATAATTCGTGAGGTGTTGTCTAAATACGCGTTTTCGTATAACCGTTACATTTACGCACGTGGAATCATAAACAACGACAAGCAGGATACGAATTCGAGGTATTTGTGTCACAGAGTAAGGTGCAGCACCCAATACCCACTTTTATGTAACTATTTACAGTACTTAAACGAGAAAAGATATATCCTATCTTTTTCCTGCAACCAATAAATAAATAAATCTATAGCAAATGTCTAACACATGTGATTTGTATATTTCTAAACGGATAGAGATTGTTCACCTCGTCAAACTACTACTGCCACAGAAAAAAGTAGTGTTCCAAATTTAAATCCGTCGAAACGGCGGGAATGGCTTGGCTGACGCCCAGCAGCGTTAGCCGATTAGAGCCGACCGACATCCGAATGCATCCGAATGTTGCTGGGGCTGTAGGAATATAGATTCATTAGTATAAATCTCTACAGCTTCATCGGATTCGGTTTGTAAACGCTTAACCATTATGTATAGGTTATAAGAATTGCGTGAATAAAAACACAGGAAACCAAAACTGCAGTATCACCTACATATAATCGGTCGGAAATGGCTGACAAATTGGGCGGAAGTGATTGTTCACAATCATAGCAGTTGCGTATGACATAGGTGTCGTGCGAGACTGTTCGTGCAATCGTCGGTAATTGGGACGTCGTGTTATGCAACATGTTACGAGAATGAGCGCAGTTCCAAATGTCATGAATCCAGAACAATTGCGTTTTATATTGCACGTGTGCCGAGCACCTCGATAAATTGTCTTTAACTGACGTTTACTTTGAAGAGTCCACTGAAAATATTGATTTATAAACAAGAAGAGATTTCTGAATCAAGTTTACAATATCTAAGACAACCGCTATTCAACAGCTTCTGTACTGCACAGATATATTCTATACTATTTCCCTCCTCATTAACATTCATGTAAATAACTACCGCAAAATTGTGGCTCTGCCAAGTCCGTACATTACATCCATTCTGAGAAGCCAATGCCTTTTTTAAATAAAAGAGTTGGTCCTTCCGCATACATTTCGTCTTTTCATCAGTTGGCGTCTGTCTAGCGAGAGGGTTATAAATAAACATAAAGCGTGTAGCTCCCTATACAGTGAGTACGGAGTAGAAACTTGTCCGGAGCGATAGTATAGTAATAAAAGTTGATTTGAAGTAGTTAGGCTAGGTACTGAAGGACTCAAGGCCGGTCGCCGGTGGTCGCATGTTCTCACGCGATGCTGGGCCAGCGGAAACAGTAATAGTGCGATATGTTCGAACAACTCTAGTTAGCGTTGCTAACTTTCTTTATTTATTGAAGCCTGATGTCAAGTTCTGGATTAAGATCATCACAAGACAGGTTAATTGATATACTAAAACGGTTCTACCGCACAGGATAACTTAGATCCACGAGTTAGCGTTCCAGACCTTGACGTCCAGGTTTTCTTTACTTATCTTCAGTCACCAGAAGCCAAGAATACTAAAAGAAAGTATTCGGCGTTTCTAAACATTGATATAGGTACAAATGTTTCTAAACGAATGTCTTTAAAAAGCCATTTTACGAATTTGATGAGAAAGCGGTTTGTATAGTGACAATAATCTTATAACAATGATTATGTAGTGATAACATTATGTTAATTAGTATTACGTATAACGTTACCGACATTACCATAAGTATTTTAATCGTTATCTTGGACGGTAACGTTGAAGGTAGCGTTCTACTTAGCCGGCCATGTTGTATTAGGAATCTCATGGTCTTGTTGGTTTAAAAATGTCCTGTTGAAGTTAAAATCTTATTGCCTAATAATTTTAACGCAGTTGCTTATAAATTAGTTTTATGCTTGAAATGTTTATCAATATTCTTCGTTATAATAATGTATGTTTTGGAAGGAAGCGTTGTGTTTTGTTTTTACGTAATATTGTTGTCAATAACTTACATATGCATAGCGTTCTATGCGTGTATGTATGTATAGTTTTGTGTATTAATTTTAACTGTTTCTTAGTTAGCCTAAGTTAAAACGAGTGAACAGTTTACGGCCTTTAAAAATTTCATAGCTGTCTTATCACTTGTAAAGTTCTCAGGGACCTTTCGTTGTCGTGCCACGAAATCAAGCTAAACTATGTGAGGGCACAAGTTTCACTATTCACGGTTGTGTGGCGGATTTACAACTCGGCGTCACGTAACATTTTGTTAACTTTGTCTCTAAGCCGACAAGTCCGACAGTTGTATGCAAACGAAAGTTTCTTGTAGAAACCAACCTCTTTCAATTCTTTCTGCTCAATCTTAGATAAGGTCTGGCTAGAATACTTAAAACAATTGTGTTATTATTCTTTCTTTCTTTATTTTTTCTTTCTTTCTTTATATCCCACTGCAATGTTACATAAACTTGATACAGTATTTTATTCTTTCCTCACACATGAAGTAGGAGGCGACCTGACGCTGCCGGCAGTAGTGCGGAGGATGGTCGGTAGCGCAGAGTCATGGGAAGCATTGCATGGTGTCCTTCTGCGAGGACGTGATGTCGCAGAAGGAAGCTGCGGAATGGAAGAGGGAGATCTCAACTTCCTTCCCGGGCCGCAGAAGATGCACCGGGCGCCGAGGAAGGGCGGATAACGCCCTCTTCCGCCCCCCATGAATGGGTCCAGGGGTGAGGGACATGGGGAAGTCCCCGCCCCCTATTCGATGGACCCCGAGGTGGAGGCGCGCGCGAGTGTCGACGCATGCCTCTGAGGCGATGCACGGGGTAGTTTAACACCCCACTACCCCGTGCAGGAGACGAGGCCCGGACAGACCGAGGGTGTGGGGCCATGGCAGAATTTAGACTCCCGTGGCCCCACGCGTTTCCTCGTGTTAAAGAGACACCGGGGTGGTTTTAGTCAGTAAAAGTCTGACAGACCCCGTCGCCCATCCCAGGGCGGCGGACATCCTATGAGGATTTCCACCCCGAAGAAAAAAAAGTATTTACTTCTTGACATCTTTGATCTTACTCCAGATTACTGCTCGCTTCTCTCACCAATTTCGTCGCCATTACTTATATATCTCAATTTATTTCTAATTCTTAAGTTAATGTAATATATATTATGTGTATGTTGTAGATTTCTAAGTAACCCAAAATTATGCAAAAGGAAAGGATATAACTGACTACAGTAGTCAAATCACAAGTCATGTAACTGCACCTATTACAGCAATTTAATCTTATAATGTATTATTAAAGTGATAAAGTGATTTGCGAAATATTTTTAACTGTGTGTGTGAAGGTGAGATGAAACTAACGACCGTAACGTTATTTTTAACACCCTTGCTCGTAAAGCTGATGTAATTCCACCGGTTTTAAATATGTAAAGCAGGCCACAACAAACGCGTGTTTTATCAAAGCAAATAGTTAAGTTATAGTCCATAACAGCATTATTTTCCATAACAGCATTATTTTCCATTTCAAGTAATTATGGAACTGATCGCCGCCGCACGGCTCGCGCTGCGCGCTGTTCCATATTTGAAATGGCAAATAATAATACTAATGGAGGGAAAGCAACAGTGTGCATTCACAGATTGAGTTTATTTAAAATGAACAAAATATAAAATACTTCTATTTCTGTTTCCTCGCAAGTGTGTTAAAAAACGTCGTACGATATACGTGCGTATTGGTTATAACATGCTCGGCTCAATTACACCCTCGCCTTCGGCTCGGGCTGAAATTCCGCCTCGCAAGTTATAACCATCATTACGCACTAATATCGTAATGTACTATAATGTATGAATGTATTCTGCTTCTGAGTTAAATATTTTAAAAGCGATATATTGATTAAACAATTTGCGTAACAACTCAAAGAAAGAGTTTTTGACCTACCTAGTTCTTTTTTTTTTTTTTTTTAGACAAAACCCGCCTCTCATTTCCCAACCCACTGCAACTCCTGAAAGCCAGAATCAACAGTGGAGACCGCCAGAAAAACGCCGAGCAAAAAAGCTCGACGAGTCCCGGAGAAACAATTGTCTTGGGTCCCGCAACGAAATTGATCAGAAAAGAATAGCGGAGGAGTAAGAAAAAAGATATTTTTCTACCTAATTCTTGTCTAACCGAGTTGTAGGTAATAGCAAGGAGTAGACTAGACTCTAGAATGATGTCGTGATGGCTTACATACGGAACTGCTTCAAGAATCAACCAGACAGATTATGTCTCCAAACTTTTCGATATACAGACGACAGCTTATTTAGCTACTACTTACAAGCTGTCAGATTTCTTTATTAGATTTTCGACTTTATCTCGAGCTTGACTCTAAGGTTGATTGGGAAGATTTGACAGTTTTGGGTAGCTTGACCTACTGCGTTCCATTAATCATCAGTTGCAGGTGCTAGTGTATCTAACAAAATAATACTTTTTATAATTCTCGAAAGCTTATTGATTAATATTATCTTTACCTCATCTCCAATGTCAAAAGGCTTTCTTTTCCTCAATTTTCTTGAAGAACCTGTTTGTATTAAGTCCACAAGGGCAATGGTATTATTCATATGAAACAACTAGTCATTAGTAAGGAAAAATAATTTGCTTCAGCAGAATTATGATAGAGTTAAGTCACGCAATTCCGACTTATAATAACTGAAGCTTTCATATAATTTATTGGTCGTTACACTGTTGGGAGGTGGAATAATAATTAATGAAACCAGTCAACAGATGTTATTTATTTACGAATAATAATGTACGAATAAAATTAAGAATGTATAGTTTAGACACTTAAATCTAAGCATTCGAATGTACTTAATATACTATATTTTTAATAAACCACTAGACAATGATTGTACATACGTATAAGTACTGATCTCAGTATAAATTAAATGTAATAAGAATTTCCATAATTAATCTTACTTAACAATTAAGTACTATAAAAAAAAAAAAAAAATAGATATAATATTCTAAAATTAAAAAGCAATTATGTATAACAAATTACACTCTTAAAATAATATTATTTTTTCTCTAGGCGATTCGCAAGAAGTTAATTTTCGCACGATTTGTGGGCGAATCGATTACTCCGAAAATACTTATTGGCCAGTTGGCAAGTTTTAAACTGTGTCATATTAATATTATTTACTCTGTGACTATATGCAGTTAAGAAAAAAATTAGGCCAGCATGAAAAAATTATAAATATTGGCGTATCGCGTCGCAGTATCTCCGGTCCGGGTTCGTCTTCCGTTTGCAGTAGGAGCACCAGGTCCCTCGCCAGCTGCCTCAGCCCATGGACCGCGCGTCCACTGTTTGTCGAAATCCTGATACGTCGCTTTTATAATTTATAATGAATAAATTCTAAAAGTCACTTAGAAAGTTCCACTTTACTTTTACAGTACCTAAGTAAGTTACACTTTACACTTTGCTGGGCACTATTAGGCAGAAATAGATGGCTTTTTTCTTGACACCCAGACACACAAAGCACGAAACCCAAGGTCAAAATCCAGGAACAAATCTGGAAAGTTAAGTTATCGTACAGGGTTCGTAACCTTCACAAAAGTTGTGAAATGTAAAATCTTGCTAACATTATGGGATGAAGATGAATACAAGGTAGAAAAGGAAAAACCACTTGTCCTACCATTGCCAGCATGAATTTTCTATGATAATAATTCTACCTATTAAAGATAAGATAGTGTTATCAGTACCCTATATTCCGATTACATATTACAAGATATATGTTTTAAATATGCGTCAATGACCGATATAGTCTGACAACTACGTAATGACGCTAGTTGGCGGCTTCTTTGATATTCTCTCTTAAGTTTACGGACTTCTAACTTATTGATTAACTAGCTTTTGTCCGTGGCATTGCCCGTGTTAAATTTCTTTTTGCTCCGATGCACCCTGCCGCATCGCATCGACTGCCTGCGCTATATTTTCCGCTATGTTTTTTGATTCGTAAGCGTGATATTAAATAGCCTGTGGCTTTCATCTATAATTGAGTTGTCACATGCAAAAATATTGTATTTATTAGGTCTGGTAGTTTCAGGAATTAGTCCTTTCAAACAAACAAAGTCTTCAGCTTTATTATTAATATTTAAATTAAAGTATTTGTTTGATATGTTGTGATGAAAAAAGTAGCATGTGATTATTTACAAACATTGAAATGATAATGTTTCAATGGTTTGGTCATTTTGAGAGGATGAATGAATATGACTGGCAAAGGTATTTATTTATAGATAAATGAAACGATTATTTACGAGGCAGATTTGAGTAGAGATGCGGAGAGGGGACAAGATGATGTTTCTCGGGCGTCGCGTCGCCTTATTCGTGATGTTCTACAGAAAGGTCAGTGTGTATGTATGAACAGAACAATCAAAAGGCCAATTTATAATTAACTAGCTTTCCGCCCGCGGCTTCGCCCGCGTGGAGTTCGGTTATATCGCGCTTTTTAGATTTCCCTCGGGAACATCAAGTTTTTCCGGGATAAAAGGTAGCCTATGTTCTTTCTCAGGGTCTAAAGATTGTCTGTGCCAAATTTCATCAAAATCGGTTGAGAGGTTTAAGCGGGAAAGCGTAACAGACAGACAGAGTTACTTTCGCATTTATAATATTAGTATGGATTTCATTCAGGCCGTTCATAAGTCTATACTCCATTGGTTTAAGTACATAAGTACAGGTAAACACAACAACCACGTGACTTAGTTAACCGACTACACGTCATAACCGGTATTATGTTTAGTCGATTAATTAAGTCGCGTGATTTTTTTGTTTATCTTAAGTTAACTCGCTAAACAGATGAAGTATAGACGCAATCTGATCTTGATGACAGTCAATGTTACAGTGTAGGGAAATTAGAAGTATTTACGACAATATTGAGACTGACATTTAACTGTAAATTGCGAGAATTGCCAATCAATAGTATGAAATACATAAATAAATTGCAAAGAGTATGTGTTTATTTATTTATTCACTCACGAAGTACCATTACAAGCCTGTAATAATAAATAGTAAGCAGCCGCTTAACTGTAAGGATTATAGCAGTGTATAATCAATTAATCATACTTGACGTATTGGGGGGCTAGATTTTTATCTAGCCCCCCAAAACGTCAAGTGTATGATTTAATTTTTAATTTTGCTGTGCATTGCATGACGACATCAGGAATTATGTCATCGATGTGTTTACGCGTTACTGCATACCAATAAAGCTATATTTCAATGGAATTTTTTCCTTATACTTTGTATGTCGGACAGATTCGATCATTGGTTGAAATCCCCAAAATCTGTTTAATACCTGGATTTCATCCATCTTTCTTTTTTTTGTAGGGCTATCACGTAAAATTAATGTCGACGGTATAATAATCGTCCTGAGTTCCTGACCATCAACATCCCGACTCTCACTGCTGAGCCGCTCATTTCTAGGGCCAGTCAAACTCAAAGCCTTTGAAATAGGAACATAAAATGCATTTTTGAATGTATAATCTTACAATAAAAAATTGTCGCTCCTTTTAAAATTCCTTAACTCCTCTGGTGAGTGTACATCAAATTAGTCTACATACATATTTTATTTTATTATTTATTTACACAAAATAAAATGCAAAATAAGTATATGACAAAATCAAGATCTGAGTACAAAAGTGCTGCTTATTTCTTAAGATTTTGTCCAGAAGACCTGCATACATATAACTGAAACTTTGTAAGTAAAAAATATGAAAACAAACGAAATGCCAGACTATGTAAATTGAAGAGACACAAACAAGAGTCATGTGATATTATTTGCAAAACATTTTTCAGTACGATTTAATACTTACGATAATTATAATGTTTTTGTGAAGTACAGGTAAATTGTTTGCATTCTTAATTTACATATCATTCTTTATTATTTTATCATACACAATCAAAGCACGAAGTATCCTATCATATAAAAATATTAAATACTAAGGTGCGTATTCCAGAAGGAAACTCAAGCATTGATCTCTGCTTAAACATTAGGTACTTAAAATTAGTTTTAACCAATCAAATGGCTTGAAACAAGGACGTTCTGTAATACGGACCTAAGACATGCCCAAATTTTGATATTTTTTACTTTCGATCACAGAACAGATAAAAGACAGGATGGGAAATCATCAAATGACGTCTTCCTCTCTGAGCAGAGCAGAAGGGCGTTTCAGACTTTTACAGTCTAAAACCCACCCGTCTTTATTCACTTGCCTGTGTGACAGGGCCACGGTTCCTTCTTTAACCAACCTGCAACCCTGACCCAGGAGGCATCGATCTTCGCGGACCCCGTCACGATGTGCAGACATCTCTTTGAGGCGCGTTCTTCGCAAGCCCGCTCCTGCGGTGGCCGGGAGTTCGATGTTGTCTCCCGACCAGGGTGTCTCCTGCGGCGTTTCCTCCCGCCTTATACGGAACCTCCCGAAACAGCCGTGTCGGGTGAGGATCTGCGTCAGGCGGAAGGTGAGGGCGCTGTAGCGCCTCACTAGCCACTCCTCAAAGAGGGGATTTACCGCCGCTATTGTGGCGTGCCCAGCATTGGGTAGCGCCAATCGCACTCTTTGTCGCTATGAGATCCCGCCGGAAAGACATTACGACCTTACTTAACTATTCCGTGTTTTTGACGTAGGAGAAGTAGGTTCAATTTCATGAAATACCCATTATTTATGTGTAGAAATAAAAAAAGAAAAAGGCCTGTCCTCATGGGAAAAGGCGTGACTTTATGTGTATAAAGTCACGCCTTTTCTCATAGGGATAGGCAGAACACCGCTCCCTAAGATCCTTAGGTTCATGCCTGCTATTTTGCTGCGTTTACTTTTAAATACACCCACGCCAGTCGCGAGTAGCAGATAAGAGCCTGACCTTTCTCAAGAGAATCTCCAATAAGGTCAATGTAATCTCATCTGCCTTGTATTGTTGTATATATACCTTTTGATAGTCGCCTTTCATTCAACCTCTCAACATGACTAAATCTAGGTATATGTATCGAAATAGAGGTCTCTTCATCTTTGATTACAAATGCTTACTAGTAGTACTAAAGTACTTTCTTTTAATCAAACGGTTGCACTCCACAACCGTAGAAGTATAACTTCCAATAAGTAGCTAGTACTCAATGTCCGATTAACATGGAAGAGAGATCAAACCAATAAGAAAAAACTTTCATCTAGCTAATCAATATCATAACCGAACACATGTTCTGATTACGTAACGGTAATCTGAGCGATTGTCCATCTTATTATGAGTGATTAGATACGATTTATGGCTTGTCAAAATAAATTGAGCGGTGTACGTGACTTTCACTTGGGTACAGACGATAGCACATCAAGCTACTATAATCTGTGAAATTCCTTTATTGGATTTTCAACTTTATCGCTAAAGCATTAAGGCTCAAGGTTGACTGAGAATATTTGACAGTTTCGGGTAGCTAGACTAGACCTGCTATCGTCTGTATATCCTTATTGGTTTTGGCGGGTTGCTTGGTCTGAGTGAGTAATGCATGCCTGTTCTCCACCCGGTTTTTTCTCCGTAATAGTAAATAGGAGAAGCAGTGGTGGCCTAATGGTAACAGTCGCTACTTACGGGTTTTTAGTTCGTGGGTTCGGATCCAGACAAGCGTTTTACTTTGTGTAAATTATTTCATCAAACGTGCCGTGTGGTACCGGGCTTAGAATAGTACTAACCCATATCTACCCGTGGGTGTCGTAAGAGGCAACTAAAGGAGGTCTCACCTGGGAAGCGGGCAGCAGCGCTTCTCACGTGGAATATTAAATTACTGCGATCCCCAACCCGCCTACCAAGCGTGGGGATTATGGCAAACCCTCCCCAATGCATTGAAAGACTTGAGGGAGGCCTTTGACCAGCAGTAGACCTCTATAGGCTGAAGAAGAAGAAGGAACCTTCATGAGGAAACTAGCATCCTAGAACCAAACCAAAAGGAACAGGGGCGGGCCGCGTTATGATGTGTGATTTGTAAGTATAGTACACAGAACAGATAAAAGACATTAGAAGGGAAGTAGTTCGGGATTTGTATTAGAACGCGTGTCGCCGCTTGTGTCCCCTCTTTGACTCCACTATAAACAAGAAACCAATACCGAAGCTTATTACGCACACAAATAAACATTCGCACTTAGATTATAAGTTTGTAATTGGTTGTCACACTAACGTAAGCAATGCATTTGACGTACACTCTTACATTCGCAAATTTCTCATACACGCTATGGCGACCAAAAGGTCGATAGTTTATATCGATAAAATTAACAGAAAATGATTGATTGTGTTCTAATTAATGTCTTTACTGTTCTGTGGTATAGTACATCAAACGATCTGTTACGACGCTGCGATGCATGATTGATCGCCACTGCAGGACACAGTCTTCCCAAAAGGAAAAACTGTATTCATCACGTACGAACGACAGTAGGTTAAGCTACCCGAAACTGTCAAAAATTTCCAATCAACATTGAACCTAAATGCTTTATAAATAAAGTTGAAAAAGTACAATTTGCCAGCGACGGTGTTTCCGTCACATTACAATTTGAGTGTCTTCAAGGCTAGAGTGAATAGGTTCTTAATAAACTAGCGCGCTTTACCTTCAATGATCGCATCACTGCTTACCATCAGGCGGGATTGCGGTCAAGCGCTTGTTTATAACTTATAAAAAAAAAAAAAAAAAAAAAAAAAAAAAAAAAAAAAAAAAAAAAAAAAAAAAAAAGTAATAAAGAAATCTGACAGATTGTAGTAGCTTCATTTGCTGTCGTTTACACACAAGCAGGTCCGCGACGGAAGCATCTCGTCGACGGAACGATCTGTTACGTCGATCCGCGTAACAGATCGTACCGTCGTGCTTGTGTACTTGATGAATACACTTCTTCCTTTTTGGGAAGACTGTGTCCTGCAGTGGCGATCAATCATGCATCGCAGCGTGTGACGGCTGATTGATTGGGCGTACGAGAGTAGCTACACCTATGTCTACGTACTGTGTACCAGTATTCCTACATATAATATAGTTTATATCAAACATTTTGTAATGTAATGTACAATACATATACTCAAACTTATTATTTGTACTCATACTCATTTCGATTCATTCCTACACGTCATAATACTGTAATAAGTCCAGCCTCCTAATCGGCGAACACATTTTTGGCAAATGATTGCGACTAGTTGGGATCGTTTGGACCGAACAGACCAATGGGCGGCCCGAATAATACCACCTGATCCCAACTAGTCGCAATCATTTGACAAAAATATGTTCGCCAATTAGGGGGCTGGTTTAGTGGAAAATGATCAGAATAATACTGGAATCATATATCTGTAACATTGGATCGTGTGAGTATATGTGTATAATTATGTACATTGCATTATAATTTGTTTTCGTACAAAAAGACATTGATGATTTAAATAATTGAATAAAGCATCCTAATTGCGTAATATAGTTACTATGAATTACAATCCAAACAATAGCTAATCCATTGTTCACTGAAAAATAGGTCTGCCCAACTACGTAAATAACGCAATTAATTTTGTTGAACTGTCAAAACTAAAACCATTCGTAGTGTTAGTGTGTAATGAAATAATTTCGTTAAACAGCATGGCATAAACGGGAGTAGACCTATGTTGCAGTGGGTAGAACAAGTTCGCCAATGTTGATGAGGATAAGTCAATACTAACCTTACTAAGGTTGATTAATTGTCCAAAGTAAAGTCCAAAGTCTAGAATTATCTTTAAAAGTATCCCAGGATTACATTCGATGGGAACTTAGTGCAATCCATACTAATATTATAAATGCGAAAGTATCTCTGTCTGTCCGGCTTTCACGCCAAAACTACTAAACCGATTATAATGTAATTTGGTATACAGATAGTCTAAAGCCTAAGAAGGGACATAGGCTATATAACATCCCGCTATGACCAATAGGAGCAGAGCAGTAACAAAAAATGTTACGAAAACGGGAGCAAACGCGGACGTACATATTGCTCCCATTATTTTAACAGGCGCTTATAAACTGAAGTCCTCGCGGACGGAGTCGCGGGCAATAAATAGCTAGTAATTTCATATATAAAACTCGACTATCGTGTTTAGGAGGAAGCGAGCTCAAACTTCCAATTCGAGCCGCCACAAAGATTAAAATAGAGACGGTTTTATAATGCTTTCACTTTCACACGTCTGTGGGCTATTATATAAGTGATTATTTTATTAGCAACTCGTCATGCTTGTATTATGGGACTCAACAACATTTAGCGTTTCTTATTTAAGTAATTTTAAAAACTGCGTGGGCAATGTGAACATTGCAATGGCGCATTGTAGCAGAAGCATTGAAACTGTAATTGAAACTGCATGTTGAATAAACAGGGCTATTGATATTTATGATGAATGAATTTTATATCTATAAATAATGATATTTTATTTCTAAAAATAATGGTAGCGGTAGTAATCTTGCTCTAAGGTATAATTTTATAGATAATATCGTGGATCGATATACGCGGTATAAAGGAGGAGGCGAACTGCTTCGGATCGTAGTGGTGTTAACAACGTAAGGGTGGAAACTCGCCGTACGACAGGCCGTTCGATGGTGGAACGGAGATGGGGTCGTACAACACGTGGCTAAAATTTGACGTTCTCCATCCCAACCCCACAGACGCTTAATCAACTATGGAATACTTCTAGAGCATATTAAATGATCTGCTGTAGGGATATTTTAACAGGACAGCTATTGATTTTAATCGCTTAAATTTACGTAAATTCCACGACTATCTAGCGGTTTTATGTCAATATTTTCTTAGGGCATTCTATTATTCCAAAATCAAATGCTCTCGTTTCATAAGTTGCCAGTAGCAAATACTACATACATATTGGTCCCATAAATTCCCGCAACATTCCCGCTAAGTAAAGAGTTCCGAACATTATTTGCTAAGGCACAGGTAAGCAAGCGAATGCCTACTTCAATCTCAATCGATCAATATTTTATTAGTGGCTACATTTTCTGTCGTCTTTGTAAACACGTGGAACATGTTAATGTTTCTCTTGAGTGCGACTTGACGTGAATGAATAGGTAAGAGATGTAAGCATACTTGTGGACAGTAGGTATATGATGTTAAAACTTGTATTCTTAATGCTCTAGTGCTAGTAGGATTGCACAATATTTAATGTTTTTTTAGTTTCACACTGTCATGTGTGGTTAATGAAAAAAAGATGATTACTTTGGTGTGATGTTTATTATTTTGCAGATTGCTATAAATAAACTATTAGGTAAGTACCTATACCATTTTATTACGCATTTTAAAGTAAACTTATACGTAATCTGGAAAAATACGTTTGAAGATAGAACTGTCAAAAAACGGTTAACCTAATGAACTTAATATAATTATGTATATTATACTGTACTAGCTGCGCCCCATTGATTCACTTGCGTTGGTTTTGATCAAGAGAGAATATCGGGTTAAAAAGTATATAAACTATCTGTGTGCCAAATCTGAGGAGAGGAGCCCTGTGCCCTGCTGGGCAAGGTTGATGATGATGATGATGTGTGTTAAATTTCATATAAATCCGTGCAAGCTAAGTTTTTTTGCGTGAAAGAGTAACAAACATCCATCCGTAGTCATAAACTTTCGCAATAAGGTAGTTGACTTAAAAAAAACTAATTAGTCCATCGGTCAGATTTCCAAAAACAAAAACTAGACACGTATTTTTTCTTTTTTCATATTTAAAACAAAAAATGGAGACGATACAGTGCGTTGAAAACTTGTGTGACGTCACTCCTTGCTATACTTTTTACACAACGAGTAACGTCACCAGCCTATACACCAGCGACTAGTTGGGATCGATTAGACCGAACGGACCAATGGGCAGTCCGAACGATCCCAACTGATCCCAACTAGTCGCAATCATTTGACAAAAATGTGTTCGCCGATTAGGGGGCTGATCTTTGATGCCTTTTCTAATTGTAGATTGTTATTGATTAGATAAAACACAATATACGTATCCAATATTTTTCTATAATCTGAATGACGGAATAAATAGAATATATTTTTTTTCTCATGAAACACCCTTATTATAATAGGTATTAGTAGGATGATTGCAACCATAGATATAAGAAAAAGTTTTATATGCTTGTAACATTAACTTTGTATCTAAGTAAAAGATTGTTTTCTACCAAGAGATTACAGTTTTAATTACCACCACGGAAAAGGATAATTACCGCGAATCTCCGTATAATTAATCTATAATGACTAGTTGATTCATCAAACAAACAACCTTGAAGCGAAGTTAAAATTAGGATATTTAAAAAAATACCAGACACAGTAAATAGCGTTTTTATTATGTTAATTATTGTCTAGCGTCCAAAATAATTAAATTATTCATATCCGTAATCACCTCCCACGAGGCGTATCGTGGATCCTGAATCAATGACTTTGAAACGACTTTTCGTGAGATTTTGCTCTATCATCGGCAGGGTAATTGCGTAACACATTATCAGTAGCAATGGGTTTCATTTTGACAGTTCAACAACTTTCATTGTATTATTTATGTTGTTGAGCAGACACATTTTCGAACATAGGGAGCAATGGAATATCAATAAGCTACAAAATGATTCCAACTGATAGTAATGGTGTGTTACGCAATTAGGGTGCTGCAGCCTAATCGGCGAACTCAAATGATTGCGACTAGTTGGGATCGTCTGGACCGCAGTTGATATTATTTTACACTAAAATTATATCAACTGCGCTCCAAACGATCCCAACTAGTCGTAATCATTTGACAAAAATGTGTTCGCTGATTAGGCTGCCGATCTAGCAATGAGTGATGTTGGTGATGCTATGTTAATACCAACTAACAAACTTAGAAAGGAAAATGAAAAATCACGCACGTTCAGCACACGAGATGGAAGTGTTCTTAAAAAATTAGGAATACGAAATTTTGTATATCTTTCTTCTCCCTCATCTAACAAAACATGCATAAACGTGACGCGATCTAAAAAAATCACTCTCATCTCTCGTCTAATTATCTAATCGCCGCACTCTTTAGAACTTCATAAAAAAAAAGAAAATAAACAAATTAGGAATACAAAAAAACTTTTTTACAAAAAAACAACCGACTTCCAAAAACCACTACAAAGGGAAAAATAACTAATTTCGGAAGTCGGTGTCTTTGGTTTTGTATATTTATTTTTGACACCGACTTCCGAAATTAGTTATTTTTCCTTTTGTAGTGGTTTTTGGAAGTCAGTTGTTTTTTTGTAAAAAAGTTTTTATTTTACACTTTTTAGTTGTTAAAAGTACTATGTATTCAGTTGCATCCGGTCAGACTGGAAGCTGACGCAAATATAGTTGGGAAACGACATAATTTTGTGTACTTTAATTTTTACCCGTAAGTATTCCCTCAACTGCCTATGGTCTTCATCATCAAATTTACTGCAGACCATTATTTTCACCCAATGGGTGCAAAAGTCTCATCAATATAAATGAATTGAGTCCAAATACAAGTTTCCTGAACTGACCTTTGTCATCATCATCAGCACCCTAATGACAGTCACCACCCATCAAGGTATAAGGTTTTTGTCAATACAAATTATTCAAGCACAAACACAAGGTAGCTGCTGTGAATTGTTGAGGAGTTCCTTCGACTGTCTCCCGGCTCCATCATCACATCTACTCCAGACTTTTATTAAATTGTAGTGCTTTAAAATACTTAATGAAAATGCTAAGAAATGCACTAGTCGCCCCTGCAATTTTTGAAAGTTTCCCTTGTTTTCTCTGGTCTTCCACCATCATCCTTATCATGAGACCACCTTGGTAACGTCTTCTTTCCAACAGAAAAAGAATTATCAAAATCGGTTCATAAACGACGAAGTTATGCGCGAACAAACATAGAAAAAAAAAAAGCATATATTACGGTCGAATTGAGTAACCTCCTCCTTTTTGAAGTCGGTTAAAAATCAAAATGTTGTTGAACAAAAATAGCCTGCCCTACAACTTACCGGCTCACTCACAGCCTCATTACCTTTGGCTGAAACTAGTAATTACAGTGTTTGTAGGTAAAACACCGTCATTAGCCGTCCTCACCTTCGACTCCTGAAATAAGAAGTTGCAGATCATGATTCCCAAACAGAAATTAAAGCCGCATCATTCCCAGCAAATTATGCTTAGATGACGTAAATGGTGGTACAACATAGTTTTACATAGTAACTAAGAATCATGTTTTTAACTTATGGCGGCCTCTTTATTTGAACAAGTGATTTGATGTCATTAGGTAGTGTTAATTGCGTTTCGAAATAAGCAATATGATCCTGCAGACAGCCGCGACTCGTCTCTTGTAGAACAATCTTTATGAAAACTTTTGGATAATTTTGTTCTACCGGAGTCGCATTGCGCCTGTCTGCAAAGCCTGTAGTCGTGGCTTAATACTTAGAAGTCGGTATAATTATGTTGTTGATTCTATGGTTTTTAAACTATATAAAAATAAATAAATATTACGGACAAATCACATAGATTGAGCTAGCCCCAAAGTAAGTTCGAGACTTGTGTTAGGGGATACTAACTCAACGATATTAAATTTTATAATACATATGTATATAGATAAACATCCAAGACCCAGGCCAATTAGGAAAAGATCGTTTTCCATTATGACCTGTCCGGGGATCGAACCCGGTGCCTCTACGTCGCAGGCAAGCGTGTTGACCGCTGCGCCACGGAGGACATCACTACGAACATGAAATGCTTTCATAACATAAAATAACAAAATATCGAATAAATTAACACTTATTTTGATCCGTGTCACTCAATTGTCAGTTGTTTATTCAAAAACATCAGACGACGATTCTCCTAAATTTAAGAACCTTCCCAGTCTGATCTTAGTCTCAATCTGTCAAAAAATCCTCGAGTTTTGACAAGTTTTTGACATTTGCTTGTCGCCGAGATGAGTCTGCGATTAGACAAACCTTTTAAATTACGAGTATTGGCCTTCAGTTAGTCTCAAGTGATCATAATAAATATGAAGCAAAAAAAGAAAATCTTATGAAAATAAGATATGTCGGGCAACAAAGAGAGAACAAAGTACGAAGTTCTGAAGGGCGGGCGTTTTGGGGGGATGTCTTGTATGTATATAATACTAGCGGCCGCCAGCGACTTCGTTCGCGTGGAATTAGTCATGCTCAGCTCCTATTGGCAATATGTACGGCTGCGTTAGCTCCCGTTTTCGCAACATTTTTTGTTACTGCTCTGCGCCTATTGGTCATAGCGGGATGTTATATAGCCCAAAGCCTTCCTGGATTAATAGGCTATCGAACGCAAAAATAATTTTTCAAATCGGACCAGTAGTTCCTGAGATTAGCGCGCACAAACAAACAAACAAACTCTTCAGCTTTATATATTAGTATGCTCTAAGATTAGTATAGATAGACATTCGAAAAGTTCTGATTCTGTATCTAATTTAAATAAATACATAACTTTTCAGTTTGATTAGGTACGTTTTTCTAAAGTTATATGTGTACTTTCTAAGTATATCTTGAACACCAATGACTGAAGGTGAAGGAAAACATCTTGAGGAAACCTGGACTTTATAAGTCTGAAATCGCCAACCCGCATTGAGCAAGCGTGGTAATTACGCTCTATCCTTCTCTGTATGAGAGGAGACCTGTGCCCAGCAGTGGGACGATAAAAGGTTGATGATGACGCTCAGCAATAAAATTTGATTAGATAACACGAATACTCGATAATGTATCATTATGCATTTTCTAATAGAACCTAAGGCTTCTAATTTCCTTTCCTTCTCCTTCAACTCTTAAGTTGAAGTTTAGATTACTGTTCTTTCATTAAATATCACTTCAGTTTATATTGTAATAAAATATTTTGCTCATTTATTAAGATTTCGTAATTTAGTTTTAATGGACTTTTGATGCTGACTATAAGCAGTGTTTTTTTTATATTCGCCAATATAACTTTGATAAATATGTTTTCGATGAGTTTTTAAGGGTCGATTCTTTGGCAGTAACCATATTATACTTTTTACCTTTCTTAGATGACAAGAGTTCGTGAAAGGTCGTTTGAAAATGCAAAGCAGATGTTATAAAAAACCTACATGTTCTTTAAAAAAATATTTACACAAACAGATAAACAATAAAACAGAAAAAATAATAAAGTGCAATAAATCAGGATTTCTCTGCAATCAAATAAATGCACCATACATTTACCGGTGTTGCCATAACTCACAACTTATTCAGAGTATATTAAACTCTTGCAACATTGGCAGCTTGCCGCCATATATCGCACGAACTCTTATCCATAAACAACAAGTTGCACACACCTATCATTTCCGTTGGGGTCCTAAACCCTTTTAACTCGCTTTAAATTACAATTATTTTGATAACAATTATTTTTTTAACCCGAATGTATTTTTTATTACTTTATATAAGTGCAAATCAAAAAATTGGGCAACCATGTTTTTTTTTTAATTTTTGATATTAAGTACTTTTCATTCATAATTTCAAGTTTGAAATTCGGTGTAAGTATTCTAAAAAGATGCAAGTGCCAAACATGCCTTCGGTTTTTAAACGTCAACTGTATTGTCGTTGTCAGCTTGTTGAACTAGTTGGCGACTTTGACAGTATTCGTTACAGTAAACGTCAGGGAAAACATAAATAATAAATACAAATCAGGATTCTCGTCCTACGCTTGGTTAAGAGTGTCAAATTTTTAGGTTATTTTCTTGACTGCGTACCTATTGTTTTTAATCTTTTGGCATGTGTGTTTGTTCACGTTTGTGTGTTTGTTTTGTCTCGGTGGTGGATTAATTGTACTTCCAAAGGTAAGTCGTTTTTATTATGGGTGAACCCCCTGATGGGGGCGGAGGATTACCTCCCGATATCCCAAGAGCATCAAAAAGACCGCTAGTCGAGCCTAATAATGTAAGCTCTGATCCTAAGAAGACTCGGTCTCCAGCAGAATCGATCCAGTCTGTATATACCAAACCTGGATACGAAAGCAATGCGAAATTGACTTATTCACAATTTGATAAGGGTCCCTTCACGGTCTATATTTCAAGGGCAGAGTCGGAACCGTCTGCAGGTCTGTCCTTTAAAACTCTAAAGTTTGCACAGTTCCTACACAAGCATAATGTGGAAGGCATTAAAGAGGGAGGTATTAAAAATATGGGACGAAATAAAATTTCGATTGACTTTAGGTCAGCTGACAGTGCAAACAATTTCTTGTCCCTTGGGGTACTGGAGAGCAACAAGTACCAGGCTTATATACCGAAATTCCAAATTTTTAGGATGGGTGTTGTTAGAGACATCCCCACAGAATGGACTCTTGAAGAGCTGGTTGGCGGAATTTCTTGCAATGGACACTTTGGCGAGGTTATTAGAGCTAGGCGATTAAATGTTAAATCCCGAAAGGATGGCTCCACATCCTGAATCCCTTCTCAATCAGTGGTCCTTACATTTTTAGGACAAAACCTGCCAGAAAAAGTCTTTTGCTATAATGCATCGCTGCCGGTTTCTACATACCAACTCCCTACCATCCAATGCCGTAATTGCTGTCGCTTTGGTCACATAGCAAATCAGTGCAGATCACAGCCGCGCTGCTATAGCTGCTCCCAAAATCACAGTGGCGATTCTTGCTCAGTTAAGGACTCAGAGGTCACATGTTTCCTGTGCCGTGGTGGCAATCACAGAGCTATTGACCCAAAATGCCCCGAGCATGCCCGTCAGAAGGCCATAAAATCAGTAATGTCTCAGGAAAACATTAGCTACCTGGAAGCCTCGGCAAGGTATCCCCAGCCTAAACGTCTCTTCTCTGAGGCTGCTGCTACTCCCCGTTTATCCCATACTTTACCTCAACATGTGCAATCTTCTCCTTCACAACCTCCTTCCTCTCCAGTAACTTCCTACAAAAAAACTGTTTTTACTCCTCGTCGCCCTCAACCTGTCTTGGGAAAGTCCTATGACACTTACACTCAAAACTCTATAGTAGCCTCTCCTTCTTCTTCACAACCTAATGGTTGTGCGCTTGTTTCTCCTTCTGGATCCTCTCCTCTTGCCACTCCTAATGATAACCTGGTTGAACTTCTCCTCTGCTCCCTTATTAATATGCTATCCAAATTCTCAGACTCTCTACCGTACAATGTCTCTGTTCTTGTAGAACAATTACTTTCTGTGCTATCCCAAAACAGTCCTCCCAATGGATCTCAAAATTCTACAATGGAACTGTAGAAGCATCCAACGTAACAAGCAGGATGTGATCTTCTTAATAAACCATTTTAAACCATCTGTCTTTGCTGTATCGGAGACATGGCTCAGGCCTGGATCCCATTTCAAGATTCCAGCCTTCTCATGCCTCCGCGATGACAGAGATGATGGAAGGGCCGGTTCTGCCCTCTTAGTCAATAGATGTGTTAAGTTCACGCAAATTCCCCTACCAAATCATTGTTCTGGACTCCATGCCGTAGCCGCTAGGGTTTCAGATATCTCTTTCATCTCTATATATATTCCCCATCCCAATCCTAACATTATTTCTGAACTCAGATCTATCCTTTCTGCTATCCCACCCCCCATTATTCTCTTGGGTGACTTTAATTGTAGAAATACACTTTGGGGATCCCATTGCAATGATCCTTGTTCTTCCTGTCTGTTGGATCTTCTGGATGACATTAATCTATGTATTTTGAATGATGGATCTGCCACTCGCAGAGTTTCTCCATCCCAAAACATTAGTGTCCCAGATCTTTCTTTTTGTTCTCCCTCTATAGTCTGCCATCTATCCTGGTCAGTGTTATCAAATTCCTTTGGAAGTGATCACTTTCCTATTTCTATTTCTTACTTCCCTCCTCCAGCTATTCCTCCACCCAAACCATTTCAACCTCTCCTAAAGTACTGTCTTGCTCGGGCCAACTGGGATGAATTTTCTATTCGCCTTGACAAAAAAATAATACTTTCCCTCGATGTAACTCGTCCAACTTCCTTCTCCTCTATGAGCTTTTTATTTCTGCTCTTTTGTCATCTGCTCAATCATCTATTCCATTAAAACCAACTTCCCGTAAGCTAGTTCCTTCTCCTCCTTGGTGGGATGCTGAGTGCACATTAAGCGTCCGCCATCGCAAGGAGGCGGAGAACAGGTTTTCATCATCTTTAGATATGGGTGACTATATATCGTACAAGCAGATTGCTTCACGCACTGCCAGACTTCTTTCCAATAAGAAATCTCTTCTCTGGCGCAAGTTCTGTGAATCTCTTTCCCCCTGTTCATCCCTATCTATCGTCTGGAATAGACTCAAATCTTATCGTCGAGCCATGCAAGATTTTAATATTACTGCCAACGATCCTAGTTTCTTCCTCCATGACTTCCACTGTAGGTTAGCCCCTCCTTTTGTTCCTGAGCGTGAATGTCTTCCACCTTACGAACTCCCCTGCCTTAGCTCTTCTTCCAATATAATGGACGATCCTTTCTCCTTCTCTGAACTTTCCCTTGCTCTTGATCATCTTCGTGATTCCGCTCCTGGTATAGATGGCATACCCTATTCTTTCATTAGGAAATCTTCAGACTCCTGCAAAACACTTTTACTTCAGATTATGATTTCCGGCGAAATTCCTCCTTCCTGGAGAACCCAAATTATAATCCCAATCCTTAAACCAGGTAAGGATCCAAAGGATCCATTGTCTTACCGACCAATAGCCTTATCCTCTGTGCTCGCCAAAATCATGGAGAATCTAGTCAAGAATAGACTGGAATGGATTTTAGAAAGTAGAGGTCTATTATCAAATAGTCAGTTTGGGTTTAGAAAAGGAAAGAGTACCCTGGATAACCTTAGCATCTTTACCTCAGATGTCCGCCATGCTTTTTCTCAAAATAATCATGTCATTGGCGTTTTCCTTGACATCTCTGCAGCTTATGATTGTGTCCAGCTTCCAATACTCAGGCAGAAAATGCTCGAGCTGAGTATCCCTGTGAGACTGATTCACATAATTAGCAGCTTATTGTCGTGTCGGTCCATTTCAGTCCGGTATCAAGCTACCCTTCTCCCTCCTCGCTCTGTTTGGTTGGGCCTACCGCAGGGCTCAGTCTTAAGTCCCATTCTGTATAACCTATACACCTCTAGCTTAGATCTCACTGTCTCTCCTTTCTGTAAAATACTTCAATATGCTGATGACATCGTCCTTTATTCTGAATCCTCTTCTTTCTCTGTGGCTACTACCCAACTTAATTCTGCTCTTTTCTATTTAAATAATTGGCTCTTGGATCATAACCTCTCCCTATCTGTCCCCAAATGTAGTGCAGTAACCTTTACTCGTAGGAGAAACATTCCAGACATCAATATTTTTATTGGTCATGAATCCATTCCTATTAAGGATCAGGTGAAGTTTTGGGCCTTCTCCTGGACTCTAAGCTCTCAGGTATTTTACACCTAAATCACTGTGTGCGTAAAGCAGAGAAGGGTGTTAACGTCATGCGAGCCCTATCGGGCGTTCGCTGGGGTGCTCACCCGTTCTGCCAAAAGCTTTTATACAATGCTATAGTTCGCAGCCATTTTGATTATGCTTCTTTCTTATTAGAACCTTGCAATAAAATCGCTCTGTCCAAGCTTGAGAGAATGCAATCCAAGTGCCTTCGAATTATAACAGGAGCCATGAAATGCTCCCCCATTAATGCTCTTCAGGTGGAATGCCTTGATCCTCCTCTTCACCTCCGTCGTCAGTACCTAGCGGACAGATTTTTCACTAACTCTATTCGCTCTAGTTCTCATCCTTTATTTCCTTTAATACACTCTTTATCTTCTCATATTTCATCCTCCCCATACTGGAAACACAAAGCCTCCCCTCTCCTTGTCAATTCTTTCAGAAAATACAAGGACCTGTCTGCCCCTATCTTTCAAACTAGCATCAGCCCTCTTTTTGAAACTGATTTTCCAGTGCTGATATATAAGCCAAGAATATTTCTAAATTTTGGCATCAACAAGCACTGCCTGAATGCCAATGAAAGCCTTTCTGCTATTCTTGATAGTAATTGGTCGGATTGGGTGACCGTCTACACAGATGCATCCAAATCATCTAACGAGGACTGGGTGGGATCTGCGGTTTGGATCCCCAAATTCAACGTTATATTGAATTTTAAGAGTCCCTCTCAGAACTCTATATTTTCAGCTGAGGCCATAGCTCTATTAGAAGCTGTGAAATTCATAGAGTCTCATAAATTGAATAAAGCTCTTATTCTTACAGACTCTCATAGTTGCCTACAGGATTTATTAAAAAACCCATTCCGTGCAAAGGAAAACTTTCCCATCTCTCTTAAAACAAGGGCGTCGCTGTATAAGTGTCATCAAATGGGAATCGAGGTTGTTATAGCGTGGATCCCCAGCCACTCTGGCATTACTGGTAATGAATTTGTGGATTCTTGTGCAAAAACTGCAAGTACATCTGGCAGCACAGTTTACAATTACTGCTTCCCGCGTGACCTACGCGCTCTAGCCCGTCCTTCCTTCTTTCTTTCATGGAATGCCCTTTGGCAATCTTCCAGATTACTTAAAGGCAAATTTTATGGGTCTATTCAACCTTCTATTCCTTCCAAATCGTGGTTTTTTAAGCACAAATATGTCAACAAGTTAGCTACCTCTACTATAATTCGTCTCCGCCTTGGTTTTGTTTGCTCTCCAGTATTCTTGGCTAAAATTAGGGTCAGGGACCATTCTCTTTGCGAATGTGGTCTTGAAGAGGGATCTTTAGAACATTTATTCTTTTCCTGTCCTTAACTATCTCATCCTCTATATGATCTGCTTCCTAAACATATTCCTCGTCCTGTCAACCTACCTTTCCTTTTAACATTGGCTCATACCCCATTTATTAAAATCTTATATAAGTTTATTTCCCTTAACAAAATAAAAATTTAATCTTTTCCAACCTTTATGTTTACTAATATTTGTGTCGTCTTGTGTTTGTTTTAGCCCAAAGAAGAACCATCGCTAATACTACCGATCAACAGTCGATATTCACTACATAAAATATTATATTACTTTATTTCTCTCCACCTTGACGTTGGCAGAATCATCGGTCTTCGATGGAGCCACACTACTAAAAAAAAAAAAAAAAAAATACAGATCAGATTTATGTGGCATTTGGTTGTCTAAGGCAATAATTATGTTGTCAATAGTCGATGTAATTAATGCATCTGCAGGATACACAAAACCAATGCGTTCTGGTGAAGAATTATTATGGAGTGGAATGGTGATTTCGGTTGGGAAAAAAGAGAGAGAAGAGAACTAGTTGGCACATTTTGTGTTTGTTGTCAATTACGCTCGTAAATTTTGTTATTTTCAATAATGTAATTAATTATTATCCACATTCTGTTATAATTAACACGGTGAAAACCATGAAAGTTTTGAATGGATTTATAGTAGCCGATAGCAGCCATTGACATATATCTGACCTTTGACACTTGAAGTTTTCATCTAAAATATTTAATTGCTTAGGCGAAGGTAACTATTCTTCCGTACAGGTAAGTGACATCACACGTCTTGTGATTATATTTTATTTCCTCAGATATAAAAAAATATTAAAAATGTATTTGAACTCAGGATACGAAAATAAAGAAATGATGTTTTTATTTTAATGTCCTATCAGGTTTGAAATGTTGTTGCAATTTTATTACTAAGAGAGGAGGGGCAAAATCTCGTAATATTTAGAAGGTTCATACTTGATCTCTGTCTTACATACATAACATAATCAACCTATAATGTACCCATTTTTGGGACACAGGCCTCCTCTCGGTGAGAGGGAGTGGGCCGTAATCTACCACGCTGACCCAGTGCGGGTTGGTAAATGTCATATGTCTTAGATATTACTAGGCTCTAAGACATGCCGGTTTCCTCGCGATGTTTTCCTTCACCGTTTTGAGAGTAGTGGTGATGAAATAATTTACACAAAGTAAAGCGCCTGATGGATTTCCAACTTACGACCTATAACTTGTAAGTCGTGGTCGATACCACTAGACCACCGCTGCTCTATCTCTGTCATAATTTCCCTAAATTCTTGACGTTTATTGTCGCTGAGATCGAACGTTTTTATTTACTTATCTACGAGAAATGTCCCTTTGATTCATCTTTGACTCGTCATTTGGTACCAGTGATAACATCAGTTTGTTAATGTCCGAAAGATTAACGTTGCAGGCATACTAAGCTTATGTACCTATTTTATGGAAAACTTTATTGGTTTAACAGTAGTGGATGAGGTAGGTATTTAAGACGTGTGAGGAAAATTCCATAGAAGACTAGGTCATCGCTAACCGAGCGCTACAATTGAATGACAACATTGCCCTAATAGCTGACCGATGATCAAATTTACCTTGGATAGTGCTAGCTAATATTTCAGTTGTTCATTTATTGTAACATGGACTTGGTGGTTTGTACGGTGACGTTGACTTTGGTCTTTAAATCTAGGAAATGCTCATGGCACAGCAAAATAATAGCGCCTTTACATTGTAGCTGTAAGGGCCATTTTCGTAGTGTGTAAGTATGCCTAGAATGTTATGGAACAATGGGATTGTTAGACGCGCTGATCTTTTCCTTGACTGTCAGTCTACCTACCGTAGTGTCTTCATTTTTTTTTATAATATACTTTTTTAACTGTGTTTAGTTTATGGTCTTTCTGTACGACTCGCAATAAATCCTCTTTTTTCTGTCTTTATTCATTATTATATAACTTGTTTTCAGTTTTTTCCACGGCAGCACCTCGTAATCTCTCACTCATGCTGGAAACACTAGCGGATAGTAATTGGTGACGTTATAATGCGAAACCCGTTTTATTATTTATTGCTAATTATGTTTGCCTGTTACGTTGATTTGATCCCTTAATCTGAAATTCCGCTGTATCTGAATGTTTAATGTTTTAGGAACATTAACATAGAAATGGTTTCATGTGATGTGCTGTCATATGTCATTGACTCACTCAAACTGTGATGAAAATAGCAAATATTATTCCAACATAAATCTGTGGAGAGACAATACATTTTGTGTTTCTATTGTGTAAAATATATGTAGAAACAATTGATTCGTCGGTTTGTAATATTATGAATATTTTAGGAACTTCAACGGTTCATAAATCATTAATATCAATGCGCCATCAATCCCCGATTTGTAAAGGAACATTAATCCATTAATGGAGCCTTTGAATGTCATCATTTGGGTGCCACTCATCATAAACGACCCACAAACTACAATATAAAAGTAAGCAAGGACGAGCCGAGATAAGCGCACACAATACACGCCATTAATATTAGTAGAAGATCAACGATATAGTGCTCACATTGTAATAATTTTTAGTCTATGGTCTGCCGCAATGCTGCTCACCTCATTCATTTTGTCTAAAAGTTAAAAAACTTTATGTCTTATATAAAAGATTAAGTAATAGCGTATTTATAAAATAGAAATGGAAGTTTTAATTAAACATTGATGCGCGGAATGTATTTAAATTGCAAATTAATGAGTGAAGATTGTGATACTAATGTCAGTCTACGTGTTTCTCATTTTAATAACTCGTTTTTATAAATTTGTTCTTGATAAAAATAATTAAGAAACGTAACTAGTTTTTTTTTACATATAGCTGATGTTTTTTTCGTGTTTGCAATGTTATTTAAATATGGCGACTGATCGAAATCTGTTGAGTTTCAGAGAGATCTGTAACCAATTGAGATTTTGGAAATCAATCATATTCAGCAATTGGAAATCTTGGTTGATAGGTAGTACACCGTTGTGGAAACAAGGCGTGATGTTATATTTATTATGTTATACAGAAAGTTTAAAATGAGGTTTAAAAAAAAAATCACAATCGATTCCTTTTAACGGTAAACAATGAACAAGAGTTCTTCTTCGAAATATTACGGGTGACAAGTTACAAACTGCGTTGTGTACAGTGTTTGACTTGTACACTCATACAATGCAATAATGGTTATGTTTATTTGCAGAAAACAGTCACGTTTTACTTGAAAATGCTATAAATATATCACACAACTTATTGTTCTTAAATATATTCTACACAACAGGCAAGTGAAGTTGCAATGGGTCGTAAATATTAGCCTCAGAACCTGTAATCTTTCGAGTAGACATTTTTGAGTAGAAACTGCGTGTCGTCAAGTGATGGGAGGTGCACACCCTTTTTTTTGTGTGCGATGGGTAATCACCGTAATCATCAAATGACCTCTCCCGCTTTAGGCGGAGCGGAACGGCGTCCGAATTTTATTAACTAGAATCCACCCTTCTTTAACCAACCCGTAACCCTGACCCAGAAGGCCGAAGGTCTTCGTGGACCCCGTCACGATGTGCTGACATCTTTTTTAGGCGCACGTGAAACAACGCGCCGTCGACTCCCGCCTGGTCCTTACCGGGCGGCGTGCGGCGACCTGCCCACTGCTCACCGCTCGGAAGCCCGCGCCTACGGTGGCTGAGAGTTCGAAGTTTTCTCCCAACCAGGGCGTCTCCTGAGGCGGCTAGAGGCATAAGACGATCCTTGTAGATTAACTGGAAACAGCAAAATCAAAATATTATGAATTAGACTGCTGGAATTATATTATTACACATAAACCTACATGCTCAGAAACGTCAGACGACGATTTAACCGTGAATCCATTTTCGTAAACTTGTGAATACAAAACAGTTTTATCACAACTAGAACATAAATACTAAAATAATGTAGTTAATACGTAGGTATCTGATAAATACAGCTGTATACACAATGGATGAGACGAAGGTCGCTCCAATAATCGCATTGAATTGTGCTTCTTTACCAGCAAAAAAGTGTCGCAAGATAATTGCGGTAGGTACAAATTGCTTTTGCAATGAACGAATGGTATTGAAAACGGCGCAGAGATTGTAGTTTTTCTTTAAATGTAAAAAAACATTTTAAATGGTTGAAATGAATGTTTTTCCATACGTATTTTTGACACAATAAACAAGCTACTATTAAAATGTATTATACATATATTATGACGATTTTATAAGACATGGAAGATTTTCTTCCATATTTTGAACTGTTTTTTTTTGTTGTTGTTGGGATGTGAAATCATCAAATGACTTCTCCCGCTCTGGGCGGAGCGGAAGGGCGTGTCAGACTTTTACTGACTAAAACCCACCCGTGTTTCTTCACTTGCCTGTGCGACGGTTTTTTGTTTAACCAACCCTGACCCTGACCCAGGAAGATTCATTGGGCATTCAAAAATTCGTCCGCATCGCTGTCAATAGTGGGTAACCATGATAATACTTAGGTCAGCCCTATAAGCCTCTCTACATCGTTATATCATTTAAACTTAATTTTGTGTCAAAATTATGTTTAATTATGTGGTGGAAAAAAAATAAACGTTTATTAAAAAAAAAAAAAGAAAAAAAAAGGATAATATTTTGCGTCACACACTGAGTAGCGATAGGTTTCATTATGATAGGTTAACTACTTTCATTGCGTTATTTTCGATGTTGACCAGAAACCTTTCTTAGCACATAGATCAATGGATTAGCAATATGCCTTAAAATGATTCAAGTTGAAAGTAGTGTATCACGCAGATAGAGTGCTGATCGCTTCATAATTTTAGGTATATATTTCGGATACATGAAGGCTCAATATCATATATTGAGCCTTTTGATGCACAAAACAGCAGGATCCCCAAAAACTCGAAATTGTCAAAATGTTGAGATTTTCATGTCACATACATATTATAGAGTTAATCTGCTTACCATCAGGCAGGATTGCGGTCAAGCGCTAGTTTATAATATGTAAAAAAAAAAAAATCCATATACTATTGTTTTGTATTATTTTATAATATATTCAGGTTCAATTATTATCCTTCATCTGAAGTAACTTTCGTGTAACTTTCGAAGTTTCTTACCGCAGACCATATTTTTATAGTTGCTTACTTAACTTTGACGTCTACCCACAATAACACGTAACTTGTTTACTTATTCTCATGAGAAATTGCCCTGTTTTGAAGAACTTTGTATGTATTTCTTCGCCCATTTAATTTTCTAAACCACTAAGCAAAAAGGTTCTCTATGTAATTTAATATTATTATTTGTGTAATAAATTCAAAGCTCAGGATGGTAGAACATTTAATTTTTGAAGATAGTAAAGCTATTCTCGTTGTTAAGGTCGAAAGGTTATCGGTACGATGTAATGAATTTAGAAATGGCGTGTATTCATTTTATTGTATGTCTTTTTATTTAGTTTGAATAATTTGTAATTACTTTAAATAAGTTTTTTTTTCTTCTAATACAGGGTGTCATACATCGACGCACATTTTAACCGCGTAGGTTTGTAGAAGATTGTAGGATATCACTGAATTTTATTGAATATTCGACAAATATTTTTAACTCTGCTTCGTCCAGAATCATGTTCTGAATGCATGGTAACAGGTAGGGCATCGGTGTCCCTGATCACCAAACAATATAATTTGCGCGACATGGATAGACTATCAGAACGTCAGGAATCCGGGTTTCAAAGACGGTTTTGCAAAATTATGAACAATAACTTCGCCGAAATACACTCAGCTGATTCCACTCGTATCGGATGTTTATCACAATTCCATCAAAATCGTATCGTATTGAATAAAAATGTATTGAAAGCTAAATACGACGCGTGTCGACAATGGACATTCCTCTCTGCTGCGTCCATTCATGCAACAAAATTATGAATACTCATGCATAAAGTGTATGTACAGGTATTTACAACGCTTTCCATATAAGTAGATATGTGGAGCGTGTGAAACTGTGCCGTAGAGAACAATGCAGGACCACGGGAAATGCCCCGTGAGTGTACGCCAAACATCATTTACAAGTCTTCATTGAGTGGTCATAGTTGGTTTGTTTTGGGTTGTTAGAGTAATGACATTAAAGAGCTGTTTTCTCATTGGCTTTGTAATTAATTCTTCTTTGGAAACTATTGTCTACTCTTACAAGAGTTAATTGTATGGAAGAGATACCTAGTAGGATCTTTATTAACCTTTCCTTTTCAGTACTCTAGCACTAGTTGTTTGCGTCGCAAAACACAACTTCATCATCATAAGCCTACAGCAGCTCATTGCTCGACATAAGCCTTTCCAAAAGCACGCCATACAGCTTTATTTTTGACAGCTCTTATGCATCTGCACCACCTAACCTGAAGGCGATCTAGGTTCGGGAATTGCGGAGCATCGTTCATTCTCGCGACCCCCGACATATGGATATGTGAGATGGAATAACAGGGTGGTTTTTAGTCAGTAAGAGTCTGGCAGACTGCCCTGCCCATCCCAGGGCAGCGGACAACCATGGGGATTTTCCACTCTGACAAAAAAAGGGTGTCCTAGCTTACGTTAAACGATTCGCGGTCCTCTCCCAAGAACACGTCTACTTCAACTGTCGTCAGTTACATGTTACATGGCTAATATGACCGGTTAATTATCACTTTAACTTATGTACATTAAACATTGCTTAGCTCCTAGTGTCCCACCTTAGCCATTATACATGTTGAATGGTCACACTGGTTATAAATTAAAGTAACCACTCTACAATCAACAATTACAAGCTCTTACTATTTTCCGCTCTATTACAGCAGTATGCAAGTGCATAGCAATTAATATATTGCTATCAATATGTAATTATGAACGCTTTCTCGGTAGCTGCCTTTTCTTTTCTGGTATTTGTTCAGATGCGTGTTATTTAATTTAGAACTATGCCAAAGTCAGCCTGTTAAGTGCAGTGCTGTTTTACAAATGGTGAACGTTAGGAACTTAAGATTTTCATTTATTTATAATCCCGACCTCCTCCGATCCCGAATCCTAAGCCAGCTTAGGCTTCGGAATCGGAGGTCAGGACTTATGGGTCAGTTATCTGGAACCTGTTAGCGGACTTCGAACTAAATTGCGGTTTGAATTTAAATTTTTAAATGAAAAGATATTTTTTGCAAATATGGTACAGACGGCCGGCAGTCGAGCTACTACAATCGTCGAGTCATTTCTTTAATAGATTTTCAGCTTTTTCGCTAAAAAGGTTCAAGGTTGGTTGAGAAAATTAGACAGTTTCAGGTAGCTTGACGAGCTGGCGTAAATTATTGAGGTTTTGTTTAAAACGGTTTTTAAAATAATTCACTAAAACTAGCGTCCAAAATGATTGAATGCAATCCATCATGTTAGATTGAATAAATGAAGCTTTCTAGCTTCATTTATTCAAATCTACAAAAGTTCTTCTTTCTTTCTTTTATGGCTTGGCACGGTTTGTGTGTTTAGCCAAAGTCACGTAATGAATTATTCATGTCGAAAAAGACGGCCGCGTGAACGGTCTTACGAGGGAGCTTTGAGACAAAATCATGATGTGGCCTCTATGTTGATATATTTCACTGTTATTTATGAATTATTTACTGAATGCACTTTTTACTACATAAATCACGCACTTTTGTTTAGTAAACAACACCATACCTAAATAATTTTAAAAGTCCAATGAAAAATGAGCGTGATACTCAGCTTGACTTTCCCGCCAAAACTTCTGAATAATAGTTACTTATTTGTCAAGTATTTGTCAAATTCTATGTAAATGTGTGTGTACTGTAGGTACCTACTTATAAAAATGTAGCACGAACTACATCGCCAGGTGTGTTCGAGTACGCAGCGAAAGTGCGTTTATATACTTAATTTATTATTTCACATTTACGCAATTTATTCTCAGAAGTTCAAACAGAAAGGTTATCAGATAAAAGTTGATTCTGTACAACGTTTCTTCAGTTTTTATTATATGCACTCTTTTATCTTAATAAGCAAGAAATTGCCAGTGAACGCTCCGTAAAATACAAAACATCCGTTTAAAAGAGAATGTACACCACGTTGAAACGAAAGAGCAAAAATCTTTTAATGCAAATAAACCCCTATTAGGCAAAAACTAAAGAGATTATTTCCCCAATAATGACTAACTTAAAAGGTATGTAGTTTTATTGTAGGTAATTCTGACAATGGCACCGATTCTCTTGTTCGCAAACTTTCTTTCTTTTTTCCATTTCGTTAAGAAAAGGATAGAAGATAACATTTTAAATTAATCCTGTCAAATTAAGATACTCCGTAGACAGTTTATCCGCGATTATAAACATGGCGATTAAAAATACGCCAGTTTACGTCAGGAGCGCACTAATTTGACAGGTCTAAACTGACATTTTATCTTTTGTCTTTTTCTCAATAAAATAGAAAGAAATAGATACACTGAACTTAAATTTAATTTAGTTTGTGAACCAGGGAATCGGGACCATTCATTCTAATTTTGATTTAAAGTGTATTTGTTTTTTTTTTTTTGTTATTAACCTTTTTTTTTTGTAGTGTGGCACTAGTTATGACTTTGTGCCAATTTCAAGTAAAATAAAAAATAAAAATCTTCAAAAGTTCTTCTTTCTTTCTCTTATGGCTTCGCACAATTTGTGCAATTAGCCCATGTCACGTATTCATGTCGAAAAAGACGGCCGCGCGAACCGAACACTAGGAGGAAGTTTTTGTACAAAGCCATGATGTGCCCACTATGCTGCAATATTTCCCTGTTCTTTATGAATTATTCACAGAATGCACTTTTTACTACATAAATCACGCGTTTTTATTTAGTAAACGACACTATAAATAATTTAGAAGTCCAATGAAAAATGAGCGTGGCACTCATCTGAGTTTCCTGCCAAAAACTCATTATTAATCTTATTTCATTTAAAAAAAAAATTATGTCTATTTTTGACTTTACTTTTGGATGCCTCTATTTATGTAATGATGTTGCTAATGATATTTCTATGGATTTTGGTTTGAAAATTGTGTTATTATTATTAATGAAAGCTGTTGCAATGTTATCATGCGATCTTGAACCCACGCACTGCGTTTGCGGCTCTAAAGTCTAACAGCGCAACAATGGAGTCAAGGTGGCCGGAGATCATAAAAAGAAAATGTCTCAATGTTGTGAAATTGCAGCATATGATAAAAAAATTAACATTTCAGAAGGTAGGTATACCCTACAGTTCTAATGGAGAAGAGCTGGTAAGATATCTTACTCTACCATTACTCTTTTATCCTTATCATTACTAATATAAATCGGAAAGTGAGTTTGTTTGTTTGTTTGTTCCGCTTTCACACTGTAACCACTGAACCGATTGTTTCGAAATTTTGCAGACGTAAAGCTAGAAGTCCGGATTAAACAATAGATTACTTTTTTATCCCGGAAAAATTCCACACGGGCGAAGCCGCCGGCGAAAATTTAGTAAACAATAATTGGAATTTGTAATGTTTTTAAATTACCGTATTAATAAGTATGGAAGGGCAGTGTAGGCCTGAAAATGTGTATCAGTAATGGCACAGTCTGCATCGTTTGAATAATGTTGTTAATCCATTGCGTTATATATGAGAAAAAATTCTCAACTGAACAACGTAAATAACGCAATGAATGTTTTCGAACTGTCAAAATGAAAGCCTACTATTATTGGAAAAGCTACTATTGATCCCGCAGCTACTGAAGAAAATAAGAAATGATCACGAGAAATCTGCAGTCTACAAGGTCCAATCTCAAATCTTGTAAGCTCTTTGATATCATTTATTCTGATTGATTCGGTGCCGTGAGCCACGCGAACTGAACTTATTACTTTAAATAGATCGGAAACATTTGGTCTAGGACGCGGTATTGTCAACTGGTTATTTATTGGGATCAGAAAGGAAATAAATATTGATAAGAACGTTTATTTTTGTGCCAAGTGGTTTTTGCTTGTAATTTAGATGACACAGCAGATTTAGGATGACTACCTATTTATCTAAGCAAAGATATTACGCAATATATCTGGCTTTTTGCTTGTATTTATGGATAAAAGCAAGTTGTTTTATTAACAGAATTTTATGAATCATAGATTTAAAAAAGATTTTGAAGTCCTTCCTAAAACGCCTAATACAAAAATCCCGCTTTTTTGCTGTTAGCTTAGAAATATTTATCTTAATAGGATTATTTCTACGTAAATATTTATGGGAATAAAATTAGCAATTACTCATATAATTTGCATACCGTTAATCAAATAGTCTACGCAGTTCTCTTCACATTCGAATTCTTACATGGCCATATACGAGCGTATAGGTACGGACGGGTTCTACGGAATATGTTGATAGAACCATAGCGAATGTCAACAAAACGGTGAGAGTGAGCTCTGTGGCCATGGCGAGTACGTGACGCGGACGACACGACATTATGGCGCCCAACCATGCGTGAACTTGATTTTTGAAGGCGAGTTTAGGTGGAATTAATTACTATCCTTAGCAAGGTACCTCTAGGTGGTAGGCCACAACATCGGCTGCCGGTAGAAGTTACCACCCACCAGACAAAGTCACCGCCGCCAAGCGATTCGTGCGTGTTCCGGCATGATGTCTGGTGAAGCCTTACGGAAGACTGGCCTGAGCAGTTGTGTTGCGATGTGTGCCGGGTACGATGCGCCAAATGTTATTGTGTCGGGAGTTTGGTCGTGGAGAGTCTCCAGATCAATCTCCTTCTATTCAGCATCTATTCACTCATTTTCCTTTGGGTAAATAGGCTCTTAATAAACTAGCGCGCTTTACCATCAACGGTGGTATCACCGCTTGCCATCAGGCGAGATTGCTATCAAACACTAGTTTATAATGATTTTAAAAAAACCTAGTGTCTGAAGATTTAAAGCAATTTAAGAAAATGACGCCAATTTTTTGGAAAGTAAAAGTGCAGGAGATAATCTGTTTATGGCTTAATTAAATAATTAATTGGTTTTTTAAACTGTCTGATCGCGTTATCCTTCTACAATAGTTCAAGTTAGACTTTTATTTCAGTTTCTATTTTGTGTATTAAGTAAGTATATACGTTTGTGTTACTTTCCCCAACACTTCCCCGGTTTTGTAAGGACACTTTGATAGATACAATGAAATTAATTGATCGATTGAAAACAGAAGATGTGCATTGTCTTATTCGTCTCAACGTAATTTTGCCTAGAAACAATATGTTTGTAACATCGCCTTTGTCCCGCACGTAATCAAATGTTACTCAGACCGTCAGCCCACACTAGCGGAGAGGACATAAGCGCTCATTCATGCGATCTACATTATTTTCCTCTTACCGTACGATCGTCTGTATATGGAGCTGGCGTTTAGATTACGTCGCCATTTTTTTTTTTAAGGAAGTCTATGACTGACATTCTTTATTTGAATCAGAAATGGAACGCTTCAATAGTTTAGATTTAGAACAATAGAAAAAGTCAGTGGATTTTTTAATTTTTATTTTTTTAATGGTTTTTGTGGTGTAGGTTGTTTTTTTACTAATGGCATCCTGACTTTTGATTTAATATGTGACATTTGTATGATCTCATTACTAACGTTATTATGACTCAATGCAATCGCTCTTCAATGTAAAGGAGTGACCGACAGTAATTTGCTATTGTGTTCAAGAGCCGTGAAAATACGTATTTATTAACAGGCAGCCAATTTATGAAGACGGGGAACTATTTTTAGTTTTTTTTTTTTTTTAGATTCAAAAAGCCGTTCCACAGCAAAATAAGAACAGACCGCAATTTTCATTTAGTGGCCTGATTCCAATGATGCGTCAGTAGCTGAAATACAACAACACGTCATCCGATGCGTTATAATTAATAGCAGATTCTTTTTTTTTTATAATATAAACATTTTGAACACATGAGTTGTCTGACGTATATACATATGTAATACCTTTGTGAAATTGATCTGAAGTCGACCTTCCATTGTTTACCTAGGCTGAATTTAATCACGTAACTTACGTAACAGCTTCTCAAAGGGAAAAGTTTACGCAATAATAGGGGTATTGCACACATAAATCCATCGGGTATATAAAGTTTCAAGAAAATTGACGTGATAATGAGAACGTAGTCTAGACTAGCTTTGGTCAAGCGCTACTGCTAAGCATGACGTCCCTTTTTTGGGTGGAAAAATCATCAAATGCCCTCTCCCGCACTGACTGCAGCGAAAAGGTGTGTCAGACTTTTGCTGACTAAACTCACCTGTGTTCCTTCATTTTCCTATGCGCCAGTGACTACTTTATCTCTTTTTAACAACGCGGCCATGGCGGCGGTCCTAGTGGACGATGTGCTGACACTGACATCCCTTTGAGAATACAACGCGCCGTCAACCCGGGCCTGGACCTTACCGGGTGGTGAGATATTCAAGCTCGCCGTCCGGTAAGGAACTTTAGTATGGATGTACTTAGGTACCTACAGTAATTGGGTAAGTTGGCAGACACGGTATGCATAGAATATTTTTTTATTTAAAAATAGTTAGCAAATTGTAAATGAATGAAGTCGACAATATAATGCGGTTATTATAACGCCTTTATTTTGATAAAATATAAACTTACGTATTGCTTATACATTCTAACAAATACTTAAATTGAAAATAGTCTTAACTCACATTATGGAACAATATTGTTACATCTAATTATACACACCAAACAGTGACTAAAGTGATAGGTACTCAAAATGGAATACAGAACGACAGAGATCTTTCAAGGTCAATAGTAGAGGAGGCAACTTGACTGTTAAAGTTCGAGGGTGACAAACTCGTTCGAAATTATTCAAAGAACTCGCTCTAAGGACTTTGTGTTTGTTTCGAACGCAGCTGTTAGCTGTTACTGAACTGTCAGTGCTTTGAAGGGGCTTCAAATATAATAGGTGACTTGCTTGACTTTATCACTGTGATTCCGTTGTAAGTATAGTTATTTTGGCAGGTGAGGTAACTGGAAATCAGAATGAGTGTATCAAACATAGTAAGTATGCTTATAATTCGCACATAGAGATTTTTGGGCGTATCGAATTTGAAGATTCTGTAGGTATGTTTATCATAGAGTAAGTAACTCACTTTAGGACGATTGAGATCATCGTGAAAATTGCTGAACATCGTTCTTTTTTAAAAACAAACCAACTTCATTAATACATATTTGCATGGGTGTATCTGACATCGTAAGTAACGCAAACTTCGCAAAAAGCCTAGACCGCATGCCTCTAATAAAATTATGATAGTAATTTTTGTCGGTGATGATCGGTTACAGAAAACAGTGTTTAAAAAAAAGTGACGGCTCGGCCTTTGACCGTTGCAAGCGTGCCGCCGCGCGTGTTTGTAAGTTTGACGTTGACCCCTGATATGAATTCTATTAAATCAGCTGATAGGATAGTTTTTCGAGTTTTTTTCACTTTTGTGCGCTTTTTTGTGTAATTTGCGAATTAATTATATTTAACATTAAAAGCTTATTGGGTTATAAAAATTATGAAAGGTCTAAAGTAAATAAAACTGTTTTTTTTTTTAATCAGGAAAAAGCCGACGAAAAATTCCACTGGGCACTGGCGGGGTTCACAATCATGTACTGCATCCATGGTACTAATTTGTGCGTCGATGTCAGATACAGCCTTTATATTTGAAAATTGGCTGTAAATGTAATCTACGTATGTAGGTGCAGTACAAATTTAGGTTAGCCGACAAACCATAAAGTGCGGCAATGCATTTCGACCATAAAGTCTTTTGTAGTTAATTAAACTTTTTATTGAAGTATTAAATCAACGCCCTTTAAGCACATGTTAATGACTCAATAATATTGCTGGGCTGTTGGTTTGCTTAAAATAAAACAGATTTCCATAATAATGTACCTGAGTATGTTGTAATATAATGTTAATTACTTTGTTCTTATGGTTGCGATAAATGTGGCTTTATATGGTTAAAATAACAACTTGCCTTGAAGAAACACGTACGAGAACTAACAATAAGATTGTTATTTATTTATTTTTAATGTACATATAGAGGCATTGATAAAATATTAAACAGATACGATATATTCTAACAAACTGACCAAAAAAAAAATGTGCCGAACACAGCAGCAGCACACATGCATATTTTTATTCGGCATACATTCGTACAGTGTGAGTGAGATGGGGCGCAATCTAAAGCATAGAGAAGAAAAAGATGGCTAGTGTTTGTCGTTTGTTTTTACGAGTGTATCGAGAGTGACTAAAGCGAGATACAGGACTTACCTCCTTTTGTACGCTTCATTTTTAGTGCGCTAGTGACATATCTACCTTAGTTTAATATTTTATCAATGTATAGAGACATAAAAGTTATTAGGTAAATGTGTTTGGATATACAACGTTATTTTTACTTTATACGAAACCTGAATATAGGTTGTTCAGAATAAGCTACTGAATCGATTCCAATCATTTTTACACCATGTTATATTTTTTCCCAAATACATTTAGAAATTGTTGCAGTCTGGTTACCGAGCGCACACAGTTGACGGTAGGTCATAGTAATAGGAACACGGTGAGGAGACTGGGCACTTCCGCGCCGCGCCACTACAGGCGCGGGCGAGTGAGCGGTGCGCATAAGTAAGATAACTTGCTCATAACTTTGTGGATTTTCATGATATCTTTTTGAATTTTTGTATACTCTTTAATTTTTGTAGATTCTTTACTTAAAAATACTGGACACGTATTTCGGGTTTAGCATACCTATACAAAAAATAACGTTGCATCTTATTATAAAATTATTTTTCATTTTGCGAGATAATGGCCCCGATTCCCTGGTTCACAAATTAATTTAATTTTCTATACTGTCTATACTCTATGGCCTATCTTAATTTGTTAACACTAAACTGTTATTTAAATATTTTATCTTCTGTCCCTCTCCTAATGAAATAGAAAGGAAAAGATGGACTGAACTTAAAATTAGTGTAAGAACAAGAGAATCTTCGCCAATATCACTGTAGAATAAATATACTAACTTCTTTAAATTATCTAATAAGTTAAAGTTAAAACTCGCTAAATTCTGTTGAGGATAACCTTCTGTCATGAACATAGATTTGAAAACATAAATATATGCACTGCAGCTCTCTAGGAAGTGTTGCAATAAACAAAGGCATTGATCGATGTCTTATCTAAATAATACTCAGCTGCCTACATGCCTCCCACGTTAAACTACGACGCATATCTTCGTATGGCACAAAAGATCTGCATCTAACGCAGAAACGCGCAGAAGGCAGTTAGCTCAACAATGTGCACCTGTTTTGACCTAAAGAGTTGCGAAATGTGTCCCAGGGCCAGTCAGGTTGGCTGAATAGAATGCAGTACCTGTGCCTTATCCGCATAGAATTTAAGCAGAAGTTTAGATTCAATTTTAGAACGCATTTGAATAATGTGACCGTCATTCGTGGATAGAACTAACAAAGTTAGGTTTCATGACAGTTTTTGAATAAAGTTCTATGCTGAGGTTGAGCGAATTGAAAACGAATAATAATCATATTATTCGTTTTCAACTTGTTCGTCATTTATCTCATGGCCGTTGACCTAACACTTTTTAAGGTAACGTTTCTGATCGATCTCTTTCATTTCTATGAAAATATTTTACGTAAATATGGAAACGAAAGTTTTAGCTGTCGGTGAATCAGTTGGTATTAAATGTGAAATGTCAACGATCGATGTGAAAGCCATATTAAACCTGCAGATTGTTCGGAATCAGATTCTGATATCTTCGTCGAAAATTTGATTTCAAGTTAAACTGGTATGCCCCAAAGTAGACATTAATAATTAGAGTATCTAATAACTTACGGCTTGGCGAGTTATTGTCAAAAATGTAATGAAATATGTATACATGATATATGGAAAAGTAACCTTTAACTTCTACACAACAAAGTCCAGTTTACGCTACAACTTAAATTATTTTTTATAATATTTACAATAGTATTCTTTTTTTATATATAATTAATAACCGCAATCAGTGTTGCAATTTTTGATGGTTAGGAGCCTATTCACTCTAGCCTTGAAGACACTTATAGTCAGACGGAAACACCGCCACTGGCAAATTGTTCCAGTCTCTCGATGTACGCGGTATAAAAGACGAGGCGAAACGCTTCGTCCGGATCGTAGAGGTGTCAACAACGTAAGGATGGATATTCGCCGTATGAGGGGTCCTCCGACGATAGAATAGATATGGATTAATTACATAAGTCATAAATTCTCTCGCACACTCTCCAAATTACACCCTATAAAACACTGACAGGCTGGCTACTCTTCGCCTGGCTTTGGAGACCGTTTTGAACTAAATCTGATTCGCCCATTAGCCTCTTCGCGCGCCCCTCCACCGATTCTAAAGTTGCCAGGTACCCTTTTGCAGCATCAGCCCAAATGTGGCTGCAGTACCTACATACTCCACACACGAATAGATTAATGCTTTGACAGTCACTTGCCTACTAGTATTAGCCACTCTGAAATTATCTAACTACCCTGCTTATGACTATATATAAATATTTTCATATTCGAAATGTTCTTTCACGCAAGAATCGACAAAACTCTTTACCAGCACAAATCCGAACATCAAAAAGAGTACATTTAACGACATTCCAGTAGCCAAAGCTGAACTACTAAGAAACGAAGGACTTAGCGTCAGTGCAGTTGTGCAAGCGGCCTCGCACCCACGCCGCCGCCGCCCCCGTCCTCTCGCTTGCATCATGGATACCTGCAGCCAGTCGCTCGGAGCAAAGGTCAGCTGTGCCCAATTGGGGACAGGAATGAGGAAGTTGTGGGAAAATTGGCCTATTTCGTTGTGCAAGGTTTAAAGAGTTAAGTGCAGGGGTCAGTGGGAATCTTTGATAGGTTTCGCAATTATATTCTAGTTTATTAAAGTATGGATATCATTTAAAGCCGTATTGAAGAAATAAGTTTATAATTTAGTGCCCAATCACACAGGCATACACAGCAGGGATGAGGACGTTGTGGAAATATGGGCCCATTTTGCTGTTCGTTTAAAGAAAAACTCATACTTATGAAAAATCCATATCATAAAAAAAACCATATTAAAAAACCATGGAGACAGAACAGAATTACCTAATTCTAGTTCTGCATTCATTCTTCTATTTTATTGGTTTCTTTTAGATCTGTATTCTAATAATGTTAAAACGACGTTTTTTTCAGTGTCACTTGTCAGATTACAGTTATATTTTTGTATTCTGCAGATTACAGGGAAATTATGCAAAGAAAAACGAGTCCGTTTTTAAGATTTAGATAAAGAACTAGTTTTAACTTACTATTTGACAGATTCTTTGGCAAATCAAAAGTGCTTGTAAATTTGAATAAATTTTGTGAATTTGAGTTTGATTCGAGATGAATGGTATTGTTACGGGCTAGGGGTACTTAAACGCCGGTTAAGGGTTACGAAGTTTATTGGCAACGAAGGTACAGTCGATTGTAGGCAATGACAAGTAGAACGTAGCTGATGTCTCACCGAAGTCTTCCCTTATGTCCACGAAGTCCGTGTTGTAAACACACAATAACAGCACAGATGTTACTCCAAGTAGTACTCACAGTTCTCGTTACAGTTGTCGCAGTAGGTATTCTCAAAGATCGCTTCTTAACTGTCGCTGTTTTCGTATCGCTAGTCGAGTGTAGACTGCCTCTGCGGCGGCGTTACGGTGCTTTATATAGTCCAGCTGATCGAACATTCCAGATTCCTCTAGACGTAATAATAATAGCACATAACTTCGAGGTCACTCGGAAGTACCTACGGTAATTCCCGGAAACGGGTTTCTAGAAATTTCGATGTCGACACTTTGTTGACAAAACTGTTGATACCTGTACCATTCGATAGGCCGTCCTAAGTCTAGCAATGCGTTTTATTATTTTACCTAGAAAATGTCTAGATCTGGAAAAATAGGGCTTAAAAGTGACTCACTGCATGTCACGCGATATTGAACCTTATGCCATCGACATAAGGTCCATTTGTAACATTGCCCCCTTCTTAGTCATGCTCGTCCTGAGCATGATTTGATCCATAATAGCGAGCTAGGCGGTCTAAGTGTACGATTTTCAGCTTCCCTCTAGATCCTTTCTTAATCCGGTAGGTGACATCGTTTATTCTGGTTACTATCGTGTACGGACCCTCCCATTTGGCTTGGAACTTTGGACTCTTTCCTCTTCTTCTAATGGGATTATGTAACCATACCAAAGTTCCCTCTTCGAATCCGGGCACGTTAGCTTTGCGGTCGTATCGGATCTTCATTTTCTCACTGGTTTTCAGACCATTCTCTCTCACTAGCTCATGTATTCCATCTAATTTACGCCGCAGGTCGGCCACATAGTCGACGGCTAGAATAGGAGTATCGGGAGGTGTTCCGGTTAGTGCATCTATGGGTAGTCTAATTTCTCGGCCGAAGTTGACTTTCGCCGGTGTGCAGTTTGTGCTATCATGTGTTGCAGAGCGGTATGACATTAAGAAGAGTGGAATGTATTGGTCCCAATCCCTTTGATGTTCTTCCACTACTTTGGCCAAATGATTCTCCAACGTCTGATTGAATCTTTCGACCATTCCATCTGACTGTGGGTGATATGGTGTTGTACGAGTCTTGTGTATCCCGAGCAGTTGGCAAACCTCTTGAAATAGTGAAGACTCGAAGTTTCTACCCTGGTCAGAGTGTAACTCCAAAGGGATGCCAAATCGACAGAACACCTCGTGAACTAGCTTTTTGGCGACTGTATGAGCTTCTTGGTTGGGTACTGCAAAAGCCTCTGGCCATTTGCTGAAATAGTCTTGCATGACGATGATATACCGATTCCCTTCTTCAGTAACAGGGAATGGCCCAGCTATATCGACAGCAACTCTTTCCCAAGGTGCACCAACATTATACACTTTTAGCCGACCTCTGGCTCTCGTTTGCGGTCCCTTTACTGAGGAGCAAGCTACACATTTTCTACACCAGTCCTCAACGTCTTCGCGGCAATGCACCCAATAGAATCTTTTTCTCACCTTCTCCAGGGTTTTCTTTACCCCTAGATGTCCTCCGGATACTCCGTCGTGCACCTGTCGTAGTACTGACGCGACTTTATCGCAGGGGACAACTATCTGTAAGGTGACCTCCTGTCCACTGGGTGATTCCCATTTCCTCTTGAGAACTCCATTATCAATTATCAGGCTATCCCATTGAGCCCAGTAACTTTTCGCTATTGGGCTAAGCGCTGATATTTCACTCCAAGTGGGCCTTTGGCCACGTTTCTTCCATTCGATTACTGCCTTCAGGTAACTGTCTTCCTTTTGTGCGTCTTTCAATGATTGATTATCCCAGTCTTCATCCAAAGCGTTTACCCGGATAATCTTTACGTTCTCTTTCTTTTCCTGTTTGGCACAATGTCGGCAAGATTCTTCGCAAGGTCGTCTAGACAAAGCATCAGCATTATTGTGTGACTTGCCTTTTCGATGTTCAGTGACAAAGTCAAATTCTTGCAGCTGCTCTATCCACCTTGCTACTTGTCCTTCTGGGTCCTTGAACTGGAGGAGCCACTGTAAGGCAGCGTGATCGGTACGAAGTGTAAACTGCCTCCCAATCAAATATTTCTTGAAGTGTTGTAAGGTCTTAACAACGGCTAGAAGTTCTCGGCGGGTAACACAATAATTTCTTTCTGGCTTGGAAAGGCATTTGCTGAAATATGCGATAACGACCTGCCTATCTCCTTGTGTTTGAGAGAGAACTCCTCCAATACCCACATTGCTGGCATCTGTGTCTACCAAAAATCGGCCTTCCCTACTAGGGTAACCTAGTACAGGAGCCTCACACAAGTGAGTTTTCAGTAGAGCAAATGCCTGTTCGCAGTCAGAGTTCCATTCAAATTGACACTTTTCCTCTGTTAAACGATGCAACGGTTTCGCTAACTCGGAGAAGTTCTTCACAAACCGACGGTAATATGCACACAGACCCAAGAAAGAGCGTACCTCAGTTTTATTACGAGGGGTAGGCCACTTCGACACGGCTTTTATTTTTTCAGGGTCTGTTCGAATTCCTTGCGCCGAAATAATGTGTCCCAAGTATCCAACTTCTTTCTGGAATAGTGTACACTTACTAGGACTGAGTTTTAAATTCGCTTCACGCAGTTTCTGGAACACTTTCTCTAAATTGCGTAGGTGTTCTGCGAAGTTTCGTCCCATAATGATGATGTCATCCAAATAGACCAGGCATGCATCACCAAGCAACCCCACCAAAATGCGCTCCATTAGGCGCTCGAATGTTGCTGGAGCGTTGCACAGTCCAAATGGCATGACATTGAATTGCCAGAGACCGTTCCCAGGACCAGTGGTGAAAGCGGTCTTTTCCTTATCCTGCTGACAGATTTCCACTTGCCAGTATCCACTTTTGAGGTCAACTGTGGAGAACCATTTCATGCCACTTAGCAAGTCCAAAGTGTCATCTATACGTGGCAGAGGATAACTATCCTTTTTCGTGGCATCATTCAACATCCTGTAGTCAACGCAAAACCTTGTGCTGCCATCCTTTTTCTTGACTAGGACTACTGGAGATGACCAAGGGCTGGTGGATGCTTCTATAATCCGGTTTTTCTCCATATCTCTTAACATTTCCGTGACTTCCTGTTCTCTTGCAAAGGGGATACGACGTGGTCTCTGTCTTATCGGCTGTGTATCACCCGTATCTATATGGTGTTTGACGAGCCCGGTCCTTCCCACGTCACCGTCGGTCTTCGAGAAGATGTCATGGAAGTTATGTAACAGTTGCTTAACTTTGTGACTTTCGAACTTGTTTAAATTGCCCTTACAATTTTCGATTAGTGTCGATATATGTTCCTGCCACTTCTTATCACGTTCCTTTTCGTGCGCCTCTGTTTTTCGCAATGATGCTACATGGTCGCACACGCCCACGATGCAATTTTTTTCAAGAATTATTTCCTTGTTACTAACGTTGATAATGCGTACTTTTGGTTTATCGGAAATCATCATCAGTGTCCTTGCTGTTATCCAGTCTGGGTGATCTCCAGAATCTTCTATTATAATGCAACGTTTACGGCATCCTATTGGTGATAATCTAATATCTACTAAGGTTTCTGATCTTGGTGGTAATACCGTTCTCCTTACACAGTACACTGACCCCTGTTTTCCACCTTGAAGAAATACTTCTTGTTCTGGAAAACTCAATACTCCTTTTGCTACATTAAGGACGCACTGCTGTTTCTTCAAAAAGTCCAGTCCTATTATGCAATCATCTGTAATATTAGCTACTAAAACAGGGTGCGTGAATGTCTTATCACCCATTTTCAAAGTCACATTCGTTTCACCAAGGACGAGTACTGGTTGGCCAGTGGCGGTTTGTAATCGGCATTGTGAAGATCCTCTTTTCCAAACTATGGTCCGAGGAAATAGCTCCGGTCGTGCAATGGTTCTTGATGCACCAGTATCCAATGTGAAACTGCAGGATTTACCATTCAGTTCTCCTTCTATAATGAGACTGTTTCCATCACCCACTTGTGATACTGTTATAATGGGGGCTACTTGTCGACCAGCCAGTACTCGCCCCATAGCCCTGGCTGTTCCTAGTTTAAATCCTCGGCTTCCACCTGTGTCCCAGAAGTACTTCTTCCCTTAGACTTCCTGGGACAATTGATCCGAATATGACCCTTTTCGCCGCACTCATAGCAGGTTGGTCCTTGCCGAGTTTTTATTATTTGGGTTACCTCTCGAATGCGGTGGTGTTGTCGGCCGTCTTGGCGTACTGCTTCCACCTCCAAAGCGTGTGTCAAGGCTGCCTTCAGAGTCTGATGGTGACCCAGACGAACTGCAGCCCTGACTTCTGCATCTCGGATTCCATCAGTAAAAGCTTGCACCGTAGTAGCATCAATTAATCCCGGTGTTGATGCATACGCCCTTCGAACAACACGTTCTATTTCCGTTGCCCATTGTTGCAAACCCTCACTACTCTTCTGTGTGCGGTCGCGGAGTTGAGCCCTGTAGACATGTTCGAGGTGTTTCTCCCCGTATCTAGACTCCAACGCTTCTAGCAGACAGGCTAGGGTATTGCAATCGCCGGAAATATTTTCGAGAATTTGTACCGCATCACCACGCAGAGCAAGCGTAAGAGCGGTTACCGCTTGATCGTCGTCCCAGTTGTTGCCTTTTGCGACCTTTTCGAATTGAAGGCGGAAGGCCACCCATGACGTTGTTCCGTCAAAATGAGGTACTTGGAAAGTCGGCAAAGCACTAGGTACCGATACCACACCTTTAATACCTCCTTTTTGCACCGTTTTATGGAGAAACTGTATTTCTTTCTCACACTCCAAGATGGTATTATCCAGTTTCTCGAAATGCGCATCATGTTTGTCTATACGAGCGTCTTGCTGATATATGCGCGTATCTTGCTGGTCCATACGGGCATCCTGTTGAACTGTTTTTATTTTAAGTTCGTTGACCTCTTCTTTGGTTTTTTTCCATTTTTCATTTAATTCTAATACCAGTTGCTGGGATTCCTTTATCTGTGACTGGGTTGCTGCCTGGGTTCTTTCTATTTTTGCCTGGGTTTCAGCCTGGGCTTTATCTATGCTCAGCTTTATTTGCGCCTGGGTTTCTGCCTGGGATTCTACTATGCTCAGTTTTATTTGTGCCGTCAAATGAGCCAGTAACGCCGATAAATCGGATCCGCTGCTTCCAGGAATAGTGGTGGTAGTAGGTGCACTTACATTCGTCGGTGTTATGACGGCCGCATCTTCTACGCGTACAGGGACACTAAGCGATGCTTCCTCTTGACGCGCCAAATCCATCGCTGCTTGTCGTCGCGTGCGAACTCTTTCGTCTTCCCTTGGCGTGACCGGCATGCCGCTTCTGACACCAATTGTTACGGGCTAGGGGTACTTAAACGCCGGTTAAGGGTTACGAAGTTTATTGGCAACGAAGGTACAGTCGATTGTAGGCAATGACAAGTAGAACGTAGCTGATGTCTCACCGAAGTCTTCCCTTATGTCCACGAAGTCCGTGTTGTAAACACACAATAACAGCACAGATGTTACTCCAAGTAGTACTCACAGTTCTCGTTACAGTTGTCGCAGTAGGTATTCTCAAAGATCGCTTCTTAACTGTCGCTGTTTTCGTATCGCTAGTCGAGTGTAGACTGCCTCTGCGGCGGCGTTACGGTGCTTTATATAGTCCAGCTGATCGAACATTCCAGATTCCTCTAGACGTAATAATAATAGCACATAACTTCGAGGTCACTCGGAAGTACCTACGGTAATTCCCGGAAACGGGTTTCTAGAAATTTCGATGTCGACACTTTGTTGACAAAACTGTTGATACCTGTACCATTCGATAGGCCGTCCTAAGTCTAGCAATGCGTTTTATTATTTTACCTAGAAAATGTCTAGATCTGGAAAAATAGGGCTTAAAAGTGACTCACTGCATGTCACGCGATATTGAACCTTATGCCATCGACATAAGGTCCATTTGTAACAGTATAATATATCGAGGTGGCGAGAATATGTCATTTACTTCTTTACAGTAATTTATTAGTACGTAATATTGTCATCTAGAATTAGTGAATCACTATAAACTCGTGGAAAGAGAAAACTTAGAAGTTCTGCGGATTATTTGTTGCTTATTAGTGGATGTCTGGCTGTCTCGTTAGACTCAACTGTTACGGTTTCAGTTACATTACACAGAAAGGCCTTTAGGATATCATTTAATTATAATTACACTATACACGCGAAGGGCGGGCGTTTTGGGGGGGCCGTCTTATGTAGTATTGAGGTTTAAAAAGTGCTGATTCTCAGCCTAATTTGAATAAATGACTTTTGATTTGTAAAATCAGTTATCGTCCGCAGCTCCGCTAGCATGATCGACAGGTCATGGACATGGCCAAAAGGACAGATTAAACGTAGCCCATGTCCTTTCCCAGGGTTGAAATCCCCATACCCAGGCATAAAATTCAAAACATTTTTTTTTAAGTACCGTTGTACTTCAAGGTAAAAAGTCGCTTTTCGTGACCGTCTATGGTCGAAGAAAGGAATTTTATGCGGCTGTCACCATCATTTAGAGTTTTTATTCCGGTAGATTACTTAAAAAACAAATTATATATAAAGAACTTTTGATGATTTTTCTAGACATTAAAGCAAATAACCAAACCAGGGTAAAATCACTAGTTAGTAAATAGGTATGTATGTAGGTCCTACAAATGAAAAAATAGAAAAGTACTAAATTTACTGTGAACTTTCGTTCAAAAAGATTGAAACGATTAGATGCATACTTTTTGGAGACAGCTAATTTAACTTTTAAAGCGAGATGTACAACACTGGCCAGCGAGATTTAAAAAGTGAAATTATGGCGTGCATTTCGGTTGAGTAAGCATGCCTACGAGTCCTGACAAGCATCGCACGACTTGACAGTCAGCTGATCGGAGGCGATCACTTGAAATGTCAAGGGTCTTATGAAACTGCCAAAAGCGAATTATGTGGGCACGAAGCCGAATAAAAACGAACATCAACAAATGAAGTTTACTTGAAATGGTTACGACTTCCTAATCGAATTATCGTTCAGTATTCCATTTGACAAGACAGACGCTTGATAGACATTAATGTAGGTATTCCATTTATTTATTTTTACCTTTTAATAAAAACATTGTTACCAAGAGTTGTTGGCAGGTACGGAATTAGTATCTATGGTTTTATTGCGTGTTACATTTACGTATTTTAGCGTCTTATCTTTTTTCTTGTCAGGCAAAAGTAACGCCCAAACTCTTCCAATCTTAAACTTCATATTTGTTTAATTCATACCAATAACTTTTAACTGACTCGCGGCCCGTATGTAAGCATCAAGTAGAGTTTTAGTCTGCTACAGTACTGTAGGAGTATTTAAGTGTTATTGAATTTTTGCCTTTAAACTTGGAACGTAGCTAGACGTTTCTAGGCCAAACATTTATTCGGTACCTACAGAAAGTTTAGGGTTCATAAGTTCATTTACTTAATTAACGTTGTACGGACGAGAGCAGGTCAAGCTACCCGTTCTGTCAAATTTTAATATTCCCAATCAACCTTGAGCCTTAATGCTTTTGCGATGAAGTTGTAAATCTAATAGACAAGTTTAACAGATTGAAGTAGTTCGATGTGCTATCGTCTGTACATTACCAGCGTTGTCCAAGTTGAAAAATAAGTATCCAAATAGGCTTTTCACGTTTTCCTTTTTTTTTTTACATAAATCTAAGTTAAAGATAAATCTGAGCAGAGAATAGCAATGAAACGCGCAAACACGCTGCATTGCAGCAAGTTATAATAGGAATTCCGAAAATGTCAAAGTTGGCGAAAACATCGCGCTTCCATAATCTGTTGAATTCGCGCACAAAAGTATCGAATGATTCTTGTTGTTACTAACACGTTGATGTCAGTCTTCAAATAAGTAGTCATGGTTATAAGTTGTAGTTGTACGGATGATTCACATTTGAGCTAAATAGCTGTTGCATTCAGATAATTACTGCTAAGACGTCACAAGTCTACAATGGCCATAATTAGAGTCCTTAATGAATTCTTTGTACCTACATTCTGGTCTAGTTTATAAAGCAATCAAATATAAACCTAGTCTTCTTATCTATCTATCAACAACTTGAAAGATTTAGGTAGTTTCTGGACAGTATCCTTCATCAAAGGAGTTGCATTTTATTTTGATTTCTTTGGCATACATCTTACAAACCAACTAGTTTTTAAAGATAAATTATTATAGGTACTTACATAAAATAATAATACTCTCCGCTGTTATTTACAGTCTGTGAATCGACCTTTAATTGTCCCTGAGATTGTTGGTTAAGAAATAAGTATAAAATAAAATGCAGTATTCTGTTTTGTGTTACGCAAACTTGTACTTATAGCGGTTTTATTATTTTTACATCTCTCATATTCGGTAAATAGGTCCTTATTACCCCCAAATGGGGCTTGTAGGTGACAAATTAGCGCTCTAGGATAATAATGTAGCTAGAAAAGCTGTAGGGCGGTAAGTAATAAAAAAAAAATCCTCTTCACTCTTTCAAAAAGTACGCTTACATCTGACAATCATACTGGCAATAGACATTTTTTTTGTTTTCTCTTCTTTCCGTACTACTTCTGAACTGAAAAGGCAAAGGCATGATTCGCCATACAGCCTGGACTTAGTAAATTTATCCTTTTCTATTTTTCTTGAAAAAGTTTATCCTTTTCTATTTCTCTTCTTTCCCTTTATATATCTTCTACAGTGTTTTTGATGTAGTTAAACAGAGCAAAGAAACATTGTGAATTTTTAAGTAGATCTGGTAAGGAGCGCGGGACGTTTTCAGTGGTTTTATAAATTTTTAGCAAGTTGTTAATGAAAATTAAACGTTGAAGTGAGAAATGGGTACACTCAAAAAATATATGATGTAGGGATTGACATGAAGCGTTGCAGAACGTACATGAAGGGGAGGAGATCATGTTCATTCTGTGTAGATGTTCATTAAACCGTCCGTGTCCAATACGCAATCTGCACAACACAGTGTAGAATTTTCGATGTATGAAGCTGTCTTTAACAAACCACGGCTTTTTAATAGTTGTGTTAATATTGTGATACCAGGAACCTTTTGTTTCTAAAGATTTGGCAATAGACATTTTTTTTTTTCGTTCAATTCTTTCCGTTAGGGCGAATGGAAAAGGCAAAGGCATAGTACGCCATACAGCCAAGTCTTCATTAATTTTTTTTCTTCATTAAATATTTATCCTAACCTTTCGTTTTACGCGTTTGGACGATAAGGAGCTATGCTACAATATTTCACTGTTCTTTTTGAATTATTCACTGAATGCACTTTTTACTACATAAATCACGCGTTTTTATTTAGTAAACGACACTATAAATAATTTTAAAAGTCCAATGAAAAATGAGCGTGACACTCATCTTGACATTCCCGCCAAACCTCTGGAAATAGACATTTTTTTTTTTTTTGGTTAATTTCTTTCCATTCGGGCGAATGGAAAAGGCAAAGGCATAGTACGCCATACAGCCAAGTCTTCAGTAATTTTTTTTCTTCATTAAATATCTATCCTAACTTATCCTAACGTATCCTAATTTATCCTAACTTATCCTAGCATAACTTAACCTAAACTAACTCCTTTCGTTTTCGCGTTTGGACGATAAGGAGCGGTTTAGCGTAAAGACATGATGAGGCCACTATGCTACAATATTTCAATAGACATCATGCATTGAGCCCAATGACAAAAGAGGTCGCATCGCTATTCACTCTTGGCTTCGTATGAGTATAATAGTCATTAATTTTAAATATAGAACAGTGAAGCTCAATTTCATTCCTAAAAAAAAGATGAAAAAAGGCAGGAATAGAAACTTTTATTCTTGTAATGACGGTTTTTTCTACTTACCTCACAATCGAGATGTAAAGCATTAGCTCGGGTGTAAGCATCAATTGCACCCTCGAACTACAAGCGCGCGAGCGCGGTAAGGCTGCAATTGATGCCTTACAGGCCTTGGATATTATTCTACTTGTGTGAACACGAGAAAACGAAACACATTGAACAATTTCATATTTATTTAATTTACTGAATGCAGCGTAACGAATCATTTCGTGCTCAAGCATGGCACACACACCGCCAGTTTATGACCGCGGTATCACATTTTATGTAGTGCGTGGCATACCTAAGCCCGAATAATACTCGAGTGGTCTAGTTATAGCCAATGAACGGAACGGCCGATAAATTGGTCGGAGAGTAAAAGCATAGAATAAAGAGGGGAAGTAGGTTATCTGCGACCCAATCCGCGATTTAATTGCTTACTGTCTTAGGGTTGACGACTGTCCGCGCTTCGTCGGTTACGGTTGTCGCCCAAACCGCTAACAAATATTTATATTATAGACTAAGTGCTTATGTTTAAATTATTTGCTTAGTATTTAGTTTACATATACTAGTCAGTTTTTTTTTTTTTGTAATTTTTATTTTTAGTTTTGTACACATAAAGAACCATATTTATTTTTTTTTTTAATTAATACAAATATAAATAATACAAACATAACATCTATTGAATCACACATTTAATACAAAATTACAAATTAGCTACAGAAAAATACCTACTTTCTTCGGTTTCGACTATTACGAAACGCGTTGTTATCTTGTTATTAAACTTTAATGTGTAATATATCCGTATCCTTGTAAATAACTTTTAGAAATATAATTTGAAAAATATAAGTCTTTTATTTGTTCATAAATAGACATACCAACTTTGCAGTTTATGTGATCATTTTTTAAAAGCTAATGTGCCGAAAAGCCGTGACGCGCGAACCTCGTTCCGTGCTAGCCGCGACTAGCGCAGTCATAGGCACTCTAATATTGTGTTTAGGTGTGCGTGCGGCGACGCATAGATACTATGGCGCACACATACAAGCCGCGCGCGGTCCGTTTGTATGAAGATAACGTACTTCCCTCTCTTTATTCTATGGTAAAAGGGCCGGTCAGCGGCGTGCCCGATAGGGGCACTAATGAAGATTTATACGGTTGAATTCGAAGGACGTAGACCGCTGCGAGACGAAACATAATGATCGTCAATTGTTATTTTTTTCAAGGATTTTTTGAGATTATTAATGTGATAGTGATAACTATTGAAGAGTTTCTGTCGTTCATTATTTGGATGACCTAAGACCTAATCGCTGAAACTTGAGGTTGCAGCCTAGAAAAAAGAATAAGTTAGAAATAACGCTATGCCAAAACGATGTAACGGAGAAGGCGGGTGATGTGATATGACGGGTTAGTTCGTTGGAACGAAAAATTTCATGAAGAAGAAACCGCTTGCAGAAGCTATTGGAATAAAAAAAACATGTATGTAATTGACAAGTGATAGAAGCTTCAAAAAATTTGTTCCTATCCCATTTTCTCCCACGTTAAATCTCATAAATAAATTCGTCTGCCTCTTTTTACTGTAGCTTTATCATTTCATCGTGTTTCAAATCACAACGACGCTAAACAAGTTATCACTTAAAAAAAATATCATATAGTCATAAATTGTTTAGTCCTTTTAGGTACAGCACAATAAAATAACTAACACTCATGCTAAACGTAGCAATAATTACTAACGAAACAGCGTGGGAACAGGGCATAGACAACACGTATCTATCACCGTAATTTACTATAAAAATACTATCTTTATATCTACAAGGCGGCTGTATGAAAAGCTATGCGGATAACTACACAGTGGTATTGTGATGTGAACGAAGCTATTGTATGTCATGTGGGCGGGGGTAATAATTGGGCTCTTATCTTTGCTATTACACAGACAATGGACAGTAGGACAAACAATGCAGAATGGTGAGGGGTGGAGTAAGGACAACCGCTCCTTAATGGTGATTTTCACAAAATTGCGGTTTTAGACATGGATTACAATAGGACTATGAGGATTTATTAGTAAATATCGGAAAAGTTAGATTAGTTTGAAGATTTTATTAAATTTATTTCAGATGACACAGGCCCACAAATAAACGAATATTTGTATGACCTATAAGTAGTTGTTCCGGGTCTGGATGTTTGTGTACGTGAGTTATTTGTTTGTTAACGCACCCAGTATACAGGAGAAATTCCTAGTGTGGGGCAATGTTATATTAAAAAAAAAAGTGTGTGTGTCAGCTCCAACGCACGACTAAAGTTTACTCCACAAGTACAAGAAAAAAAAAATATAAAAAAAAATACTTATAAAAAAAAATTAAAAAAATAATATTATTATTATTATTTTAAAAATTATGAAATAAATCATAAAATTTAAAAAAAATATAAATGCATATTTATGAAAATTTTAACCAATTTTAAGAAAGCTTATAATAAAAAAAAAATTATAAACATTTTTTTTAAATTATTATAATTTTTTTTTAAATATAATATTATCTTAATAACTAACAAAATATAGTTGTAAAAAGATAATTATGCCACTTTTTTAGATTAGAAAGTTGCGCACCAAAGGTGCGCACTAAAATAGTAACGCTTAAAATTCGTTACTCGTTAGTAGGTTTTACCCCTCGGATTTTTCTCATACCGGGCGCCTTAGCTATATATGAAAATCGATTCTTAAGGAGTAAACTCCAATAAACTCCAAAAAAAAAATAGTGAAGAACATTAGCATGATCTTGTGTTTCTGTGGTGCTTGTCCGCGGAAGCGCTGAAACAGCTCGTTCTGTAGCCAAATGTGCGCGGCGCCGCGCGGCGGTTTTGTGTTCCAGTGCCAGATTGTACGAATAAATATTTTCACCACAATGGGCTTTTTGTCAAAACTGTAGCAGCATTGGCCATTACCACATTGGCAGACTTTGTGCAAGAAGATTCTATTACCGTTCTAAATTCAAATCCGCCCCGTCTTGTATTGCCCTATTTTAAAAGGATCAATGTTATTAATTTATTACCTTCCTATTTATTTTTTAGACTTTAAAAGTTGACTAAGCAATTTCAACTATCATAATCATACTATCGTTACAGTTACACCAACTTGGGGAGGTATTAAAACTTTTTATTTTAGCTGTCGAAGTTATAACTTAGTTCTACAATGTTGCCGTCCATATTATTCAGTTTACTACTCATAAAGTTCAAAGTTGAGCGGTAATGGTTTATTTAACTTTAGTAGAAGACAAAACTAGAGAAGCTTGCTTTACAAGCTTATTATGACCATTCCACCTACAGGACCAGTGTAGTGGTGGCTCAGTTAGGGTTGCCATCCGTCCGGGTTTCCCCGGATTTGTCTTAATTTAGAGGGCATCCGGGGAGCGTCCGGGGAAGATTTCATTTGTAGACCGAGTTTAAAAAAAAATAATAATGTGATTTATTACATTTTGAAATTTTTTTTTTATTGCATTGAATATGTTCAAAAGATCTTGTTGATATATCCGGCTTTCGGACTCTAAAATCCGGGGTTTTTACCACGCGTCTTGTCCTGTTTTCCAAATTTTAGAGATGGCAACCCTAGGCTCAGTGGTAATGGACGCGATAAACGGTCTGGAGGTTGTAGGTAGTGTAATTTTTTTTTTAAAAGTTGCCCCACAGTAATAATTTCTCCTGTATCGTGGGTGCGTTTACAAACGTATGAACATACACAAACATCCAGACCAGGACCAACTACAGACTTGTAGGTCACACAAATATTTGTTATCACTTAATTATTTAATTACCACTGCTTTCAAAACGTTGAATCAAAAACGCTAGGATATGTGACATCTACTGGCACTATCTGGGCCCGTGTAGTAGATTACGGCCCTTTCACCAAGAGATGGCCTGCTTCTCATCAGTGGAAACATTATAGGCTGATTGTGTGAATCCAATTACACTCGAAAATGTTCGATTTAGATTTTTTGTCAACAGTACACTTTTCACATGCCATGTAACTAGGGTAATGCTGTATCTGTATCAAATTTGTTGTGTCAGAATAGGTTTAAAACGGTTTCCAAAGCCAATGCTCAAGGCTTTGGAAACCAGGCTAAGAGTAGACAGCCTGTCGGTGTTCTATAGGATGCATTTTGGAAAGTGGGTACGGGATTGCATGACTTAATTCCCCCATCTCCGTTCCATCATCGGACGACCCGTTGTACGGGGACTATCCATCCTTACGTTGTTGAGACCACTACGATCCGGACGAAGCATTTCGTCTCTTCTTTTATACCGTGTACATCGAGGGACCGGAACAATTTGCCAGCGGCGGTGTTTCCGTCTGCCTACAATTGTTTCTTCAAGGCTAGAGTGAATAGTGCCTTAATGAACTAACCCGCCTTACCATCAATGATTGCATCACTGCTTTCTATCAGGCGGGATTATGGTCAAACACTAGTTTATAATTATAAAAAAATCAAGTCTGAACGTTTAGTCACGAAGTACAGAATTGTGGTAAAAAATATCGCGAAACAGTTGTTGCTGTAGGAGGAATTTCAGGAAGACAAACTAAAGAGTTGTGCCTTCTTCCAAATTTTGTACTTCTAGCACGAATCAGATTTGTTTACTAAGCTCTCTGGTTTTAAAATCATTCGTGTCTATTTGAACTTCTCACCATCTGCCTGTCTTTCAACTATATGGTAGGCGCCATGCTGCGTCATCAATTCTGATTGCCTGCAGGCATCAGGGTATGCAGGACACCATACTAATATCAGAAGTCCGATCATTCATGCAAGAACAGACATTAAAAGTCCTGGCTGGAACTGACAAATAAAAAGCGTATAGAAATCTACTTGCCATAGGTTTCTTGTTAATATTGTTTTCGAAACATTAAATTCCCTTGACACGACATCATCATCCGGCTAGCCTTTTCCCAACTACAGCTAAGCTATGCTACGTTAGTATTTTACATGGAGTGACTGCCTATCTGTCCTCCACCACCCAGTTACTGGGTAATACGATTCCTTTGAAACGACAAAAGACAAAATATCTCTAAACAAACTAAGTCCGTCCTACGCCAATAGATTGGCTTGTTCTTATATCCGGCCGGCAATGGTGCCACAGACATAATGATTATGTATTTTTGATTCCTTTGAAACGACAAAAGACAAAATATCTCTAAACAAACTAACTCCGTCCTCCGCCAATACATTGGATTGTTCTTATATCTGGCCGGTAGTGGTGCGGCAGACATAATGATTATGTATTTTTAACTCCTGTGAAACGACAAAAGACAAAATATCTATTAAGTACAAAATAACTCCGTCCTCCGCCAATAGATTGGATTGCTCTTATATCCGACAGTGGAACGGCAGACATAATTATGTATGTATTTTTGACATTGTGACATTGTAGATTGTGCTTGTAAGTGTTCTTTTTTTATCTGTGCTTGTTATCTCGTATGTTTCCTTTTATGTATCTGTTTGGGTCCTGTCACTTCAAAATAATTGATTTAATTTTATAAACTTAATAAATCCGAGGTCGCACATAATATACCTGTAGTAAGTATATTTATTGGATTGTGAATACTTGTAAGTACTTAATATTTACTCCGTGAAGATTGAAAAGATATTATCACAAATATATAGACATCAGAGCTCTGAGTGACAAGGTTACGACCGAAACAACAAAACTAATATAGTTTTTTTTTTCAATCGACTGGCTTAAAACGTCTGGTCTCCAATCCCTCTAATAAAATAAATGCGAAAGTTTGTGAGTTTTTATGTTTCTTGCTTTTACACGCAAAAACTTCTCAACGGTTTTGGATGAAATTTGGCACTCGGGTGTTTTATAACCGGGATTAACATATAAGATACTCTTCATCCCAATATTCCCCCGGGATCGAAACTTATGCGGATGAAACTACCGGGCGCAGCTAGTTCACTGCAGCCAAGATTCCTTACTTCGAAGCCACGTCAATTCCTTAGTAAATCACAGAGTGGTTAGAAATGTCAAAATACAATCATGATTGTTGTTCGTACTGTACAGTTGACATTTTGATTCCTTTGGCATTAATAAGATATGATATTGACGTAGTTTCCACGTGGTAAGATTTTGCTGGAAATAATATAAAATTGGGGCCCTGGACCGAAACGAAAAGCAAATGTCAATATAATTATGTAGGTTCAAAGGACTATGAAATCATAGGGGCGCTAGCTCGCCCACCCAACACACAAGACACTAGTATCAATAGTATTTTGACGTCCCATGAAAAGGCTTATGACAATTTCCAATCGATGGTGAATTTTTAATTTTAATAAAATGATCTACACCGTATGTTAATAAAAAAATGCATTTTAACATTGAATGACTCGTAAACGGATACCTAAATCAAAAAATCTTCATCGCAGTCTTGTGTCAATGTTTTTGCAGGCCATTAGTTGAACAGTAGCCGTTCAAATAAGTATACGAGCCGAATTGGTCGCAGTTACTAAGCTGGCGCACCCCGACCGAAATGGGTTAGGTTAGAACGTTGGCCCACTGCGTGCGAGCCGTGAGAGTCGTGAAGCGAAACGGCACTACTTCCAAAGGCCAGGCGCTTGACTAAACGGCTAATTTAACCAGTTGTCTGTGATAAATCGATCTCGTAAAACAAGATCTAATTAAATTACGCATTAAATGCACAATTTGAGCACTTACCAAATGCAATTGAAGTGATTAACAATATGTTGCGGATTGGTTAAAAAAGAAAAAAAAAATGTGAGTAAAAGTCTGAAACGCCCTTCCGCTCCGCCCAGAGCGGGAGAGTTCATTTGATTATTTCCCAAACAAAAAAAAAAAGGAAAAGTTATTAACAATATTATTTTTCAATAGCAATCGTTTGTTTGGAGGATCCGTCAAATATTCGTTCCAAAGGCTTTGTAAATTTTTTAAAAAGATTTACAAACAGGCACGCACATTCCGGCGGGAGGATCCCTAGAGAAATAAAGCTTTTTAAATACTTACAGATACCGATAGCAGGAGTAAATATAGACATAGATGTTTTTTATATTGAGATATTTCCCCTCTCTTCTTTTGTGAAGAAATAACGATAGGACGGGTTTCATGCCATTTTGAGAAGGTAATTTAAGATGTAGACTATGTTGCCCTAAATAACGCATAAATTCGCAAAAAACAAGCAATTTAGATTATTATTAGAGACAATTATTCTTTGAGGGATCCTCAAAGGAAGTGGAAGCTCTAAATCGTTTTTTTTTTTTAGGAATTAGGTTACGATTTAAAGGCCGATCAAACGGTAATCGATCAACATAGGTTTAAACATTTAAATATCGCTAATGCTTCGCTGAGTGTTTGTTGGATAATTAAGAGTATACATATAATTGCCAGTGTCGCTAACACGAAAGCTAATTAGGGGCTATAACCGTCCAAGATACAAATGATAAATTACTGTTCATACAACAAATAACACAAAGCGAGACATAACATACGACTGTGGTTAGAACATAACTTGGACACTAACATAAGAGGAAACTATGACGGTAAATTCTTCTTGTATAGGTTTTGAGGTTAGACCAATTATTAAGTAGGTACTAGCTAGCTGTTGCCCGCGACTCCGTCCGCGTGAACTTCAGATTATAAGCGCCTGTTAAAATAATGGGAGCAATATGTACGTCCGCGTTCGCTCCCATTTTCCCAACATTTTTTGTTACTGCTCTGCTCCTATTGCTCATAGCGGGATGTAATATAGCCTAGGTCCTTTCTCAGGCTCTAGACTATCTGTGTACTAAATTTCATTACAATCGGTTAAGTAGTTTTGGCGTGAAAGCCGGACCTGAGACAGACAGACAGAGATACTTTCGCATTTATAATATTAGTATGGATTGTTTACATCGAAGCGAAACCAATTTATCTGAGACTGTTTGTGTCGATGCCTGCCTTAATACAGAGTATTGAACAAACAAAGGGAGATCCACAGATCAGCGGGCTTTGTGCCAGGCCGCATGATTTACTTAGTATCACTTATCATATTCTGATAAACATTGTTGTAGCTGCCTACTGTGATTATCTTATTGTCCTTACATATCGGCATTAGTTTTACGAGAAAGGAATGATGATCCGGTCTGCATGCAAGTTGTTGGCTCCGCTGACTGCCCAACAGGCAATTTTGATTATTTAAAACGTCCAAAATACAGTCTCAGTATCATGTTGGCGACACACCAATGTCAAAAGTAGGGAAATCAAAGGTATTTTTGACAGATAAAGATTGAGATTAGAGTTTGAATGACCTTAAAATTACTAGGTTTGTGTATCAGGTTGCACGGTTTCTATAAAAAAAATAAAACGAATCCCTTTGGAATTGTAGGTAAATATTGCCATACTGGGTATAGTTAAGCTATCACAAATTAATCTAACTGCAATACTTCGATGTTGCCTTCGGGTTGTGGAGGTTAGACGGCAGTCGCTTCACGGAAAATGTCGAAGTTTAGCCATATCAGCAGTTGGACTGGTAAAGCGGACCCCAGACTCAAAAGCTGAAAAGGCTTTGGATGCGACTGGGATTAACGCTGGGATGATGATGATGATGATGATGATGAGTGGGCATAGTTAAGCTGAGATATTTTTTGCTTCATTATGGGTAAATTAGAGTCAAAATTCCTAGTGTGGGGTGCCAACGTTTTAAAAAAAATGAAAGAAAGAAATGATTTTTTTCTACCAACAATCATCATCATCCCAGCGTTAATCCCAGTCGCATCCGAAGCCTTTTCAGCTTTGGAGTCTGGGGTCCGCTTTACCAGTCCAACTGCTGATATGGCTAAACTTCGACATTTTCTGTGAAGCGACTGCCGTCTGACCTCCACAACCCGAAGGCGACATCGAAGCATTGCAGTTAGACCAATTGTTGGACTTTTGAGGGCTCCAACAACCCGATAACGACTCCCACTAGATGTTCGTATGTCAACCGGGACCAACGGCTTAACGTGCTTTCCGAGGCACGACCAGACCAGTGCAAATATTCATATTCATGCATACAAGTACTTGCACTGTGCGGGGGTCGAACCCGCGCCACCTTGCGCAACGGTTGCGTTCGCTACCGCTACGCCACGGAGGCTGCTTTTTCTACCAACAATAAAGTACAGTAAATTAAAGGAATCGGTCATTGATACTAAACATCATAGGTTCTATTATTTATTTATAAATGTAACAGCAATAATTGCTTTGTAAGGAACGTAGCTATGTTTAATGACATAGGCATTAAATGACGACCGTTGACACCGATGGTTATGTTCATTCAATATGTCACGATCCAATAAACCAATATCCAATCAACTTCAGCCTTAGTGCTTTAGAGATAAAGTTGAAAATCTAATAAAGAAATCTGCAAGATTGTAGTAGCTTGATGTGATGTAGTCTGTACCTGAGTAAAGATTGAAATCATTGTTGGGTTAGTAGTCAATTCGCTTGGATTTTACTGGCACGAAAATGCGAACCCATACTTTTCAAAAATAATATTATTTCTGTAGGCAACTCGCATGAATGTAATTTTATTGAGTGCGAATCGACTTCTTCAAAAATGTGTAGTAGGCAATATTTTGCACACGCATAGTTTCTAAACTACAGTCAAGTTCAAAAGATAAAACAAATAAAGCCATCGAGTTGCGGGTGCAGTTACTTCGATCAAAGGTCAGATTCACCCATGGAGCAAATATAGAGGATTCACCTAATTTTAAAAACATTTAGTGTTATTTTGATCTGTCAAAAATATCCCTAATTTCGTTATACATATTTTTGACAAGTTGATGACACACGTTGTAACTAAGATGAGATTGAGCTATATCAATATTTTTTTTTTATATTAGTTATAAACTAGTGCTTGACTGCAATCCAGCCTGATGGTAAGCAGTGATGCCATCGTTGATGGTAAAGCGCACTAGCTTATTAAGCCTATTCACTCAAAAAAACTGAGTGAATAGGAAGGAAGACGGCAGTTGAGCGAGGTGATGCAATGTTTAACCCAACAACACGACCAACGATGCTGCGCCAGAGGATGATCTGGAGACCCTCCACGACCAAACTCCCGACACAACAACATTAGGCACATCGTGCCCGGCACACATCGCAACACAACTGCTCAGACCCGTCCTTCGTACGGCTTCACCAGACATCATGCCGGAACACGACGAATCGCTTGGCGGCAAGACTTTGTCTGGTGGGTGGTAACTTATGCCATAATATACGCCAGCATAAATTCTATGCTAGAACCCAAAAAATATTGTTTTGAATGACTCCAAAGTTGCCTCCTCTAGGTAAGAAGGAGAGAACCGTAATATCTTTTTCTTCAGTCTTCGATATTTTTATTTCTAAAACTATTCAGTGGTGTGGAAATAATTTGCATAAAGCGTCTGGACTAGAACCTACAACCTAAAACTCGATGCGGTCGTTAGCACTAGGCCACCAGTGTTTAGTTCAGTGACATCAACAAAAATTTAAGATTCACTGGCGCTGATTTTCATGTTCACAAACTAAAGTAATTTAAAGTGCACCTTTTTCTTTCTATTTCATTGAGAAAAGGATAGAAGATAACATTTTACTTTCTTCTTCTTCTTCTTCTTCTTCTTCAGCCTATAGATGCCCACTGCTGGACAAAGGCCTCCCCCAAGGCTTTCCACGCTAACCGGTCTTGTGCTGCCCGCATCCATCGGCTTCCCGCGACGCGTTGGGGGCCTCCCTACGCTGCGTCTTCCAGTACGTGGCCGCCACTGCAGAACCTTACTGCCCCATCGGCCATCGGTTCTACGAGCAATGTGCCCTGCCCACTGCCACTTAAGATTAGCGTTTTACTTTAATTCTGTCTAATTAAGATATTCCATAGACAGTTTAGACGCGATTATAAACATGGCGACCAAAAATACATCAATTTACGTCAGACGCAGAATAATTTGACAGGTCTAAACTAGCATATTATGTTCTTTCCTTGTCTTAATGAAATGGACAGGAAAAGATGCACTGAACTGGGCCACTGTCGACATTATAATTTATCGTTTACTTTGTTCACAATTGAAAATCATTTCTAGAAACAAAGAACAATCGGATGACAATTCGCGATGGAACAAAGGACGGCTTCAATGAAGCGAACGGGAAGCTGCCTCTCCCGAGTACACCGAGAACCACGTGAGATAAACGGCTCGATCAATTTAAGTTTTATATTTAGAAGCATTGAGATTTATGGCTCGAGAGCTACTTTGAAGTACGGCGAATATTATTAATCCTGGATTGGCGATAACGATTCACTGTGTATGGAAAGTGAGGGCCGTAAACAGCGATTGACGTATGTTTTTGGATATAAATAGCGCTCCAACTTCATTTCCTGTGTTTGTTGTCTCAGGCGGGAATTCATTAAAATCAGCAGAGTCTGCTGAATCAGCCTATTTTGTCTTAATATTGTTAAACTCTTTCTTTTGTAATACTTTAATGTCTGAGTTTAGGTTCCAAGGCCAGTCCTATCATGTCCTGTCTATTCAACTTCAACATTAATTTGCCTTTCAAACAGTGATTACGACTTTACGCTTAATTGTTTTTCAACCTAAATATTGAATAGACTCAAACGTCAAGCTCAGGTGACGCATTTTATGTTATTAGCAGATATAATCAATCAACAAATATCGAAACATTGAAGGTCATCTATTGACATATTATGGTCAATATGGATGAATGAGAAAAGGTTACATAAGTTCGCTTAAAAATTTAATATTAGACTAGAACTTTAAACGCCATTAATCCACATAAAAACAGTCCCTTTTATTCATAAGCGTTGCTTCAAGTTAACTAATGATTAACGACTGTTCAACCATACATTTTTGAAGTTTGCATGTCACTTAACCTTAATCATCGTTTATGAATAAACCCCTTAAACAGTATGGAGTTTATTCATATACGATGATTAAAGTTCAAGTGACGTTAAAACGACAAAAAATGTATAGTTAAACATTCACTAATCACACACTTAAGGCAACGTTTAGAATAGAAGGGTATTTTATGATTAGATAAGTTATAAAAATAAAAATGATTTTTATTTTTAAACTGTAAATCTAGGTAAATAAAATGCAAGTATTATAAACAAAATACGGCTCCAGCCAGATCCATAGAGGCTTATATCAAGCTGCAGTGGAGCGTGTCACACACTCACGCGCAGGCTGTGCAGTAGAGCCGCGCCTGCCCGGCGGAGCGCGACCGGCGCCGTCGAGCGCGCCTGTCAATATGATGTAATACAAGGTCGTCTACTACCACCATATATTTTGCTACAGAAGAGCCATACAATGACAGAAGAGTCACTTGCGCATGACCAAACAAATGAAGGGCACAAATCTTCCGGTCCGGTTGAAAAGAAATGGGATTTGTGTGTTATGTAAGTTAATTACTTGTACTGCATTTTAATAAGAACGCTATGAACGACAACGCTATTTGGAAGTATCTCCCTCGTAATATAAGATATACCTATGTATTTATATCTTATATTACGAGGGAGATAATAGGATTTTGAAATGGAACACATATTTCGACTAGTTACTATATCCTTAAATCGTGATATAGTATATGCTCTAGCAAACAAAACAAGGGTCTTGTTTTGTTATTGGTTTGTATACTACTACAGAACAAGTTATTCAAAATGTTGGAAGGCACGAGTATTTGACAAGTGTGTGGGAATTATGGGAATGGCTAGTGAGCAATATGATGCTATTTATTATCTTCACGTCAACATATAGTGTTCTTGTTAAGAACAGAACCCAAAAAGGAAGAAAAATTCCACCATATAGACTTAAGTGTTGAATTGAGTGTTAATGTATGTGTAACCCTTATTTTTTAATGTCTCGAGGTTTTTTTAAGGATATCATCTTCTTCTTCAGCCTATAGAGGTCCACTGTTGGACAAAGGCCTCCCCCAAGGCTTTCCACGATGACCGGTCTTGTGCTGCCCGCATCCATTGGCTTCCTGCGACCTTCACCAGGTCATCGGTCCACCTTTTTGGGGGCCTACCTACGCTGCGTTTGAGGATATACATGAAAGTTATTTATTGTTAGGACTTGGTCTTCTGCACTTCTATGTATATCGTGTAGCTTACACTCTCGCGCTGTCACAGGAACCGGTTCATTTGTATACAACCAGTTTTTTTGTACCATTCAATCATGTTTCCTTTCATATTATTTGGATCCGGATTCGTCTCCGATATGGATGAGTACTCGTGTGTATGGAATTAAAATTGACCTTTGTTTTGAATTTTTACAACTGCTGAATTTGGGAGTATTCGTCTTGAAAGTCGTAATCTATATTATATGGTCAGTTCAGAATTTGACTACTAGTTTGGCACCAAGTGTTATTTATGATTATGATATATTGCAGTTTTTTTTAAATGTTGGTATAAATACAAATCAAATTCAAAAACATTCGTTAGAAATGTATATTCATCGTAAACAAATTTCTTTTTATCTCCTGTTGCACCTGGTAAAGGATCTAAATTCTAAGTCAATTTCGTTTTCTTTTTCGACACACTTCTCTCTCTTATTATGTACTGCGTGTTTCTAGATAATTGTTTTAAAATCTAAATCCAGAATTTAGAAAGTAAATGGATGACTTATTTGCTCCACAGCGGAGTTAATGACACTATTTAGATGCATTAGTTCTGCTAAGCTGAATGAATTGAAGTGAAACCTCATAGGTTCTAAGCTAACATAAAAGCGATGCATAATCTTTAAAAAATAGGGTTAAGCTAGTTTATTTATACGCTCGACTAAGCGCTATAAGTGCTGAGTGGACAAAATACATATTACATTAGGTGCATGGATGTTCGATGTTATCTTTTAATATATTACTGTGTTTGCACTGCCATAATGCTGTTATGTGGTACTGTGTTTGCATTATGAATTTATTTACACAATCTGTTAAATTCATAAGCTCAGATACTTTTTGCAAACTCTAATTGAAATTTTAGGATGATAATAAAGGGAATAAACATAACACATTTCAATAAAAACTAATTTTATTTCTTATATCTATTAATCTTATCTTATAAAAATAAATTAAATAAATAACACAATTTTATACGTAGACATTGACATGCTCTTCGTGACTTAAAACCTTCCTTCAGTAATGTCAGAAAATACTATCTCTAAAATGGTCTTAACTGTTGGTATTCTTGAAGTCAAATATGACTTAATTCGTGGTAATAGGAGATCATTTGGTACATCATCAGCTAAATCGTCAGAAAACAGAGATTCATTCGAGTCTTCAATTTCTATGTCGTCGCTCCAATAGTCTTTATCTTTTAAGTCATTGCTAAAATGGTCACTTATATCTCTATCTTCTACAATATCGTTCAAATCGTCAGAATTGTCTCTATCTTCTACGTCATCGGTCAATATTTCAGAATTGTCGACTTGTCCTATGACATTGCTCAAACTGTCAGAAATGAGGATTTTGTCCATTACTAACTCATCTTTAGGAATAACTAACATGGAATTGTTTGGAAGCGTCTTATCTGTCGGTCGCGGGGTTACATTCTCACTTAATCCGGATAATGGGAAATGATCAGTTGGAATAACAGAACTCTTTTCAGTTTCACCAGAAATTGGAGTCTCCAGAAAAGAAAGCGTTTTATCTAACTGTGTGGGTGGTATTACTGGAAGATCTTGAGCCACTGGCAGTGATATACCCCTTGTATCAATATTTGACAACACATTTGCTAGAAGTGCCTTAGCTATTAGAAGTTTTGAAGATGATGGTATTTTAGTATTTGGTAATGTTGGTTCACTTGGCGTGTCTTTATAAAAAGAAAGAGTCCCTACCATTAGTGATGCTGATTTCAGGTCATTTGTAAGATTTTCGGAAAGTGGATTTGCACACTCTTCTTGTTTTATGTCACACATTGTAATGTTCGATATATCCAAGCCTAAGTTATCGATTAATGATGACAATTCTGTAGGGACATCCAAACTTTGTGACCCTGAAAACGTTTTGTCTATAGGTAATTGCAAATTATCTTCGATAGATATATCGGTAGGAATATCTATGCTTTGTAACTCTGGATATATTTCGTCTATTGGTAGAGGCACACTATATTCGGCAGAAATTGATAAATTATCAGTCTGCAGGTTGGTAGAGGGTGTGTCGAGTTGGATTTTATATACTAGCAGTGTAGGATTACCTTCAATGGAATCAGGAAGAGGATAGTAATGTGTATTATCCAACACTGAGGGTGATGTAACTGGGTAAGATTGAGCTACTGGCCCCGAAAAACCCTTTGAAGTTATTTCTGATAGAACATTTTCTAGAAGCGCCTTAGTCATGGGGATCTTAGAAGATGCTTTAGTATTTGCTAATCTTAGTTGACTTGGCGTATCAAGAGAAAGAATCCCTTCCATCGGTGATGCCGATTTCAGATCATCTGTAAGATTTTCGGAAGGTGGATGTGCACACTCATCTTGCACTTTGTCTTTTATTGTAATGTACGGTATATTTAGGGCTATATTGTCAACTGGTGATGACAATTCTTTAGCAATATCAAGGCTTTGAGACTCTGAAAACATTTTATCTATCGGTAATGGTATACTGTTTTCGGCAGAAATTGGTAAACTATCAGTCTGAAGGTTGGTAAAGGGTGTGTCGAGCTGGATTTTATCTACTGGCAATGTAGGACTATCTTCAGTAAAGTGAGGAAGAGGATAGTAATGTGTATTATCCAACACTGAGGGTGATATAACTGGGTGAGATTGAGCTACTGGCCCCGAAAAACCCTTTGAAGTTATTTCTGACAGAACATTTTCTAGAAGCGCCTTAGTCATGAGGATCTTAGAAGATGACGGTGCTGTGATGTTTGGTAATCTTAGTTGACTTGGCGTGTCTTTATCAAGGGAAAGAATCCCTTCCGTTGGTGATGCCGATTTCAGATCATCTGTAAGATTTTCGGAAGGTGGATATGCACACTCATCCTGCACTTTTTCTTTTATTGTTATGTACGGTATATTTAGGGCTATATTGTCAACTGGTGATGACAATTCTTTAGGATTGTCTAGGCTTTGAGACTCTGAAAACATTTTATCTATCGGTAATGGCATACTATATTCGGCAGAAATTGGTAAACTATCAGTCTGAAGGTTGGTAAAGGGTGTGTCGAGCAGGATTTCATCTACTGGCAGTGTAGGACTATCTTCAGTGAAGTGAGGAAGAGGATAGTGATGTGTATTATCCAACACTGAGGGTGATATAACTGGGTGAGATTGAGCTACAGGTATGGAAAAACCCTTTGAAGTTATTTCTGACAGAACATTTTCTAGAAGCGCCTTAGTCACGAGGATCTTAGGAGATGATTGTGCGTTAGCGTTTGGTAATGTTGGTCCACTTGGAGTGCCTTTAAAAAGAGAAAGAATTCCTTTCATCGGTGACGCAGATTCTAGATCATCTGTAAGAGTTTCGGAAGGTGGATGTGCACACTCGTCTTGTACTTTGTCTCTGATTGTAATGTGCGGTATATGTAGGCCTATATTTTCAACTGGTGATGACAATTCTTTAGGGATATCTAGGCTTACAGACTTTGATAACGTTTTACCTATCGGTAATGGGGTACTATTTTCGGCTGAAATTGGTAAACTATTAGTCTGAAGGTTGGTAAAGGGTGTGTCGAGCATGTTTTTATTTACTGCCAGTGTAGGATTACCTTCAATGAAATCAGGAAGAGGATAGTAATGTGTATCATCCAACACTGAGGGTGATGTAACTGGGTGAGATTGAGCTACTGGCCCCGAAAAACCCTTTGAAGTTATTTCTGACAGAACATTTTCTAGAAGCGCCTTAGTCATGAGGATCTTAGAAGATGACGGTGCTTTAGTATTTGTTAATCTTAGTTGACTTGGCGTGTCTTTATCAAGAGAAAGAATCCACCCTTCCATCGGTGAAGCCGATTTCAGATCATCTGTAAGATTTTCAGAAAGTGGATTTGCACACTCATCTTGTACTTTGTCTCTGATTGTAATGTTCGTTATATCTAGGCCAATATTGTCAACTGGTGATGACAATTCTTTAGGAATATCTAGGCTTTGAGACTCTGAAAACATTTTATCTATCGGTAATGGCATACTATATTCGGCAGAAATTGGTAAACTATCAGTCTGAAGGTTGGTAAAGGGTGTGTCGAGCAGGATTTCATCTACTGGCAGTGTAGGACTATCTTCAGTGAAGTGAGGAAGAGGATAGTGATGTGTATTATCCAACACTGAGGGTGATATAACTGGGTGAGATTGAGCTACAGGTATGGAAAAACCCTTTGAAGTTATTTCTGACAGAACATTTTCTAGAAGCGCCTTAGTCACGAGGATCTTAGGAGATGATTGTGCGTTAGCGTTTGGTAATGTTGGTCCACTTGGAGTGCCTTTAAAAAGAGAAAGAATTCCTTTCATCGGTGACGCAGATTCTAGATCATCTGTAAGAGTTTCGGAAGGTGGATGTGCACACTCGTCTTGTACTTTGTCTCTGATTGTAATGTGCGGTATATATAGGCCTATATTTTCAACTGGTGATGACAATTCTTTAGGGATATCTAGGCTTACAGACTTTGATAACGTTTTACCTATCGGTAATGGGGTACTATTTTCGGCAGAAATTGGTAAACTATTAGTCTGAAGGTTGGTAAAGGGTGTCTCGGGCATGTTTTTATTTACTGCCAGTGTAGGATTACCTTCAATGAAATCAGGAAGAGGATAGTAATGTGTATCATCCAACACTGAGGGTGATGTAACTGGGTGAGATTGAGCTACTGGCCCCGAAAAACCCTTTGAAGTTATTTCTGACAGAACATTTTCTAGAAGCGCCTTAGTCATGAGGATCTTAGAAGATGACGGTGCTGTGATGTTTGGTAATCTTAGTTGACTTGGCGTGTCTTTATCAAGGGAAAGAATCCCTTCCGTTGGTGATGCCGATTTCAGATCATCTGTAAGATTTTCGGAAGGTGGATATGCACACTCATCCTGCACTTTTTCTTTTATTGTTATGTACGGTATATTTAGGGCTATATTGTCAACTGGTGATGACAATTCTTTAGGATTGTCTAGGCTTTGAGACTCTGAAAACATTTTATCTATCGGTAATGGCATACTATATTCGGCAGAAATTGGTAAACTATCAGTCTGAAGGTTGGTAAAGGGTGTGTCGAGCAGGATTTCATCTACTGGCAGTGTAGGACTATCTTCAGTGAAGTGAGGAAGAGGATAGTGATGTGTATTATCCAACACTGAGGGTGATATAACTGGGTGAGATTGAGCTACAGGTATGGAAAAACCCTTTGAAGTTATTTCTGACAGAACATTTTCTAGAAGCGCCTTAGTCACGAGGATCTTAGGAGATGATTGTGCGTTAGCGTTTGGTAATGTTGGTCCACTTGGAGTGCCTTTAAAAAGAGAAAGAATTCCTTTCATCGGTGACGCAGATTCTAGATCATCTGTAAGAGTTTCGGAAGGTGGATGTGCACACTCGTCTTGTACTTTGTCTCTGATTGTAATGTGCGGTATATCTAGGCCTATATTTTCAACTGGTGATGACAATTCTTTAGGGATATCTAGGCTTACAGACTTTGATAACGTTTTACCTATCGGTAATGGGGTACTATTTTCGGCAGAAATTGGTAAACTATCAGTCTGAAGGTTGGTAAAGGGTTTGTGGAGCAGGTTTCTTTTTACTTCCAGTGTAGGATTACCTTCAATGAAATCAGCAAGAGGATGGTAATGTGTATTATCCAACACTGAGGGTGATGTAACTGGGTGAGATTGAGCTACTGGTACCGAAAAACGCTTTGAAGTTATTTCTGACAGAACATTTTCTAGAAGCGCCTTAGTCACGAGGATCTTAGGAGATGATTGTGCGTTAGCGTTTGATAATGTTGGTCCACTTGGAGTGCCTTTAAAAAGAGAAAGAATTCCTTTCATCGGTGACGCAGATTCTAGGTCATCTGTAAGAGTTTTGGAAGGTGGATGTGCACACTCGTCTTGTACTTTGTCTCTGATTGTAATGTGCGGTATATCTAGGCCTATAAAGTCAACTGGTGATGACAATTCTTTAGGGATATCTAGGCTTACAGACTTTGACAACGTTTTACCTATCGGTAATGGCGTACTATTTTCGGCAGAAATTGGTAAACTATCAGTCTGAAGGTTGGTAAAGGGTGTGTCGAGCTGGATTTTATCTACTGGCAATGTAGGACTATCTTCAGTAAAGTGAGGAAGAGGATAGTAATGTGTATTATCCAACACTGAGGGTGATGTAACTGGGTGAGATTGAGCTGCAGGTGCGGAAAAACCCTTTGAAGTTATTTCTGACAGAACATTTTCTAGAAGCGCCTTAGTCACGAGGATCTTAGGAGATGATTGTGCGTTAGCGTTTGGTGATGTTAGTCCACATGGAGTGCCTTTAAAAAGAGAAAGAATCCCTTTCATCGGTGACGCCGATTCTAGATCATCTGTAAGATTTTCGGAAGGTGGATGTGCACACTCGTCTTGCACTTTGTCTCTGATTGTAATGTTCGGTATATCTAGGCCTATAAAGTCAACTGGTGATGACAATTCTTTAGGGATATCTAGGCTTACAGACTTTGACAACGTTTTACCTATCGGTAATGGCGTACTATTTTCGGCAGAAATTGGTAAACTATCAGTTTGAAGGTTGGTAAAGGGTGTGTCGAGCAGGTTTTTATTTACTGCCAGTGTAGGATTACCTTCAATGAAATCAGGAAGAGGATAGTAATGTGTATTATCCAACACTGAGGGTGATGTAACTGGGTGAGATTGAGCCACTGGCCCCGAAAAACCCTTTGATGTTATTTCTGACAGAACATTTTCTAGAAGCGCCTTAGTCATGAGGATCTTAGAAGATGACGGTGCTTTAGTATTTGTTAATCTTAGTTGACTTGGCGTGTCTTTATCAAGAGAAAGAATCCTCCCTTCCATCGGTGAAGCCGATTTCAGATCATCTGTAAGATTTCCTGAAGGTGGATATGCACACTCATCTTGCACTTTTTCTTTTATTGTAATGTACGGTATATCTAGGGCTATATTGTCAACTGGTGATGATAATTCTTTAGGAATATCTAGGCTTTGAGACTCTGAAAACATTTTATCTATCGGTAATGGCATACTATTTTCGGCAGAAATTAGTAAATTTTCTGTCCGAAGGTTGCTAAAGGGTGTGTCGAACAGGATTTTATCTACTGGCAGTGTAGGAATATCTTCAGTGGAGTGAGGAAGAGGATAGTGATGTGTATTATCCAACACTGAGGGTGATGTAACTGGGTGAGATTGAGCTACTGGCCCCGAAAAACCCTTTGAAGTTATTTCTGACAGAACATTTTCTAGAAGCGCCTTAGTCACGAGGATCTTAGGAGATGATTGTGCGTTAGCGTTTGGTAATGTTGGTCCACTTGGAGTGCCTTTAAAAAGAGAAAGAATTCCTTTCATCGGTGACGCAGATTCTAGATCATCTGTAAGAGTTTCGGAAGGTGGATGTGCACACTCGTCTTGTACTTTGTCTCCGATTGTAATGTGCGGTATATCTAGGCCTATATTTTCAACTGGTGATGACAATTCTTTAGGGATATCTAGGCTTACAGACTTTGACAACGTTTTACCTATCGGTAATGGCGTACTATTTTCGGCAGAAATTGGTAAACTATCAGTCTGAAGGTTGGTAAAGGGTGTGTCGAGCTGGATTTTATCTACTGGCAATGTAGGACTATCTTCAGTAAAGTGAGGAAGAGGATAGTAGTGTGTATTATGCAACACTGAGGGTGATGTAACTGGGTGAGATTGAGCTGCAGGTACGGAAAAACCCTTTGAAGTTATTTCTGACAGAACATTTTCTAGAAGCGCCTTAGTCACGAGGATCTTAGGAGATGATTGTGCGTTAGCGTTTGGTGATGTTGGTCCACATGGAGTGCCTTTAAAAAGAGAAAGAATCCCTTTCATCGGTGACGCCGATTCTAGATCATCTGTAAGATTTTCGGAAGGTGGATGTGCACACTCGTCTTGCACTTTGTCTCTGATTGTAATGTTCGGTATATCTAGGCCTATAAAGTCAACTGGTGATGACAATTCTTTAGGGATATCTAGGCTTACAGACTTTGATAACGTTTTACCTATCGGTAATGGGGTACTATTTTCGGCAGAAATTGGTAAACTATTAGTCTGAAGGTTGGTAAAGGGTGTGTCGAGCATGTTTTTATTTACTGCCAGTGTAGGATTACCTTCAATGAAATCAGGAAGAGGATAGTAATGTGTATCATCCAACACTGAGGGTGATGTAACTGGGTGAGATTGAGCTACTGGCCCCGAAAAACCCTTTGAAGTTATTTCTGACAGAACATTTTCTAGAAGCGCCTTAGTCATGAGGATCTTAGAAGATGACGGTGCTTTAGTATTTGTTAATCTTAGTTGACTTGGCGTGTCTTTATCAAGAGAAAGAATCCTCCCTTCCATCGGTGAAGCCGATTTCAGATCATCTGTAAGATTTTCAGAAAGTGGATTTGCACACTCATCTTGTACTTTGTCTCTGATTGTAATCTTCGTTATATCTAGGCCTATATTGTCAACTGGTGATGACAATTCTTTAGGAATATCTAGGCTTTGAGACTCTGAAAACATTTTATCTATCGGTAATGGCGTACTATTTTCGGCAGAAATTGGTAAACTATCAGTCTGAAGGTTGGTAAAGGGTTTGTGGAGCAGGTTTCTTTTTACTTCCAGTGTAGGATTACCTTCAATAAAATCAGCAAGAGGATGGTAATGTGTATTATCCAACACTGAGGGTGATGTAACTGGGTGAGATTGAGCTACTGGTACCGAAAAACCCTTTGAAGTTATTTCTGACAGAACATTTTCTAGAAGCGCCTTAGTCACGAGGATCTTAGGAGATGATTGTGCGTTAGCGTTTGGTAATGTTGGTCCACTTGGAGTGCCTTTAAAAAGAGAAAGAATTCCTTTCATCGGTGACGCAGATTCTAGATCATCTGTAAGATTTTCGGAAGGTGGATGTGCACACTCGTCTTGTACTTTGTCTCTGATTGTAATGTGCGGTATATCTAGGCCTAAAAAGTCTACTGGTGATGACAATTCTTTAGGGATATCTAGGCTTACAGACTTTGACAACGTTTTACCTATCGGTAATGGCGTACTATTTTCGGCAGAAATTGGTAAACTATCAGTCTGAAGGTTGGTAAAGGGTTTGTGGAGCAGGTTTCTTTTTACTTCCAGTGTAGGATTACCTTCAATGAAATCAGCAAGAGGATGGTAATGTGTATTATCCAACACTGAGGGTGATGTAACTGGGTGAGATTGAGCTACTGGTACCGAAAAACCCTTTGAAGTTATTTCTGATAGAACATTTTCTAGAAGCGCCTTAGTCATGGGGATCTTAGAAGATGCTTTAGTATTTGGTAATCTTAGTTTACTTGGCGTGCCTTTATCAAGGGAAAGAATCCCTTCCATTGGTGATGCCGATTTCAGATCATCTGTAAGATTTTCGGAAGTTGGATATGCACACTCATCTTGCACTTTGTCTTTTATTGTAATGTACGGTATATCTAGGCCTATATTGTCAACTGGTGATGACAATTCTTTAGGAATATCTAGGCTCTGAGACTCTGAAAACATTTTATCTATCGGTAATGGCATACTATTTTCGGCAGAAATTAGTAAATTATCTGTCCGAAGGTTGCTAAAGGGTGTGTCAAACAGGATTTTATCTACTGGCAGTGTAGGACTATCTTCAGTGAAGTGAGGAAGAAGATAGTGATGTGTATTATCCAACACTGAGGGTGATGTAACTGGGTGAGATTGAGCTACAGGTACGGAAAAACCCTTTGAAGTTATTTCTGACAGAACATTTTCTAGAAGCGCCTTAGTCACGAGGATCTTAGGAGATGATTGTGCGTTAGCGTTTGGTAATGTTGGTCCACTTGGAGTGCCTTTAAAAAGAGAAAGAATCCCTTTCATCGGTGACGCCGATTCTAGATCATATGTAAGATTTTCGGAAGGTGGATGTGCACACTCGTCTTGTACTTTGTCTCTGATTGTAATGTGCGGTATATCTAGGCCTATAAAGTCTACTGGTGATGACAATTCTTTAGGGATATCTAGGCTTACAGACTTTGACAACGTTTTACCTATCGGTAATGGCGTACTATTTTCGGCAGAAATTGGTAAACTATCAGTCTGGAGGTTGGTAAAGGGTGTGTCGAGCAGGATTTCATCTACTGGCAGTGTAGGACTATCTTCAGTGAAGTGAGGAAGAGGATAGTAATGTGTATTATCCAACACTGAGGGTGATGTAACTGGGTGAGATTGAGCTACAGGTACCGAAAAACCCTTTGAAGTTATTTCTGACAGAACATTTTCTAGAAGCGCCTTAGTCATGAGGATCTTAGGAGATGATGGTGCTTTAGTATTTGGTAATCTCAGTTCACTTGGCGTGTCTTTATAAAGCGGAAGAATCCCTTCGACCGGTGATGCCGATTTCAGATCATCTGTAAGATTTTCGGAAGGTGGATATGCACACTCATCTTGTACTTTGCCTCTTATGTTCGATATATCGACGCCTAAGTTATCAATTGCTGATGACAAATCTCTAGGTTTATCCAGGCTTTGTGACTCTGAAAACGTTTTATCTATTGGTAAGGGCAAATTATCTTTGATATCGAGAGGAATATCTGAGCTTTGTAACTCTAAAAATACTTCATCAGTTGGTAATGGCATACTATTTTCGGCAGAGATTTGTAAATTATCAGTCTGAAGTTTGGTAGAGGGTGTGTCGAGCAGGATTTCATCTACTGGCAGTGTAGGACTATCTTCATTGAAGTAAGGAAGAGGGTAGTAATGTGTCTTATCCAACACTGAAGGTGACGTAACTGGGTGAGATTGAGCTACTGGTACCGAAAAACCCCTTCTAGTTAGTTCTGACAGAACATTTTCTAGGAGTTCCTTAGTTATTGGGAGTGTTGAGGAGGATGGTGCATTTGTATCTGGTAATGTAAGCTCACTTGGCGTATCTTTGGAATGAGAAATAATTCCTTCTCTGGGCGATGCTGAGAAAAGATCACCTGAAAGTTTTTTAGAAGATAAATTTTCACTCTCATCTTGTTTTATATCATATACGGACTTGCCTAGGCCCAAGCTGTGAATTGGTAACGAAAATTCTGCAGGGATATGTAAGTCTTGTAATTCTGAAAATGTTTTATCCATTCCTAATGGCACATTATTTTCGGCAGAAATTGGTAAACTATGTGTCTGGTAGTTAGAAAAGAATGGGTTGAGGAGGATTTTATCTACTGGTGGCGTGGGACTATCTTCAGTGAAGTGAGGAATAAGGGAGGAATGTGTTCTATCCAACACTGAGGGTGATAAAATTGAGAGAGATTGTGCTACTGGTATCGAAAAACCCCTTTTAGTTAGTTCTGACAGAACATTTTCTAGAAGTTCCTTAGTCATTGGGAGTTTAGAAGAGGATGGCGCAGTAATATCTGGTAATGTTAGGTCACTTGGCGTGTCGATATAAAGAATATCTTCCATAGGTGATGCCAATTGCAGACCATCTGTAGGATTTTCGGAAGTTGGATTTTCACACTCATCTTGTTCTTTGGCACACATTGTAATGTTCAATATGTCGAGGGCTAAGTTATCCATTGATGTAACTGGGAGAGATAGTGGTACTGGTACCGTATAACCCCTTCTAGTTAATTCAAACAGAACATTTTCTAGAAGTTCCTTAGTTATTGAGAGTTTTGAAGAGGATGGTGCATTAGCATCTGATAAAGTTAGCTCACTTGGCGTATGTTTGGAATGAGAAAGAATCCTTTCCATTGGTGATGCTAATGACAGATCATCTTTAAGATTTTCGGAAGGTGGATTTGCACACTTTTCTTGTTCTTTGGCACACATTGTAATGTTCAATATATCGAGGCCCAAGTTAGCAATTGATAAAGATAATTCTGTAGGAATATCTAGGCTTTGTGACTCTGAAAATGTTTTATATATTGGTAATGGCACACTATTTTCGTCAGAAATTGTTAAACTATCTGTCTGATGGTTAAAAAAGGATGTGTTGAGTTTGATTTTATTTACTAGCGGTGTAGGACTTTCTTCATTGAAGTGAGGAATGGGAGAATCATGTGTCTTATCCAACACTGAGGGTGATGTAACTGGGAGATATTGTGCTACTGGTACCGTATGACCCCTTCTAGTTAGTTCTGACAGAACATTTTCTAAAAGTTCCTTAGTTATTGGGAGTTTAGAAGAGGATAGTGCATTAGTGTTTGGTAATGTAAGGTCACTTGGCGTGTCTCTATAAAGAATCTCTTCCATTGGTGATGCTGATTTCAGATCATCTGTAGGGTTTTCGGAAAGTGGATTTGCACACTCATCTTGTTCTTTGGCACACATTGTAATGTCCACTATATCAAGGCCTGAATTATCAATTGATGAAGATAATTCTGTAGGAATATCTAGGCTTTGTGACTCTGAAAATGTTTTATCTATTGGTAATGGCACACTTATTTCGTCAGGAATTGGTAAACTATCTGTCTGATGGTTAGAAAAAGATGTGTCGAGTTGGATTTTATCTACTGTAGGACTTTCTTCATGAAAGTGAGGAATGGGAGAGGAATTTGTGTTATCCAACTCTGAGGGTGATGTATCTGGGAGAGATTGTGCTACTGGCACCGGTAAACCCTTTCTAGTTAGTTCTGACAGAACATTTTCTAGAAGTTTCTTAGTTATTGGGAGTTTAGAAGAGGATGGTGCATTAGTATCGGGTAATGTTAGGTCACTTGGCGTGTCGTTAAGAATATCTTCCATTGGTGATGCTGATTTCAGATCATCTGTAGGATTTTCGGAAAGTGGATTTGCACACTCATCTTGTTCTTTGGCGCACATTGTAATGTCCACTATATCAAGGCCTGAATTATCAATTGATGAAGGTAATTCTGTAGGAATATCTAGGCTTTGTGACTCTGAAAATGTTTTATCTATTGGTAATGGCACACTAATTTCGTCAGAAATTGGTAAACTATCTGTCTGATGGTTAGAAAAAGATGTGTCGAGTTGGATTTTATCTACTTGCGGTGTAGGACTTTCTTCATGGAAGTGAGGAATGGGAGAGGAATTTGTGTTATCCAACACTGAAGGTGATGTATCTGGGAGAGATTGTGCTACTGGCACCGAAAAACCCTTTCTAGTTAATTCTGACAGAACATTTTCTAGAAGTTCCTTAGTTATTGGGAGTTTAGAAGAGGATGGTGCATTAGTATCGGGTAATGTTAGGTCACTTGGCGTGTCGTTAAGAATATCTTCCATTGGTGATGCTGATTTCAGATCATCTGTAGGATTTTGGGAAAGTGGATTTGCACACTCATCTTGTTCTTTGGCGCACATTGTAATGTCCACTATATCAAGGCCTGAATTATCAATTGATGAAGATAATTCTGTAGGAATATCTAGGTTTTGTGACTCTGAAAATGTTTTATCTATTGGTAATGGCACACTTATTTCGTTAGAAATTGGTAAACTATCTGTCTGATGGTTAGAAAAGGATGTGTTGAGTTTGATTTTATTTACTAGCGGTGTAGGACTTTCTTCATTGAAGTGAGGAATGGGAGAATCATGTGTCTTATCCAACACTGAGGGTGATGTAACTGGGAGATATTGTGCTACTGGTACCGTATGACCCCTTCTAGTTAGTTCTGACAGAACATTTTCTAAAAGTTCCTTAGTTATTGGGAGTTTAGAAGAGGATAGTGCATTAGTGTTTGGTAATGTAAGGTCACTTGGCGTGTCTCTATAAAGAATCTCTTCCATTGGTGATGCTGATTTCAGATCATCTGTAGGGTTTTCGGAAAGTGGATTTGCACACTCATCTTGTTCTTTGGCACACATTGTAATGTCCACTATATCAAGGCCTGAATTATCAATTGATGAAGATAATTCTGTAGGAATATCTAGGCTTTGTGACTCTGAAAATGTTTTATCTATTGGTAATGGCACACTTATTTCGTCAGGAATTGGTAAATTATCTGTCTGATGGTTAGAAAAAGATGTGTCGAGTTGGATTTTATCTACTGTAGGACTTTCTTCATGAAAGTGAGGAATGGGAGAGGAATTTGTGTTATCCAACTCTGAGGGTGATGTATCTGGGAGAGATTGTGCTACTGGCACCGATAAACCCTTTCTAGTTAGTTCTGACAGAACATTTTCTAGAAGTTTCTTAGTTATTGGGAGTTTAGAAGAGGATGGTGCATTAGTATCGGGTAATGTTAGGTCACTTGGCGTGTCGTTAAGAATATCTTCCATTGGTGATGCTGATTTCAGATCATCTGTAGGATTTTCGGAAAGTGGATTTGCACACTCATCTTGTTCTTTGGCGCACATTGTAATGTCCACTATATCAAGGCCTGAATTATCAATTGATGAAGGTAATTCTGTAGGAATATCTAGGCTTTGTGACTCTGAAAATGTTTTATCTATTGGTAATGGCACACTAATTTCGTCAGAAATTGGTAAACTATCTGTCTGATGGTTAGAAAAAGATGTGTCGAGTTGGATTTTATCTACTTGCGGTGTAGGACTTTCTTCATGGAAGTGAGGAATGAGAGATGAATTTGTGTTATCCAACACTGAGGGTGATGTATCTGGGAGAGATTGTGGTACTGGCACCGAAAAACCCTTTCTAGTTAATTCTGACAGAACATTTTCTAGAAGTTCCTTAGTTATTGGGAGTTTAGAAGAGGATGGTGCATTAGTATCTGGTAATGTTAGGTCACTTGGCGTGTCGTTAAGAATATCTTCCATTGGTGATGCTGATTTCAGATCATCTGTAGGATTTTCGGAAAGTGGATTTGCACACTCATCTTGTTCTTTGGCACACATTGTAATGTCCACTATATCAAGGCCTGAATTATCAATTGATGAAGATAGTTCTGTAGGAATATCTAGGCTTTGTGACTCTGAAAATGTTTTATCTATTGGTAATGGCACATTCATTTCGTCAGAAATTGGTAAACTATCTTTCTGATGGTTAGAAAAAGATATGTCGAGTTGGATTTTATCTACTGTAGGACTTTCTTCATGGAAGTGAGGAATGGGAGAGGAATTTGTGTTATCCAACTCTGAGGGTGATGTTTATTGTGCTACTACTAGTTAGTTCTGACAGAACATTTTCTTTCCTTAGTTATTGGGAGTTTAGAAGAGGATGGTGCATTAGTATCTGGTAATGTTAGGTCACTTGGCGTGTCGTTATAAAGAATATCATCCATTGGTGATGCTGATTTCAGATCTGGATAGTTTGTCGAGTTGGATTTTGTCTACAGGACTCATTGAAGTGAGGAATGGGAGAGTTATTTGAGGGTGATGTATCTGGGAGAGATTGTGCTACTGGTACCGAAAAACCCTTTCTAGTTAGTTCTGACAGAACATTTTCTAGAAGTTCCTTAGTTATTGGGAGTTTAGAAGAGGATGGTGCATTAGTATCTGGTAATGTTAGGTCACTTGGCGTGTCGTTATAAAGAATATCATCCATTGGTGATGCTGATTTCAGATCTGTGTGATAGTTAGAAAAAGATGTGTCGAGTTGGATTTTGTCTACTTTTGGTGTAGGACTTTCTTCATTGAAGTGAGGAATGGGAGAGAATTTGTGTTATCCAACACTGAGGGTGATGTAACTGGGTGAGATTGTGCTACTGGTACCGAAAAACCCCTTCTAGTTAGTTCTGACAGAACATTTTCTAGAAGTTCCTTAGTTATTGGGAGTTTAGAAGAGGATGGTGCATTAGTATCTGGTAATGTAAGGTCACTTGGCGTATTGTTAAGAATATCTTCCATTGGTGATGCTGATTTCAGATCATCTGTAGGATTTTCGGAAAGTGGATTTGCACACTCATCTTTTTCTTTGGCACACATTGTAATGTTCAATATATCGAGGCCTAAGTTATCAACTGTTGAAGATAATTCTGTAGGAATATCCAGGCTCTGTGACTCTAAAATCGTTTTATCTATCGGTAATAGCACTCTATTTTCGTCAGAAATTGGACGTGTCGAGTTGGATTTTGTCTACTGTAGGACTTTTTTCATGGAAGTGAGGAATGGGAGAGGAATTTGTTTTATCCAACTCTAAGGGTGATGTATCTGGGAGAGATTGTACTACTGGTACCGAAAAACCCTTTCTAGTTAGTTCTGACAGAACATTTTCTAGAAGTTCCTTAGTTATTGGGAGTTTAGAAGAGGATGGTGCATTAGTATCTGGTAATGTAAGGTCACTTGGCGTGTGTTAAGAATATCTTCCATTGGTGATGCTGATTTCAGATCATCTGTAGGATTTTCGGAAAGTGGATTTGCACACTCATCTTTTTCTTTGGCACACATTGTAATGTTCAATATATCGAGGCCTAAGTTATCAACTGTTGAAGATAATTCTGTAGGAATATCCAGGCTCTGTGACTCTAAAATCGTTTTATCTATCGGTAATGGCACTCTATTTTCGTCAGAAATTGGTAAACTATCTGTCTGATGGTTAGAAAAAGATATGTCGAGTTGGATTTTATCTACTGTAGGACTTTCTTCATGGAAGTGAGGAATGGGAGAGGAATTTGTGTTATCCAACTCTGAGGGTGATGTGACTGGGTGGGATTGTGCTACTGGTACCGAAAAACCCCTTCTAGTTAGTTCTGACAGAACATTTTCTAGAAGTTCCTTAGTTATTGGGAGTTTAGAAGAGGATGGTGCATTAGTATCTGGTAATGTTAGGTCACTTGGCGTGTCGTTATAAAGAATATCATCCATTGGTGATGCTGATTTCAGATCTGTCTGATAGTTAGGAAAAGATGTGTCGAGTTGGATTTTGTCTACTGTAGGACTTTCTTCATGGAAGTGAGGAATGGGAGAGGAATTTGTTTTATCCAACTCTAAGGGTGATGTATCTGGGAGAGATTGTGCTACTGGTACCGAAAAACCCTTTCTAGTTAGTTCTGACAGAACATTTTCTAGAAGTTCCTTAGTTATTGGGAGTTTAGAAGAGGATGGTGCATTAGTATCTGGTAATGTTAGGTCACTTGGCGTATTGTTAAGAATATCTTCCATTGGTGATGCTGATTTCAGATCATCTGTAGGATTTTCGGAAAGTGGATTTGCACACTCATCTTTTTCTTTGGCACACATTGTAATGTTCAATATATCGAGGCCTAAGTTATCAACTGTTGAAGATAATTCTGTAGGAATATCCAGGCTCTGTGACTCTAAAATCGTTTTATCTATCGGTAATGGCACTCTATTTTCGTCAGAAATTGGTAAACTATCTGTCTGATGGTTAGAAAAAGATGTTTCGAGTTGGATTTTGTCTACTTGCGGTGTAGGACTTTCTTCATGGAAGTGAGGAATGGGAGAGTAATTTGTGTTATCCAACAGTGAGGGTGATGTAACTGGGTGAGATTGTGCTACTGGTACCGAAAACCCCCTTCTAGTTAGTTCTGACAGAACATTTTCTAAAAGTTCCTTAGTTATTGGGAGTTTAGAAGAGGATGGTGCATTAGTATCTGGTAATGTTAGGTCACTTGGCGTGTCGTTATAAAGAATATCATCCATTGGTGATGCTGATTTCAGATCTGTCTGATAGTTAGGAAAAGATGTGTCGAGTTGGATTTTGTCTACTTTTGGTGTAGGACTTTCTTCATGGAAGTGAGGAATGGGAGAGGAATTTGTGTTATCCAACTCTGAGGGTGATGTGACTGGGTGGGATTGTGCTACTGGTACCGAAAAACCCCTTCTAGTTAGTTCTGACAGAACATTTTCTAAAAGTTCCTTAGTTATTGGGAGTTTAGAAGAGGATGGTGCATTAGTATCTGTTAATGTTAGGTCACTTGGCGTGTCGTTATAAAGAATATCATCCATTGGTGATGCTGATTTCAGATCTGTCTGATAGTTAGAAAAAGGTGTGTCGAGTTGGATTTTGTCTACTTTTGGTGTAGGACTTTCTTCATTGAAGTGAGGAATGGGAGAGTAATTTGTGTTATCCAACACTGAGGGTGATGTAACTGGGTGAGATTGTGCTACTGGTACCGAAAAACCCCTTCTAGTTAGTTCTGACAGAACATTTTCTAGAAGTTCCTTAGTTATTGGGAGTTTAGAAGAGGATGGTGCATTAGTATCTGGCAATGTTAGGTCACTTGGCGTGTCGTTATAAAGAATATCTTCCATTGGTGATGCTGATTTCAGATCATCTGTAGGATTTTCGGAAAGTGGATTTACACACTCATCTTTTTCTTTGGCACACATTGTAATTTTCAATATATCGAGGCCTAAGTTATCAACTGATGAAGATAATTCTGTAGGAATATCCAGGATTTGTGACTCTAAAAACGTTTTATCTATTGGTAATAGCACCCTATTTTCGTCAGAAATTGGTAAACTATCTGTCTGATGGTTAAAAAAAGATGTGTCGAGTTGGATTTTATCTACTTGCGGTGTAGGACTTTCTTCATGGAAGTGAGGAATGGGAGAGGAATTTGTGTTATCCAACACTGAGGGTGATGTATCTGGGAGAGATTGTGCTACTGGCACCGAAAAACCCTTTCTAGTTAATTCTGACAGAACATTTTCTAGAAGTTCCTTAGTTATTGGGAGTTTAGAAGAGGATGGTGCATTAGTATCTGGTAATGTTAGGTCACTTGGCGTGTCGTTAAGAATATCTTCCATTGGTGATGCTGATTTCAGATCATCTGTAGGATTTTCGGAAAGTGGATTTGCACACTCATCTTGTTCTTTGGCACACATTGTAATGTCCACTATATCAAGGCCTGAATTATCAATTGATGAAGATAATCCTGTAGGAATATCTAGGCTTTGTGAATCTGAAAATTTTTTATCTATTGGTAATGGCACACTAATTTCGTCAGAAATTGGTAAACTATCTGTCTGATGGTTAGAAAAAGATGTGTCGAGTTGGATTTTATCTACTTGCGGTGTAGGACTTTCTTCATGGAAGTGAGGAATGAGAGATGAATTTGTGTTATCCAACACTGAGGGTGATGTATCTGGGAGAGATTGTGGTACTGGCACCGAAAAACCCTTTCTAGTTAATTCTGACAGAACATTTTCTAGAAGTTCCTTAGTTATTGGGAGTTTAGAAGAGGATGGTGCATTAGTATCTGGCAATATTAGGTCACTTGGCGTGTCGTTATAAAGAATATCTTCCATTGGTGATGCTGATTTCAGATCATCTGTAGGATTTTCGGAAAGTGGATTTACACACTCATCTTTTTCTTTGGCACACATTGTAATTTTCAATATATCGAGGCCTAAGTTATCAACTGATGAAGATAATTCTGTAGGAATATCCAGGATTTGTGACTCTAAAAACGTTTTATCTATTGGTAATAGCACCCTATTTCGTCAGAAATTGGTAAACTATCTGTCTGATGGTTAGAAAAAGATGTGTCGAGTTGGATTTTATCTACTTGCGGTGTAGGACTTTCTTCATGGAAGTGAGGAATGAGAGATGAATTTGTGTTATCCAACACTGAGGGTGATGTATCTGGGAGAGATTGTGGTACTGGCACCGAAAAACCCTTTCTAGTTAATTCTGACAGAACATTTTCTAGAAGTTCCTTAGTTATTGGGAGTTTAGAAGAGGATGGTGCATTAGTATCTGGTAATGTTAGGTCACTTGGCGTGTCGTTAAGAATATCTTCCATTGGTGATGCTGATTTCAGATCATCTGTAGGATTTTCGGAAAGTGGATTTGCACACTCATCTTGTTCTTTGGCACACATTGTAATGTCCACTATATCAAGGCCTGAATTATCAATTGATGAAGATAGTTCTGTAGGAATATCTAGGCTTTGTGACTCTGAAAATGTTTTATCTATTGGTAATGGCACATTCATTTCGTCAGAAATTGGTAAACTATCTTTCTGATGGTTAGAAAAAGATATGTCGAGTTGGATTTTATCTACTGTAGGACTTTCTTCATGGAAGTGAGGAATGGGAGAGGAATTTGTGTTATCCAACTCTGAGGGTGATGTGACTGGGTGGGATTGTGCTACTGGTACCGAAAAACCCCTTCTAGTTAGTTCTGACAGAACATTTTCTAAAAGTTCCTTAGTTATTGGGAGTTTAGAAGAGGATGGTGCATTAGTATCTGGTAATGTTAGGTCACTTGGCGTGTCGTTATAAAGAATATCATCCATTGGTGATGCTGATTTCAGATCTGTCTGATAGTTAGGAAAAGACGTGTCGAGTTGGATTTTGTCTACTGTAGGACTTTTTTCATGGAAGTGAGGAATGGGAGAGGAATTTGTTTTATCCAACTCTAAGGGTGATGTATCTGGGAGAGATTGTGCTACTGGTACCGAAAAACCCTTTCTAGTTAGTTCTGACAGAACATTTTCTAGAAGTTCCTTAGTTATTGGGAGTTTAGAAGAGGATGGTGCATTAGTATCTGGTAATGTTAGGTCACTTGGCGTGTCGTTATAAAGAATATCATCCATTGGTGATGCTGATTTCAGATCTGTCTGATAGTTAGAAAAAGGTGTGTCGAGTTGGATTTTGTCTACTTTTGGTGTAAGACTTTCTTCATTGAAGTGAGGAATGGGAGAGTAATTTGTGTTATCCAACACTGAGGGTGATGTAACTGGGTGAGATTGTGCTACTGGTACCGAAAAACCCCTTCTAGTTAGTTCTGACAGAACATTTTCTAGAAGTTCCTTAGTTATTGGGATTTTAGAAGAGGATGGTGCATTAGTATCTGGCAATGTTAGGTCACTTGGCGTGTCGTTATAAAGAATATCTTCCATTGGTGATGCTGATTTCAGATCATCTGTAGGATTTTCGGAAAGTGGATTTACACACTCATCTTTTTCTTTGGCACACATTGTAATTTTCAATATATCGAGGCCTAAGTTATCAACTGATGAAGATAATTCTGTAGGAATATCCAGGATTTGTGACTCTAAAAACGTTTTATCTATTGGTAATAGCACCCTATTTTCGTCAGAAATTGGTAAACTATCTGTCTGATGGTTAAAAAAAGATGTGTCGAGTTGGATTTTATCTACTTGCGGTGTAGGACTTTCTTCATGGAAGTGAGGAATGGGAGAGGAATTTGTGTTATCCAACTCTGAGGGTGATGTATCTGGGAGAGATTGTGCTACTGGCACCGAAAAACCCTTTCTAGTTAATTCTGACAGAACATTTTCTAGAAGTTCCTTAGTTATTGGGAGTTTAGAAGAGGATGGTGCATTAGTATCTGGTAATGTTAGGTCACTTGGCGTGTCGTTAAGAATATCTTCCATTGGTGATGCTGATTTCAGATCATCTGTAGGATTTTCGGAAAGTGGATTTGCACACTCATCTTGTTCTTTGGCACACATTGTAATGTCCACTATATCAAGGCCTGAATTATCAATTGATGAAGATAGTTCTGTAGGAATATCTAGGCTTTGTGACTCTGAAAATGTTTTATCTATTGGTAATGGCACATTCATTTCGTCAGAAATTGGTAAACTATCTTTCTGATGGTTAGAAAAAGATATGTCGAGTTGGATTTTATCTACTGTAGGACTTTCTTCATGGAAGTGAGGAATGGGAGAGGAATTTGTGTTATCCAACTCTGAGGGTGATGTGACTGGGTGGGATTGTGGTACTGGTACCGAAAAATCCCTTCTAGTTAGTTCTGACAGAACATTTTCTAAAAGTTCCTTAGTTATTGGGAGTTTAGAAGAGGATGGTGCATTAGTATCTGGTAATGTTAGGTCACTTGGCGTGTCGTTATAAAGAATATCATCCATTGGTGATGCTGATTTTAGATCTGTCTGATAGTTAGGAAAAGATGTGTCGAGTTGGATTTTGTCTACTGTAGGACTTTCTTCATGGAAGTGAGTAATGGGAGAGGAATTTGTTTTATCCAACTCTAAGGGTGATGTATCTGGGAGAGATTGTGCTACTGATACCGAAAAACCCTTTCTAGTTAGTTCGGACAGAACATTTTCTAGAAGTTCCTTAGTTATTGGGAGTTTAGAAGAGGATGGTGCATTAGTATCGGGTAATGTTAGGTCACTTGGCGTGTCGTTAAGAATATCTTCCATTGGTGATGCTGATTTCAGATCATCTGTAGGATTTTCGGAAAGTGGATTTGCACACTCATCTTGTTCTTTGGCACACATTGTAATGTTCAATATATCGAGGCCTAAGTTATCAACTGTTGAAGATAATTCTGTAGGAATATCCTGGCTCTGTGACTCTAAAAACGTTTTATCTATTGGTAATGGCACCCTATTTTCGTCAGAAATTGGTAAACTATCTGTCTGATGGTTAGAAAAGGATGTTTCGAGTTGGATTTTGTCTACTTGCGGTGTAGGACTTTCTTCATGGAAGTGAGGAATGGGGGAGTAATTTGTGTTATCCAACAGTGAAGGTGATGTAACTGGGTGAGATTGTGCTACTGGTACCGAAAACCCCCTTCTAGTTAGTTCTGACAGAACATTTTCTAAAAGTTCCTTAGTTATTGGGAGTTTAGAAGAGGATGGTGCATTAGTATCTGGTAATGTTAGGTCACTTGGCGTGTCGTTATAAAGAATATCATCCATTGGTGATGCTGATTTCAGATCTGTATGATAGTTAGAAAAAGATGTGTCGAGTTGGATTTTGTCTACTTTTGGTGTAGGACTTTCTTCATTGAAGTGAGGAATGGGAGAGTTATTTGTGTTATCCAACACTGAGGGTGATGTAACTGGGTGAGATTGTGCTACTGGTACCGAAAAACCCCTTCTAGTTAGTTCTGACAGAACATTTTCTAGAAGTTCCTTAGTTATTGGGAGTTTAGAAGAGGATGGTGGATTAGTACCTGGTAATGTTTGGTCACTTGGCGTGTCGTTATAAAGAATATCTTCCATTGGTGAAGCTGATTTCAGATCATCTGTAGGATTTTCGGAAAGTGGATTTACACAGTCATCTTGTTCTTTGGCACACATTGTAATGTTCAATATATCGAGGCCTAAGTTATCAACTGACGAAGATAATTCTGTAGGAATATCCAGGCTCTGTGACTCTAATAACGTTTTATCTATTAGTAATGGCAACCTATTTTCGTGTGAAGGTGAAGTCAACTCATCACGAGGTAAGTCATGTGTATACGTTATGTCTGCAACTATACTGTCCGGGGTCACAACGTTTTCTGGCGAAAGCAATTTCTCCACCGGTAGCTCTTTAGTGTACACCGTGGACTGTGGAATTCCTATCTTATTGTCAGTGACAAGTGAAGGCAAATAATCTAAAGAGGGTTCCTTAGTGAAAGCAATAGGAAGGGATAAATCCGAGTTCAGTTTTTTCATTGATGAAGGAAATTTATTATTTTGAGGTGGGCTTGTAGATAAAATTTCTTGGAAATGACCATTTGGGAACGTTTCATGGATGGACATGGACAAGCCATTAGAAGGAACTTTAGAGGACGAAAAATCTTGTAGTAATTTGTCAGTAAACCCACTCATGGTCTTAACAATACACGTAGGAACTTCAGGTGAGACATCTTCTACTACTTCATCTGCTGGCAATGACAACACATTAGTCGGTTTTGGCAGATTACAAACCGGAGTTAGGGTTTCAACCACTTGCATTGGTAAATTATGAGTCGAAACTGAGGGATTAGTTGTATGTTGTGGATGTACGAGGACCTTTGGTGATGTTTGTGAATCATCAACCGAAAGTAATAGGTCACTAGAAGCATCAAAGATATTCGGAAACTTTAAATCCATTTTTAATGGGAGACCATTGCTAGGAGTATCTTTGGTACGAGAAGTGACAGTTTCAAACAGGGGTGTAGCCAAGTTTTCTAAGAGATATGGTTTATTGTCAGCAGAAGTCTCAGTCTCTACTGTAGGTGGCCCCACCTCGTCCATAGTCAGTGATGGAGTCTCAATTAGATTATTGTCTAAAAGTTTATTTTGAAATAATAATATATTCCCTGGTAAAGGAAGATTCACTGAACGGGTTGCTTCGACTAAGATAGGTGGAAGCATCTCATGTACTTGTCTTAAACTGTCCACTGGACTGTCCGTTGCTGTAAGGGGTAGCGTAGTTATATTTGCTGCACGCGCAGGTGGATACTCTGTAGGTGCCTCATTCTTTGGCAATAACAGTCTGTCAGGGTCATTAATTGGTAACCGTGTACTATGTATAGATGGTTGACTATAAGTAGGGGTCTCAATGGAAAGCATTTTGTCAAGTATTTCTCTAATCTTATAAAGTTCGGTTTTTAACGTCATATCTGGCACCATTGAAGTATTGGTTTCTGTTAAACACGCATTATCTCTGGGTTGTGACGTTCTATCTGGAGTGGCCACTGAAACTGGTGTGGTAGAAAGTACTGCATCCATAATTTCTGGTAATTTCTCAGAAAAACTATCAGAGACTTGAGAAGTTGAAAGTAGCGACTTCTTGGGTTGTGGTAGTTCGGAAGATGGTTGCTCAATAAGGGTAGTGGAATGAAGAATTTTATCTAATGGCTGTGGTGGACTTTCAGTAAATGTGTCCGCGGGATTTTGTAAGTCTGAAATCGACTCGGAAAGGGGCGTATTGGTCTTTAGTATTTCAATACTGTCTGTAACAGTTACAGATGAAAGGTTCTTATTCAATGCTATAGGCGGAACGTCATTTGGGATTTCAGACAAAGGAGTTTCTGAAACACTATCCATAGAAGTAGTCTTATGCAAATGTTCTGACGTTACATTCCGTGTTGGAAAAAAATCTTTAGAAGAATCATTTAAGACTTGTTGGTCAGAATCGATTTCACGCCCTATTATTGGCAATTCATTATTGAGGACGTTATTGTATGGTCCATGGCTTAACGAAGTAAACGCACTGCCAGAAAAGTCAAAGAGTGGATGTTTGTAATCTGTAATTGGTGGTAGAGTCTTAGTATTTACGTCTAAGGCTCCAGTTTCTGTAGTTTGTTCAAACATTTTTTCATCGCAAGTTGTAGAGACAAAGGGTACATCATCTGTTAACGATTTAAGTAATTTAATTTGCGAGATTGGTTCCTCTCTCATTGATGAAGGACTGTTCTCATTATTGTAACACAATGAATTTGTTGGCAACGTTTCGACTATTGGCAAAGATGACCCACTGTCTAAATTCCTGTTTAGTAATTCAGTAACAACAGCGGGAGTAAATGTATTATCATTCTGAAGTGGCGCCATTTTAGAAAGAACATTGTATAGTTGTTTATTTGGCACGGTGTTATTAAATGAAGGCGACAATGTTTGATTGCAAAGTGTGGTTTGAGTAAATGGTAAATAAACAATAATTGGTGTATCTGATGTAGTCTCGAACATGTGTGTTTTTGACTTACCAGCAACATTGTTGTTCATGGGGATTATAATTATAGATGTGGGACTTGGAACTGCGAAAGCGTTTGATAAGGGCGCCATCATAGATAGGCCTGATTTCGGGATATTTGTGACTTCTTCAATTTCCTTGAAAGGATCAGAGAATGGAAGTGGCATTCTCACATTTATAGGACCTGGAAATGTTGACATATTTTCTGGTATTGTCTCCTCTGGAACCGATGGCAAGTTGTTTTTCAAAATACCGACCGGAGGCATATCATCAGAAACTTCTACTTCTTGAGATGATTTTTGAGAAGGGGTATTAGTTATGTTTTTACCATAGTTCTCCAGAATGATTGGTGGTGTGTCTTGATTTTCCGGCATGTCAGAACAGTCAGACATATTCATATTTTTTTCTAGTATATTACTAAAGTTTCCAGGTGACACAGACGAAAAAGTGTCATCATTAAGTAGTATTTCTTGAATAAGTTGTAATGTTTGAGCAATGTCACTATTATCTACGTCTGCTAATTTTTCTTTTAGCTCTAATGTTGGGCTAATGTCTTCATTATTATTTTCACTAACTTCATACGGAATTGGCACTGGATGGTATGGATATTCTGTAACCGGACAAGTATTTTCTGAACTTGCTGTTATTGTGGTAGATGATGTTAATGCCTTTTTCGTTTCTTTTGAGTTGCTAGAAATATTCGATACTAAACCAACACTGATAAAATCGTCGGAAACTGTTTCACAAGTCGCAGTCTTTGTAAAGTTTAATCCTGTCTGACCAACGTTACTGCGTTTAGAGTTTTCTGTTGAAGCATGTCTATGTTCTTTTTTTAATTCATCGTATGATTGTAGATATTTATTTACTTTTGCTTTCGTCAGTCTTGTAAAGGGTTGGTTAACATCTTCTTTAGAGCTGAATGTTTTCTGTCCAAATCTTTGGAATGGTTTTTCCGGCGATAATGATAAATAATTCCAATAGTTTGGCCCCCACGTCTCCATTGTATTAAGAGGATATTGGACTTCCGGAAATGTTCCTGAATCGAACGAGCGTATGGAAGTAGGGCTTTGAGGATTTATCGAAGGCATTTCTGTTTTCAGCTGGCTATTTTCGTTGTTCACTTGTTTGTTACTTAGAAGTTTACGTTTCATTTTCATTTCTTTTTTCAAATTGCTTATTGCTGAGCTTTGTAAATTACTGACTTTTTGCAGAGTGTGCATATGATTATTGTCATTATAGTTCATTCCAATACCGAAAAGATCTCTTGAAGAATTGTCCAGGGGATATTCGTTTTCTGGAAAGTTGGTCTTCTGCTGATTATTTTCGTTGTTCACTTGTGTGTTACTTAGAAGTTTACGTTTCATTTTCATTTCTTTTTTCAAATCATTTAATGCTGAGCTTTGTAAACTGGGGGCTTTCTGCAGAGTGTGCATATAATTATTGTCATTAAAGTTCATTCCAATACGAAAAGGATCTCTTGGAGAATTGTCCAGGGGATATTCGTTTTCTGGAAAGTTTGTCTTCTGCTGATTATTTTCGTTGTTCACTTGTTTGTTACTTAGAAGTTTACGTTTCATTTTCATTTCTTTTTTCAAATCATTTAATGCTGAGCTTTGTAAACTGGGGACTTTCTGCAGAGTGTGCATCTGATTATTGTCATTAAAGTTCATTCCAATACGAAAAGGATCTCTTGGAGAATTGTCCAGGGGATATTCGTTTTCTGGAAAGTTTGTCTTCTGCTGATTATTTTCGTTATTCACTTGTTTGTTACTTAGAAGTTTACGTTTCATTTTCATTTCTTTTTTCAAATCTCTTAATACTGAGCTTTGTAAACTAGGGGCTTTCTGCTGAGTGTGCATAATATGATTACTGTCATTAAAGTTCATTCCAATACGAAAAGGATCTCTTGGAGAATTGTCCAGGGGATATTCATTTTCTGGAAAGTTGTATGCCTTGTACAATGATTTCTTTGGAAGGGAGTTCTGGCTAATTTTACCATTTTGTGCTGCCTTTCCAAAGATTTGTTTCGGTGTTTTGTTGACTCGTGACGGCGAGTAAGGTATCGGGACGGGGTTGTTTTTGACGGGTTTCAGGTCGTTTAAGTAACGTTTCAAAGAAGCCTTTCTTGGTGTTCTTGGCATGCAATGTCTGCACGCTATCTGAAATAGACGTTGTTTTTGTAAGGGCATATAATTTTATGATGAACCAAAAAATATGTCAAAACTGGAATTAGCTATGAATGCACGTGGAACATTTAATTTCTGTTGATAAAATAAAGGTCCTCCAGACTGTATTGCTGCTACGCTGTCAAATCTGAACGGAGACTAGTATGCGGCCCGGCAGATAATACAGAGTGGTGCTGATAATACGAAAATAGATAAAAACACGGACAATGCTGGTTCATAGGAATAATCCCAAACCAAAGAAAAAACCTAGCATCAAAAATATAAAAATGAAAATTTCAAACAAACTAAATAGCAAAAAAATTGAAACGGAATAGAACATCCTTTAAAATATTGGTTCACTGACCTCCGATCGGGGTTAGCGCGGTCCTATATCGACTTGCTTTTTTCGCGCCATTATTATTAAAATTTAGTACCGCTAGATGCGGTGGTCATAAACCAGTTAGCGCCTTCTTATCAACATGTACATCATGTAGAAAATATGAAAAATGAAATATAATTTCCTGTGGCTAAACTGATGGATATATTTTTATGATTTTTTATGGGTAGACTGAGAATGTCTTGAGGTACACGATGTTTAATTTATTGTCGTATTGTCCGATGTAATGCAATCCTACCCTGCTCCGGGTTGCCACTTTTATAACTTCCTTCTTATGCCCAACCTAGGATACAATCTCAAAATCTCACGTTCAGTCGCGCTTACGGCCATGAGAGCAACGGGCATGTTTTCATAATATATGTTGTATATACAATGTCATTAAACATTATAAAACTTCAGTTATAAATTCAAACGATGTCGAAAAATCATAACTACGGATTTCAATCGGATGATCAATTTACACGACGCTTTGACGACACGATTGGTGCAGGTGCTGAGTAGCCGACTACTGCGGTGCGTGTCCTGGGTTGGATTCCCGCACGGAATAAATATTTGTATCGCCTACAATTAGTTGTTCCGGGACTGGTCGTTTGTGTATGTCAGTTTGTTTGTAAACGCACCCACGATACAGGAGACATTACTATTGTGGGGCATAATTGAAAAAAAAACTTCTAAAACAAATGAACTGTAGTTTTTGCTTAAAAAATCCATGCAAACTTTTACGTTCATAATATTAGTAGGATTGTTACTATAACTAGCTGTTGCCCGCGACTCCGTCCGCGCGGACTTCAGTTAAAAGCGCGCGGTGGTTCCCGTAAATTAAAAAGAGCTCAGTTAATATAAAATAAGCGTCTGATTAAAATAATGGGAGCAATATGTAGTACGTCACCGTTAGCTCCTGTTTTCGCAACATTTTTGTTACTGCTCTGCTCTTATTTATCATAGCGGGATGTTATAAAGCCTATGTGCTTTCTCATGCTCTAGACTATCTGTGTACCAAATTTCATTACAATCGGTTCAGTAGTTTTGGCGTGAAAGCCGAACAGACAGACAGAGAGAGACAATTTCGCATTTGTAATATGAGTATGGATATAGATTAAAAACTGCCGATTAGTCATTAATAAAAAGACTACAATCCATCCATACTAATATTATAAATGCGAAAGTAACTCTGTCTGTCTGTCTGTCTGTTACGCTTTCCCGCTTAAACCTCTCAACCAATTTTGATAAAATTTGGCGCAGACAATCAGAAGACCCTGAGAAAAGACATAGGCTACCTTTTATTGAAAAAAAAATATGATATTCGAGAGGGAAATCTAAAAAGCGCGATATAACCGAATTATACGCGGGCGAAGCCGCGGGCGGAAAGCTAGTTTTATATAAAATAAGGATTGTTCTTACCTGAATTAGCGCGATTATCACTACTGCTAGAGTCACCTTTTCCCGAAGTCCCATTTCATTGGAATGACTCGAAGCCGAGTTTTTACTAATTAATGCTTCGATTTAATTATCTTCATAATGAATCGAAACGTGATCAATTCAATTGCTCTTATAGACAAATTCACATTCATTTACATAACTTTGATATCACAATAATATAGATAATAATAACATGTAATTACTTTCTTGGTATATCTGAGATTTCCTAATGTTTCTTTTGTTTATTTTCCAGGTAAATTCCATGACGTTATAATAAGGGATCTGGGATTGAACTAATTGGTAAGACTAAGGTTTGAAATAAATAAAACAGTTTTCTCACTAACTGTAATTTATTGTCATTAGTAAATAGTATTTTTTAAAATATTCTTAACATGTTTAACTTAATATATAACTTAATATCGGCTGCGGGCAGAAGTTACCACCAACCAGACCAAGTCTTGCCGCCAAGCGATTCGTCCTGTTCCGGCATAATGACTGGTGAAGCCGTACGGAGGACGGGTCTGAGCAGTTGTATTGCGATGTGTGCCGGGTACGATGCGCCAAATATTATTGTGTCGGTAGTTTGATCGTGGAGGATCTCCAGATTAATCTCGCTCTGGTGCAGCAGCGTTGGTCGTGTTGTTAGGTTTAACATTGCATCACCTCGCTCAACTGCCGTCTTCTTTCCTACTCACTAAGATTTTTAAATGAATAGGCTTAATAAACTTGTGCGCTTTACCATCAACGATTGCATCACTGCTTACTATTAGGCGGGATTGTAGTCAAGCACTACTTTATAATTATTAAAAAAAAAAAAATCGATAAAACTAGGATGGAGATCCAGGATGACTGCAATATAAATAATATTTGCTGGTAGTAGTAAATAAATAATGTTACTATTTAGCTGTTTTATACAAAATCAAATTAAACTAAGCGTGGAGTTTCTAAACCTTGGAAGGAAAACATCGAGAGGAAACCAGCTTATCTAATAACCAAAAATTAGAAGTCATGTGAGATCTACCAACCCGTACTCACACACACACCCCGAAACGAGGCCTGAGCCTCAAAATGTTTTTTATTTTTTAATTAGCCCATAATGTGCCCACTGGGGTAACCATTTTGATACACGGTTGGTGCAGTGGCTGAGTGATTCACTACTGAGCTGCGCGTCGCGGGTTCGATCCCCGCACTGAACAAACATTTGTATGGCCTACAGGTGTTTGTTCTGGGTCTGGCTGTTTGTGTATGTGAGTACTTCGTGTGCGACAAAGTTTTTTTTTTTTTCTTTTTTTTTTTTTTTTTTTTTAATAATTACTATACTAGCCATAATTTAAAACACGAACGGAAATATACAGCTTAACTTGGTATACAAAAAGTATTACTTTCGTTGGCAACAAGCCCAATACTGCAAAATTCACTTTGCGTATCCTCAACAGATGTAGCATTTCTGATATATTCATTTAATAATGAAGTTAAGCTTGTTAATTCATCGTTTGTATCTGAATCTTGCAATAATGGGTTCTTTATACCTCCAGGATGTTCCTCTTCACGGAACGAATTTCCATTCAATTCGATAATGGCATCATTGTTATTAGGCGTCATGTCAGAACCAAATTTAAATTCTTTTGAGCATTCAATTTCAAATGAATGAACTGTATTATTGTTACCTTCATTACATTCTTGTGTTTCTGTACTGGTTAAGTTTTTAATTATTTCATCCATGTCATTAATTAAATCTACGATGTAATCTGAATCTTTGCATTCTGCAGATTGCTCCATCAATGTCAAGTTTGGAATCTCCACGTTTTGAATATCTTCGGCAACTTTTAACGGCGATATATCATCATGAAGCGTTTCGATTGTTTCCTTATCAGTATCATTGATTTCATTTCCTTTTGTGTCTGTTATCTCGTTCATCCCTACTTTTTGCGGAGATGGTTGCTCCTTTTCTTTACTTTTTCCATTTTGAGTCCATGAATAATCAGGAGCAGTCTTTACTTTACTTTTACCTTTAGCTACAAGGGAATTGAATGTTGTTTTGACGTCATTAGGGAAAGGGCTTGAGCTGATATAGAAAGGCTTCGATGAATCTGTTACACTTTCTGGGTATTCCACCTGCGGGAAGTATTCTGCTGGAAAACTTTGAGTGGTACTTAGATCTCCATAATTCGTCTTACTTGTAATTTTATATCTGGCAGGAATCACTGGGTCTGTGGTTTTTGAGTTTGAACTAGATGATGTAATTTGTGTTACATGACGATTGGGGTTGTAGCAGTTGATGTTCTGAAAAAAAAAAATTGATGAAATAGAACAAAATGACACATAAATTATTCGTATTTTATTAAACCATTTACTGAACTACCTTAAGGGTGATTAATAAAATTAGATATCCTAAATTCATTGTGATGCGTCGTATATGTAGATTGTAGAAAACAAGTTGTTTATTTATTTGTAAATAAAATATAAGTAAGTACAATGAGCACGATTATTCATTCATTCTGTATTAAAAATTATGAAGAAGTGGTTGCTTTTATATAACAATTTCAGATTTTATTATGTTTAAAAGTTGACCAAATGTTATGCAAAAATGCAATAATTAAGTAACGCACTTTTAGGGCGTGCTTTATCGTATAAAAATTCTAACACAGCAATATTATCTGTACTGCTATGCAACATCATACACTTGGTAACTTTGTCATTATTATTACATAATTCGTTGATTACTCGACTTATCAGAGCATGTTGAATTTCAATTTGTTATGGCTCACATCGCTTACTGGATTAAAATAAAATGACAGACATAAATTTCAGTGTATATAGCTTTTTATATTTCTTATCACATTTTATTTATTTAAATAAAACAAAAAAAAATACTGCATTCATTCCAAAATCAAATAGGCTTGTTTTGTCTTCATTCAAATATTTACTACCTTTTCAATTCTCACCATCGTCTTTAATTTGCTTTTTAACATTTCACCAATGTTATTAAAAACATCCGCATCCACAAACACAACCACATCCGTACCCGCAGCCGCACCCTCCTCCCCCGCAGCCCCCACCAAAACCACCACCGTAGCCGCCGCCAATACCATTATCGTTTTTTCCCAACAATGCCAGAATCAGGATTGGGAGAATGGCATCCAGATCATTTTTGTCATTCCTCCCGCATGTCTGAGGGCAGTACCCGGGGTACCCATCGTACTGGCACTGGGCCCAGTGCATCTGCAAACGTAAAAGACAGCAGGAATTAATCATAACTGACTGATTTATCATTACAATATGTTGACAATAGGCCAAGAGCTGAGTGCTACAAGCTAACAGTAATCATATGTTGTTTGATCTGCTGTAAATTTAACAGAAGTTTGTTATATTTAGCGACGAGTAAACGAGGATATTATAATGTGTTTTGAAGTATACTCAGAATCGGTTAAGGAGTCTATTATTTACTGTGGCAATACTCGAAGTCCTATGCTGTTTTTAACTAAGCACTGTTTAATGTTAGAATTCTTTGTACTCTGTGCATTTTTCAAAATGTATACACTGTATACTTTTTGGTAGCGTAACAATCATGCTACGCTACCAAAAAGTGTGCAGGTCCAGGACTATTTTTATCAGAATATGAAATGATGATTGTGCTCTCTAAAGCTAGAATGTTCTTCTAATATACTAGATAGAATATTATCGTAATCTTGTACTGACACCTACACCGACTCTTGTTCAGCGGCAAATAATATGTAGGTTGCCTTTGATGTTCTATTTACGTCAGCTGGGCTTAGATTTCGGTGTTTCTAAGGAAACGTTGTTTCAGCTCCCGCAGAGTAATTGTGTAACATAATATCAGTAACAATGGGTTTCATTTTGACAGTTCAACAACATTCATTGCGTTATTTACGTTTTTGAGCTGACAGAATTTTTGAAAATAATGGAGCAATGGATTATAGCAATTTGCTTCAAAATTATGCCAATTGTTATAGTGTGCTACGCAATTAGGGTGCTGGTAGAGGCATGGAGAGCATAATTTTCGGACAATTAAAGGTAATATTATGACGACTTTTTAGTGGATTTGCACGAATTTATTCGCCCCATACTGGCGAACAACCTACGCAGTATTTCAGCAGAGTTGTCGATTCACTTACTTCTTGCGATCAATAACATAATATTATTATTAAAGTGTAACGATTTTCACTTTTGAGCGAGGAAATTCTTGGTAATCGACCAATTACCTTGCCTTGGTAATCGGCCATTTTAAATTTTGGGTTTGAGTGTTGGTTTGGGATATCACCGCACAAACATTGGTTCTAAGTTCAAATCGGTCGGTAAATACAAAAACAAAATTTTGACCAATTTTTTTTTTTAAGGGGAAATGCTTTTTGTTTCTGATTTGCGGCATATTGAATTAAGTATGTAAATAATTATTAACAGATACTTAAAAAGATACACTTACGTTCAATACGAGCAGTAGAGCTGTGAACGCGACAGTCTTGGCGGAAGCCATGGTTACAGTTTTGCCGTCAACAAGTCAGATACTTTTATACATTTTCTGTTTTAATAAAAAGTAGAAATTAGTCAATATCCTTCTAAATTAGTCAATATCCTTCTAGAATTTCGTAAATATGGGTATATGTGCCACACCAAGCACGTAGACTACTGATAAAAAATAATTTCACAATTTTGATAATTAAATGGTTTTAAATACTTGATAAGAAAAAAAATTTCAAAACATGTTTTTAACTTTTTTTTAGGTAACATTAACAGAATTCGTTTTTATTATTTTTAATTTTTGCACACCTTGTCAAATGGCAAACATGTAGATCTAATTTATATTTGTCATCCTGCATGTATGAATATTATAAGTAGTTGTTTGTTTTTTTGCTTCTGATGTTAGGACGAAGTAATGACCTTTTCGACCGTTTGTCGTTTTGCGGTCTGTGATTTTAATCACAGACTTTGTTAGTCGGACTGCGTTCCAGTTACTTGTTCGTAGTTAGAAATGCCTTTACGCATTTATTTGTCATTGCTTTTAAAAGGTAGGGTAGGTACCCTCCCTTACCTACCTTACCTACTACATTGGTACCTTACTACTACCTTACTATTTGTTACTTTACTACTACCTTGGTACCTACCTTAGTTGGGGTCTAAGAAAACAAAATGTAAATTTTGAGGTTTAATTAGGTAATTAAACCTCAAAATTTACATTTTGTTTTCTTAGACCCCAACTAAGGTAGGGTAAACAAAATGTAAATTTTGAGGTTTAATTAGGTAATTAAACCTCTAAATTTTCATTTTGTTTTCTTAGACCCCAACTAAGGTAGGGTAAACAAAATGTAAATTTTGAGGTTTAATTAGGTAATTAAACCTCAAAATTTACATTTTGTTTTCTTAGACCCCAACTAAACTCCTGGGTACACTAGTTTAGTTACTAAGCTAACTTCGAAAAGGCCTAACAGTTTTTTTTTTTTTTCATTAGAAAACCAAACCGTTTTTAGAAGCTCATTTATTTCAAAAAAGCGTACATCAGTAAGAAGCAAAAACTTCGAAGGTATGTGACATCTACCAACCCGCACTGGGCCCGTATGGTAGATTACGGCCCACTCCCTCTCATCGAGAGGAGGCCTGTGTCCATAGGCTGATTATGTTATGTTAATGTACGGACGACAGCAGGTCAAGCTACACCTAACTGTTAGATATTCCCAATCAACCTTGAGCCTTAATAAATAAAATATAAATAAATATATACAGACAAATCACACAGATTGAGCTAGCCCCAAAGTAAGTTCGAGACTTGTGTTATGGGATATTAACTCAACGATACTATATTTATAATAGATACATATATAGATAAACATCCAAGACCCAGGCCAATCAGGAAAAGATCGTTTTTCTATCATGACCTGGCCGGGGATCGAACCCGGGGCCTCCACGTCACAGCCGACGAATGATTTACCTATAAAGTTGAAAATCGAATAAAGGAATGTGACAGATTGTAGTAGCTTGATGTGCTGTCATCTGTATATCAGTAAAACGGCAATTTATTTTTATATACATCACAACCAACTGGATTAATTAGCCGTGTAGTTAACCGCCTGGGCTTTGAAGGTAGTGCTCGCCTTACTATACAGTCTCTCGGCTCGCACGCGATTGATCTCAATACTAAATTAATCTATTTGGTCGAGGTGGCCTGGCTTAGTTACTGCGACTGCTTCAGCTTACCCACGACTCGTTGCAGTTGCAACCTGAACTATACCATATGTAAAGAAAACCCTGTCCGATCCGTGAAGGTATTGTTAGGTATCGACAACTGATTCTACTAATGCCCACAAAGACAGCCATACTTAAAAAAAAATCCCCCTAAAAAAATAAATATTATTTTGCAAAAAGAGGTAACTTAATACATGGGCGGTAAGCCACCCCTTCCGCGGACGGCGGGGGGGCAGGGCACGCGGCACCTGTGACGTGGTCGCGTCGCTATTCACTTATAATAATACCGGTGTTGTCACTTTTTTAAAAATTACCAAATTTCGGGGAAATTGGAATTAATTCCCGGGAAAAAAGGATTATTTTAAAATTCATTAGTATTGTTACTATGATGATTATGTAAAATTTGATATTATATTTGGTCAAGTGTTTACCTAACCTTTATTATCCTTATGGGTCGGACAGGGTTTTCTTTACATATTGTATATATGTATAAACAACAATTTGTGCGAAACCCGAAACACGTTTCCAGTATTTTTAAGTAAAGAATCTATGTACAAAATTTCAAAAATATATCATGAAAAACCACAAAGTTATGAGCTTGCTATTCTAGTTGGATGTCACAACAAAAATATGGTCGAAGCTACGCTCGGGCGGGCGAGCGCGGTGCGTTAACCTCTGGCGTCTGATGTTGGCCGCGCGCAAGTACATGATCTATCGTAAGCTGCATGCGCGCGCTCGGTATCCACATTGCAACAATTTCTAAATGTAGGTAATTGAGAAAAAATATAACATGGTGTAAAAATGATTGGAATCGATTCAGTTGTTTATTCTGAACAAACTGTTTTCAGGTTTCGCAAAAACAAAAAATAACGTTATACAATTCAGGGCGCTATTTGAACGGCCGCCGTTTGGTTAAAAAGTTAGGCAGTTAGCTAAATGGCTCATTAAATCAGTTGGCTGTGTATATTATAATATATTGCGCCTTTTCTTTGTGAAACTACTGCTAGAGAGAAATTATTACTGCAAAATGATTTTAATTCTATTAAAGCAAGTATGTAAATATTAACTCAACTCTTTTGCTCGCTGCTTTACTTGTTCAGTTGTTATCTATAATCTTTCACAATTTCCACAATGTACTTAGTTGATATAATGTCTTAGTCTAGACTCTTTGCAGTTTAATATTTTTTCATATTCTCTATATTTAGGTATACAAAGTTATTTTTTGTTTATGCGAAACCAGAAACACAGACACACGTGTGCGCTCGGTAACCACACTGCAACAATCTTTAAATGTATTTGGGAAAAAATATAACATGGTGTAAAAATGATTGGAATCGATTCCGTTGCTTATTCTGAACATCCTATGTTCAAATTTCGTAAAAGGTTAAAATAACGTTGTCGTTGTTGTTGTGTTGTCGTTGTTGTTGTTGTTGTCACGTGAGGCAAATATCTCTATAATAAGCAAAAATATTATCCGATAAAAATATTTGAGCAACGATATTTTTATAACATCATATAATTAAAAAACAAAACTGAGTCGAACAAGGAACAAAATATTGGGGGAACGTAAACCCAAACCAATTAATTAATAATTCCACAAATATAAGAAATGCAGTTACTTTCATTGTAACTTTACTAGCTGCGCCCCGCGATTTCACTCTCATAAGTATCGTATCCGTATAAAAACTCTCTATCAATATAAATCTTATACGTTAAACCTGCCCCCTAATCGGCGCACACAGTTTTGTGAAATGATTGCGACTAGTTAGAATCAGTTGGTATCGTTCGGGCCGCCCATTGGTCCGTTTGGTCCAAACGATCCCAACTAGTCGCAATCATTTGACAAAACTGTGTGCGCCGATTAGGGGGCTGGTTATAAACCACCTGTGCGCCAAATTTTATTCAAATCCGTTCAGAAGTTTTTGCGTGAAAAAGTATTAAACGTACATCAAAATTTTCACGTTTAATTATTAGTAGGAAATTGGTTTTCTTAAAACAAAACCTTTCTAAAACAAAACTTTGTAAAATCTTTATATTTATGTTCTGTAAACTATATGGTGTACATAATACAGAGTATTCTATTTTATTCTTTTCATCTATACTAATATTATAAATGCGAAAGTATCTCTGTCTGTCTGTCTGTCTGTCTGTCCGGCTTTCACGCCAAAACTACTGAACCGATTGTAATGAAATTTGGTACACAGATAGTCTAGAGCCTCAGAAAGGACATAGGCCTTATAACATCCCGCTATGAAGAAGAGGAGCAGAGCAGGGACAGAAAATGATGCGAAAACGGGAGCAAACGCAGACGTACATTTTGCTCCCATTATTTTTACAGGCGCTTATTTATATCAACTGAGCGCTTTCGGTTCGAAGATTACGCGGGTGAAACCGCGGGGCACACCTAGTACATTTATATTTACAAACTCTATTTCCAATGTATTCTAATTTACCACTGAAATTACATTAACATAGCCACATTATCTGTCAGGGTTCCAAGCGTAGGATTCAATGTACCTAAATATTATTTATACGGTCCCAAGATTTTAGACTTTATGGATTACGAAGATTTCAATAGTAGATTCACCCCGCGCCGCGTTAATAAATAAGACGGTCGTCATAAACTCCTGTGTCCATGTCCTTTTGACACCTTAGGCACACACAGACAATGTGTTATGGGAACAATTGTTATGGCCCTACTATTATTCTATTTGCTTAATCTTAGTATAACTAATCCATACTAATATTATAAATGCGAAAGAAACTGTGTCTGTCTATCTGTTACGCTTTGCCGCTTAAACCTCTCAACCAATTTTAATGAAATTTGGCACAGACAATCTTTAGACCCTGAGAAAGGACATAGGCTACCTTTTATTGAAAAAAAAATTATGTTCCCGAGGGAAATCTTAAAAGCGCGCAATAACCGAATTCCACGAGGGCGAAGCCGCGGGCGGAAAGCTAGTACTTTATCACGTGAATACGCCTTTAAAGTTGCTTCCATAGAGAAAAAATAAAAAAAAAAACATGTGAGAACGAAGCTTAATATCTATCGTTGCTAATGTTGCTATCCAAAATTCAATTACACCACAGGATAGTTAAAATATCAAATAATTTATAAAGGTCAACATCGCGTGGGATTTGGGGGAAGGGGGGACGTTTGGAGGTCATTATGCTGCGTTTTAAGATTTCTGTATTTAAAAAAATATGTTATTGTAAAAAATATGAAATACGAAATATGAAAAAAAAAATGAAATATGTTATTGTATTGTGTAAAATGTGTTATTGTATTTGTGGCTATAATTAGAGGTAAAAATCTTACTTATAAACTAGCGGCCGCCAGCGACTTCGTTCGCGTGGAGTTAGTTGTGCTCCGCTCTTATTGATCACAGCGTGATGTTATATAGTCTAAAGCCTTTCTGGATTAATGGGCTATCCAACGAAAAATAATTTTTCAAATCGGCCCCGTAGTTCCTGAGAACGCGCTACGTTCAAACAAACAAACAAACTCTTCAGCTTTATATATTAGTACCTATAGATAGATGGGAAAATGAGCTTGTTTTTTTGTTCCGCTTTCACGCTGTAACTGCTGAACCGATTGCTTTAAAATTCAGCAGGCGTAAAGTTAGAAGTCTGAATTAATTAATAGGGTACTTTTTATCCGGGAAAATTGTATATACCGAAAATATACATAAAAAAAACCAGAGATCGTTATACGCTTCACGAAACCAATCGAATTATAGTAATAAAATACCATATGGCAGAGATTTTATATGGAAAATATCACCAATCACGTGACATTGCAACACACGGCAGCGTCCATGACACATCGATGCCCCATTTTTTTCGCGCGACTTAGTGCTTCATTCATTCATTATCTGGGGCTCGCCTCTGTGAGAGGCAGTACGGTAAGATCAAATCTAATTATTTAAATCTTTGGTGGATTACTTACTGGATGAACGTGTGCTATTTATATCGACACCAATCTACCGTGTTACAGCGATTATATCAGAAACGTTACACATTTGTTGAGCTCTGGTTAGTTAAAACAAACCAACGAGGCGAAATAATCGCAGCAGATTTTTATTTCTATTTTAGAATGTGATGTCAATGATCTTGCAAGGCTCTTGCAAGGTGATCTCAACTCTCTCGTGTCCGGCCCTGGTCCAGGCCATGGTCCGGGGCGAGAGTGCATGGCAGGCCATCACCTCCTTCTGCGAAGCAGTCATGCTGACAAAGGAGGAGGCGGAGCGTATGAGGGAGCGGGAATCCTAGCGCCATTTCGCCTCTTACCGCCACAGGAGACGCTCTGGTCGGGAGACAACTCCCGGCCACCATAAGCGCGGGCTTGCAGGCGGCGAGCAGTGGGCAGCACGCCGCCCAGTAAGGACCAGGCTCGAGTCGACGCGGTGCGTTGTGTTTCAAGCGCGCTTCAAAGAGATGTCAGCACATCGTGATGGGGTCCACCAAGACCGATGCCTCCTGTGTCAGGTTTGCGGGTTAGTTAAAAAATAAATCGTGGCCCTGGCGCACAGGCAAGTGAAAAAACACGGGTGAGTTTTAATCAGTAAAAACCTGATCCGAACTGCCGTTTCGCCCAGAGCGGGAGAGGTCATTTGATGATTTTCCATCCAGAACAAAAAAAAAGGTGATCTCAAACACTGTACAACTTTTTGTTGTAATAAAACATTGCGCCACTCTAGAAATTTGTCCTGTATCGTCATATTCGTCATTATAAGGATTTTTGAAGAAAGGATGGATTTTATCTTTTATTTAGCACAGCTTAGTTATTTGTTTAATACGCTTAAAGGTCATTTAATGTTTGTCAGTATTTCACACAAAACGAGTTAGATGTAAATTTTATTCTACGAATAATATTTATCTGTTTATTGAAAAATCAGACCTTTGCACACACAGTATACCAGTCATGCTTCGAGAGTTAGTTGCTAAGTTTGCCTGGTATGTAGCAGTAATGTGATTATGTATATTGAATGTTATATTGATAATGTTATATTTGACGTCCACCGTGGCGCAGCGGTCAACACGCCTGCCTTCGACGTGGAGGCCCCGGGTTCGATCCCCGGTCAGGTCATGATGGGAAACGATCTTTTCCTGATTGGCTTGGATCTTGGATGTTTATCTATATATGTATCTATTATAAAATATAGTATCGTTGAGTTAGTATCCCATAACACAAGTCTCGAACTTACTTTGGGGCTAGCTCAATCTGTGTGATTTGTCCGTATATATTTATATTTATTTATTTATTTATTGATCCAATAGTTGCAAGATTCCTAGGTCAGACAAAGTACCATAAATAATTTTTAATTACGAATTTTTTAGTAGCAGCCCAGAGTTTCCAGACTCCAGCACTAACAGATGATACTGTATTTGTTAACAATACAGTGACATTTACCATACGGTTTTTTAGTATTCCTATATACATATATTCCTGTAAAACGATCTCATGCAACGTAGGACTTGATTAACTGTTATTATTTGCTGTTGATGCAGTTAATGATCGCATTGCAATTCTTATTTGTCTTGTTACAAGAGCAACAACAGTTGCAGTTGTTGTTGTAAATTTAATTGTTGGTATAGTTGTAACAGATGCAATTGTTGTTACGGTTGCAAATGTTGTTACAGTTGCAATTGTTGTTACAGTTGCAATTGTTCTTACAGTTTCAATTGTTGTTTCAGTTGTCTTACAGTTTTAAATTTTTGTTACAACTACAATTATTGTTATTACCACAATAGCAATAGCCGAAACTAGAAAGCGACATTATTGGTGTTATTAAAAGCTGATGTTAATATAAATGTATAAAGCTCCTGCGGAAATCTCTCGCACCCTCGTTATCCTCAGCATTTATTATGATTACTGGTGATTAATTCCTCGCTACATAGTTCACCTTTTGGTTTTCATACAGGTAATCGCATGGATTATCATTATGGATCTTGAGCCTACCATTGGCTTAGAGCTAAGTTAAGCTGAAACAAGTAAATTACAACAGAGATTAACGAACACTATGATAGGTTATATTCCATTGTTCTAAGATTTTACAACAGTCCTTCTCTAATAGATTGCATTATTTATATGAGTTCTTCGAAAAACTCAGTAAATAATGCTTCAATGAAAGATGAACTGTACAGAATAGAACATACAGCGAAAAAAAGGTGCCGAAACTATCGTAAACAGTTGTTTTTTATTATGACAGTTTCATTCATAAAGTAAACGTAATGTCGTACGGCATTCTGTTGTGGGGAAATGCCGCCGATATTCAAACAATATTTGTTTTGCAGAAACGAGCTGTTCGTGCAATTTATAAATTAAGTCCGAGACACTCTCTCAGAGAAAAATTTAAAGAGATTAATGTACTGACCGTGCCGTCTCAATATATTTATGAAAATCTTTTGTATGCTCATAAAAATATAAAATTGTTTAAAAAATACAGTGATGTCCATAATATAAATACTAGGAACAGGCACAAATTTGTTGTACCTACAAAAAGGCTTAAGAAAATAGGTGGCTCTTTCAGATGCCAATGTATACATTTTTACAATGGACTTCCAGAGGTGGTTCAAGATCTGAGCCTGAATAAATTCAAATCCTTCATTAAACGTAAGTTGTGTCAGAAAGCATTTTATAGTGTGAAGGATTATATTGAGGACAAAAAGGCTTGGGCTTGAGCTGCGTCCGATTATATACACTGATTGTTCTCTGATTTTTCCTCTTATTAATTCAAAGCCTGTATTACACACTATGTAGCCAAGCATATTGTACGTTACGGAATTGTATCGCTGACAGAGGTGTTCGGCACTTGTACAGCTACAAAGGAGCTAAACTTTCCACAGATTCGGGAACACTGTTGGAGCTGCTGAACCTTGGACAAAACTATCTTAGCATTGTGTAGATTCAATTTCTTAGTATTGTATAATTGCATGGCAAACGTGTGAGCACAATGTACGAATGTGCTGTAAGGCATTTTTTTGTTGGGTTAGTCTTTTTTATTGACTTGATAGTGCTCTGGCTGTTGAGAGTATGTCATGCTCACTCAAATGTCTCGCTGATGGTGGTGTGTGTGTTGGGTCATTAGGTTCCCTTCAATATGGTTGAGCTGAATGATGCTGATCCATTCGTCATGTTCGTGAACGGACGCCATCAGAGGGGACTGGTCATCTCTTAGCTGCCACGGCGTATTTTAATTTCTGAATTGATTTTTGTGTGTTTTCCATAATGGACGCTCTCGGCGTACAATTTATTTCTGCATCGTTCTCACACGGTTGATTTCAACATGAATGATGTAATCAAATATTTGTAAAATTAGCTTGAAAATTTAAAAGAGTGTCCATGGAGTTTCTTGCCCGTTCTTCTCCATAGGTACCTACTCTTTGGAATGGGCGACTAGCTTAATCTTATTGACTGACCGACCTTCTGACAATTCAAAAGTGCCTGTAACTGGTTTATTTGAAATAAATGCTTTGATTTTGATTTTTTTTGATTTTTGAAACAAGACTTTTCCAGTTACCGGTGGCTCTTATATTTCATCTTACACTTTTCGCAATAAAAATTACAAGTAACTTGCGATATTTTCGAACAGAAATTGCTACGCGTTTTGTATTTCCTAGGAGCCGCTTAAAATTAATACTATAACAACATTACTATGGACTTGACTAATACAAACTAAGTAGAATCGATTATCGTTAGGTTACCAACCACTGCTCTAAACTAAGTTTATTATTATGAACTCACCCGTAGAAATTGATATTCTTTGTCAAGGCATCTCGCCGTTTGCTATTAATCCTGCCTTATATTATAAATGGGAAAGTGAGTTTCTTTGTTCCGCTTTCACGCCATAACTGCTGTACCAATTGCTTTGAAATTTAACAGACGTAAAGTTAGAAGTCCGGATTAAATAATAAGGTACTTTTTATCCCGGAAAAAATTGGTATTCCAGAGGGAAATAAAAAAAGCGTGATATAACCGAACTCTACGCAAGCGAAGCCGTGGGCGGAAAGCTAGTATTATATAAAGTTTGTGAAAGATGGATGTTTGTTATTCTTTCCAGCAAATAGGACTCAACGGAGTTCTATGAAATTTAACATACAAATAATACCAGAAATAACACATGGGCTACTTTTTTATCCTAATATTCTCAAGGGATCGAAACTTAGTTGCGTGAAGCCGCGAGGCGCACCTAGTATTCAATAAGCCGACGGACTCATAGGGTTCCCATTTAAAGAAACGACATCAGATCAAGCTACTCGAAACTGTCAAATATTCCCAATCAACCTTGAGCCTTGATGCTTTAGAGATAATGTTAAAATACTAATAAAGAAATCTGACAGATTGTAGTAGCTTGATGTGCTGTCGCCTGTACATATATTACACTAGCTGCCTCCGCGGTTTCGTCTACATAATATTCGATTCCGTGGGAATAACTACTTTGGATTCAGTGGAGAAGCTTGCGAAGAGGCTAATTGACGACCGACGATTGATCTAGCTCAAAACGGTCTCCATAGCCTGGAGCACAGGCGAAGGGTAGCCAGCCTGTCGGTGTTCTATAGGATGCATTATGGAGAGTGTGCGAGGGAATTGCATGACGACGACGTACGACGGGTTTCCACCCTTACGTTGTTGACACCAGTACGAAGCGTCTTGCCTCGTCTTTTGTACCCCGTACACCGAGGGAATGGAACATGGTGCCAGCTGCGTTGTTTACGTCGGGCTACAATTTGAGTGTCTAACGCGCTATACCATCAACGATTGCATCACTGCTTAACATCAGGCCGAATTTTGTGGTCAAACACTAGTTTATAATTTAAAAAAAATGTCGGGATAAAAACTACAATATTTCTACCAACTCCGCTCAGTAGTTATGGCGTGAAAGAACCACCAAACATACATCCTAAGATTTACGTGACTAATATTAGTAGGATTTCGTAGTGCCGATATAATACGGGTCATACGATATTTCATAATAATTGGGACACAAAATGATAATTACGTGAAATTTTATTGAGGACGTGGTCGAGTTACTCAATCCAAAAGTAGAATTATATTAAGTAATTGTTGCTTTGTAAAATTTTGTTTTTCTCGGTGGTAGGCGATAACATTGGCTGTCGGCAGAAGTACCATCCATAAGTCTTGTCGCCAAGCGATTCGTCTTGTTTCAGGATGATGTCTGGTGAAGCCGTACGGAGTACGGGTCTGAACTGTTGTGTTGCGAGTTGTCCCGGGTATTTTGCGCCTAATGTTGTTATGTCGGTATTTGGCTGTGGAGGGTATCCAGATCAATTTCCCTCTGGCACAGCATCGTTGGTCATGTTGTTATGATTAGCATTGCATCACCTCGCTCAACTGCCGTCTTCCTTCCTATTCACTCAGTTTTTTTGAGCGAATAGGCTCTTAATAAGCTAGCGCGCTTTACCATCAAGGATTGCATCACTACTTACCATCAGGCTGGATTGCAGTCAAGCACTAGTTTATAAATATTAAAAAAACAAAACACGAACCGACCGGGACACGACGACGAATCGCTTGGCGACAAGACTTTATCTGATGCGTGGTAACTGCTACCGGCAGCGGATGTTATGGCCTACCACCGAGATTATTAGAATCTAAGAGATGTTATAATTCCTTTCAGGTCTACTTCATCTATTGAATCGACATTAATTATAATGAAATTTTCTTTGGCCGTGGTTAAGACAGATTAGTAGGTTGCCGCCGAAAACTTATGGGCACATTTTTGAAATATAATCAAACAATGAAAATATTGAAGACACCAATTTATTTTGAAATGAATGCAATTTAAGCAGTTGATAATAAAATCAAGATTGATCTGTTTTGATGATAAGGTTAATATCTTTGTGATTCTGCCCATTTTGGTCCTCCATGTGTCCGCCAGAGTTTTCTGGGAAACCTCCGAAACTAGGGTACATGGGATAAGGGAAAGGGTAGGGTATACAGGAGAAACCTCCGCAGTTACCACAGCAGTCGCACCCACCATTGTAGCCTCCGCAACAGTCGTAGCTTCCCCCTCCGCAGCAGCACCCACCATTGTTTCCGTAGTTGAAGCCTCCGCCACCACAGTTGCATCCCCCACCGCAGCCACATCCTCCGTTATATCCACCGTTATAGCCCCCGAAGTTTCCAGAGCCACTTTTCCTGTTTCTCATCGCCAAAAGGAGAAAATAGAGAATGTTTTGCCAACTGTCATCGTCGTCATCTTCAATGATAATTGGAGGCATAGGTTGAGGGAAACTGGGTACATAGTTAGAATAACCATTGAAACCGTTGTTGGGTACGTTAGGGGCTGACTCTTGTTTGTAGGAGTTATACGGTGGGACGATTGATGCATAGATGGCTGGGATGACAAGCTGAGGAATGGGCTGGACGCAGGTGGCTACTGATGAGGTGTAGGGCTGGTTGGTGTAGTCAACGCGGGCTGCTTGGCCGTCCACCCTGCATACCTGTAAAAATATATTAATTTGAACAAGAGAACAAGTCTCCTAGAGAGAGACCTCCCTCCGCCTTCCTACAGCACCCATTGAAATACAAAGTATAACTTTTTTTTAGTATGCGCTGTAGCTTACCTTATATCATCATAATCATCAGCCTCTACTCGTCCACTGCTGGACATAGGCCTCCTTCGTGGCCCGCCAACAAGCTCGATCCTGAGCCGTTTTCTGCCAGCCACTACCAGCCACCTTTTTGATGTCGTCGCTCCATCTCGCCCAAGGGCGTTCTACGCTACGTTTGCCGAGACGCGGTCTCCACTTGAGGACTTGTTTACCCCGCGGTTGTCGGTCCTGCGGTATATGTGACCAGCCCATTACCACTTCAGCTTGCTAATCCTCTAAGCTATGTCGGTGACTCTGGTCCTCTGTCGGATCACTTCATTTCTGATGTGGTCTTTCAGAGAGACACCCAACATAGCCCGCTCCATAGCTCGCTGGGCGGCTTTTAATTTAAGGACTAATCTGACGGTAAGTGTCCACGTCTCGGCTCCGTAAGTCATGACGGGTAGCCTATCTTATATCTACTTATAATATTTAAAACAATTGCATTGTTAAACTTACTCTCCAGGCCAGCAAAAGAGCGGTAAACACGGAAAGGTTCTTGAAACGCATTTTGAATCTCGACATATGATCAGTAATACATGTCGTATACTATATAATGACTAACACACAGTATATATACTGTGTGTTTATATATACTGCGTATTTCTAAACTTTACTTGTTAATTACGATTTAACGCTAAATTAATGATGTAATTTAGTTCCTTGCAACCTTTGACACGTATTTAAAAGATATATGATGCTAGGTATATTGGTAATTATCGTTTTACAATAAATTTCATTTACTTTGTTCATTATTCGTAGGTTTAAAATTTCAGTTCAACTCGAAACAGACACGGTTTCTGAGTATAACTTTAAACATACCAAAAATATTGGAGATAAAAATTATGATAAACAAAATAAAACAGCAATAATGTAAGTAAATATAAATTTATTTACAATAAACGAAAAGAAATTATATTTACTATAATCCTGAAAGGAAACTATGGTAGTTATACGAGACAACCCATGTAAATTAAGATTCAAAAATTTGTATGGGCTGTAACTCGTTTTCTATTTCAAACCTATTTCTTGGATTTTATAAGTAACGTAAACAGGATTGTAAATTTGAAATAACTACTAAAATGTTGGATGCCAAAAACACAGAACCAGTCAAAGTGGCGCTGGTTAGGGGAAGGCAAGTCCAACAGTGGACCTTTCAGCAGAAAAACATGAACAACTTAAATATTGTCATATTTGTTCATCATATAAGACGAGTATATAAATATAAACTTTTAATAATAATAATATTTAGTTCATCATAATAGGGTTGTTTATTGGGATGGGAACAGGATAAGGGATAGGGATGGTCTGGGCACAACAGTTGCCTCCGCATCCACATCCACCTCCACAGCCGCCACCAGAGCCGCCCCCAGATCCTCCAAAGCCCCCATTGTCACATAGCAGGAGGAGTAGGATCGGCAGGATGCTCTTCAGACCATCATCCTTGTTCTTAGACTTCACTATGATGGGATTCGGAGGAGGGGGCCCATAGCCGGGGAATCCTTGCGATCCGCAGCCTGGTGGCGCATATTGGGCCTGGATCAGGAATACCTGGAAAAATAAAGGAATATTTTGCACTAAAAATGCAAGCAAGCTTTTTGACCAGAGCAGACAAATATGAAACAATATCCTTACCAGCTCGTCTCTAAATGGCTTTTAAGGATTTAGTTTTGTTTTAACGAATGTGATATTTCATAGAATCCGAATGAACAAGAGTGTTTGATATTACACTTTTCAACTACAACTCTTAGTCTTCATTGAAAAAACTTAAATCGAAGGCCAATGATTTTAAGCACTATATACTTAGCACTTTGTTATGGTTAAGCAATTAAGAGGGGACTCGGCGTTTTCTCCATACAAACGTATTCTGCTGTTTTCTTCGTGGATAACGCTTTTAGACAAATGATTTTTTTTTCTACAGTTTCACACCTTGATTATACGCGCCTCTATCTTTTGATTTTTTTGAAAACTTAATTAATGAAACAAAGATATATCAAAATCCCGAAATAAAAAAACACATTTTTACCGCGATGTTCAGACGACTATTACCTACACAAATATGATGAGTTATAAAAATAATTGAGATCTGTCGTGTTTTGAAAAAGATAACAGCGGAATACGAAACATCTTTTGGTCGACGTTTTTGTAGGTAAAATCAGCCTGAGTTGCAACTGACCGCTGTTTCGCACTTTACGAGCAAAAGTTGAAAGCGGCGCGACGGCAATAGTTTCTTCAAATACCTATTTCTCAAATTCCTCGGCACTAGAGTCCACTCTTAAGTGATTGGAGTAAAGAAGGAAAATATTTTGCTATATAATTGGTTATAATTAAATTACTAATTGTGTCTTACCGCGTTGGAGAACACAACGAAGCAAGCAAGCCACGCTAAGGCAGCCATTGTTAGCGATGTAGTATTTTGCGACACTAATCTACAACTTTTATACCACCATCTTGACATAATATCGGCGGTTTTAGTAATGTTCGAAAATTATTATTTTCTTATCAGAATTACTTATTGGCTACCAAAATTACTTAACATTGATTACATTGTCACGTAGAGTTATGTAAAGTATGTAATATCGATATTACATAAATAAAAATAGAATTCACATATGTAAACTCTATTAATCTATTATTGTGTTACATATTTTGTGATTCCGTATTGTTATATCGTGTTAGTATTTCTGTTAGATCGTACCCTTTTTTTTTGTTGTGGATGAAAAATCATCAAATGACCTCTCCCGCTCTGGGTGGGGCGGAATATCGTGTCAGACTTTTACTGACTAAAATCCACCCGTGTTCCTTCACTTGCCTGTACGCCAGGGCTACGGTTTCTTTAGATCGTACCCTAACATCATTATTTTACATCCATCGGTATTGTAGACTCTTGATAGCAGAGATATTACGGAGCTTCAACTCCGACTCCGTTAAGTCGGAACTTCCGATTTATCATGCCTTCGGTTCCGATACTTTTAAATCGGAGGTTTCACTTGTTTGTTAGTTTGTTACGCACACGACCACCACCACCACCACCACCACTACTACCACTACTTCTGACCCTGCCTCCGCCTCCGGTTCCGACTCCGATAAATCAAATTTAAGTAAAAACTCCGACTCCGATTTCGGTTCCGACATAACTACCTCCGTTACATCCCTACTTGATAGTAGCTGAAAACATTTTGCGGTTAGTTGAGTGCTATTTATGCTGTTAATTGCAATGCAATGCACTAGTTTATTAAGAGCTGGGAACAAAACGTCCTCTCGATAAGACTGAGTGATCAGTGTGGCTACCATGAGTTTTCATTACGAGACTCGATCGTCGATATTGACCGTTGCAACGTAACAATGTTCCCGGGGGAAATCTAAAAAGCGCGATATAACCGAACTCCACGCGGGCGAAGCCGCGGGCGGAAAGCTAGTCCATACTAATATTATAAATGCGAAAGTAACTCTGTCTGTCTGTCTGTCTGTTACGCTTTCCCGCCTAAACCTCTCAACCACACACAATCTTTGGACCCTGAGAAAGAACATAGGCTACCTTTTATCCCGGAAAAATTTGATATTTCCGAGGGAATCTAAAAAGCGCGATATAACCGAACTCCACGCGGGCGAAGCCGACGAACCCTTCGGGCACTTTTCCTATTGAAGACGATGTGGATAAATTTTTGATGCCCTGTGATAAATACTTGAATCCATACTGATTAGTATGGATTCAAGTACATACTACTCCCTACTTCATACTAATATAATAAATGCGAAAGTAACTCTGTCTGTCTGTCTGTCTGTCTGTCTGTTACGCTTTCCCGCTCAAACTTTTCAACCGATTTTGATGAAATTTGGCACAGACAATGTTTAGATCCTGAGAAAGAACATAGGCTACCTTTTATCCCGGAAAAGTTTGATGTTCCCGAGGGAAATCTAAAAAGCGCGTTATAACCAAACTATATACTATATAAATACTAGCTTTCCGCCCGCGGCTTCGCCCGCGTGGAGTTCGGTTATATCGCGCTTTTTAGATTTCACTCGAGAATATCAAATTTTTCCGGGATAAAAGGTAGCCTATGTTCTTTCTCAGGGTCTAAAGATTGTCTGTGCCAAATTTCAACAAAATCGGTAGAGAGGTTTAAGCGGGAAAGCGTAACAGACAGACAGAGTTACTTTCGCATTTAGAATATTAGTATGGATTATAAAGCAATCAGTTGCTTTGAATCTACTTTTGTTTCGAGGTAACAAAATCTGAACATCTGATGCTTCATGTGTCTCATTGTTTACAAAAGCTTTTGATTCCAGAGTTCGTTAACCACAAAAGTAGCGGCAATTCTTAATGATCCTAATTATGTGACACTTAAGTAACCAAAACGAGAAGAGCCTCGAACTCAGCTGCTCCTGTGCGTAACGGCCGTGACGATATAATATAATGTTCTTGATGTGTATCCTTACCGCTCCGTCTGCCTTTAAAACAATGAGAACTGAGGTCAGAGGCCCAGGGGACTCGGTCACTGCGCCCCACTAAGCCGATCAAAGCCGATTTCGACTAATGTTATTAGATGACGCTTGTTACGACATATTCAAAGCCTTAGAGTGCTAAGGGGCTTGTGAATGACCTATTGAGAAGTATGACTAACTTAACGCCTGAAAGACTTACAGACTTAAAAATAAATTTGTAGAAACCGAATATTGACCAAAACCGTTGATCCGTTGAACCGCTGAAAGCTGTCCCATAAAACTCCTAGCGTAAATACGTGGACCAAAACACACAGCAAAGAATATCAGTTAATTTAATGTAAGTAAATTAATAATAATTGTTCATATTACGATATAGATACCATAATCTATATAAGTTTGAGTTTCTGAGAAACTTTCTCGAGGACTCCGAAGATTTTTCAGGATTTCTATTGTCTGGAGTCCATTGAACAAAGCGTCACAGGTTGAGAATAATAATCACACAGGTCTTACATTCTCTTAAAAGCCTTTGTATAATGGAAATAATTGAAAAACCTTATATGTAACAATTCCAATTTCAAACCAAAAGTCACTTTTTCTGACACGCAGTTCCAAATATAAATAATATCTTGCCCTTTAGCTTTAGGAGTTTATAACTCATATCGAGAATTTAGTAGAAGTGTGAATAGCAATGGCATCATGAAGTAGTAATATTTCATAGTCAGATTGTTTTTGCCTTGTCAAGTGGACGTCGTAGTTCTTTACAAAACCTTGACGATACATTACGTGTTTAAATGCAATCTCACAATAGATGTCCCTTGAGATGGTCAGAACCTAGCAATGTCAGAAGATATAATTACACAATATGTTTATTGTGTTAACTGAGTAATTATATCGTCTGACATGGCCAGTGAGAAGAAGTGGGCCATAAATCACCACGTGGGTTCCTGTCATATGTCCTTAAATTGTTGGTTCTGGGATATGTCGGTTTCCTATTTTCCTGACGATATTTTCCTTCGCCAATTAGATATTAGTTGTGATGAAGTAATTTACGTAGAGTAAAGCGGCCTAGTGGCATAGGTCGCGACTTAAAAGATGTAGGTTCGACCTTTCAACCCCGTCAGGCACTTTACTTTGTGTAAAACAGGTGACATCTACCACTACTACTGGGCCCGAGTGGTAGATTCCGGCCCACTCCTTCTCACCGAGAGGAGGCCTGTCCCATGGATGGGAACATTATAGGCTGATTATGTATTATGTATATTATGTAAAGCGACCGCGTTTGAATCACCTCTCGGCTTTTACCTTCCTAGGTAAAAATGATCATGTTTGACTGAATTCTAACATTAACTTATCTTTTACTGCATCCGGTTAGACTGAAGGCGGATACAAAGATTGTTGCGTGAAGGCTAGACATATTAGTAAAGCATTTCCATATAACTTGGAAAAAAAGTTGTCTATGGTATGCGTAGGAGGCAGGGCTTCCAAACACCAAAAAAGTTTCAAATGAAGAAAAACTCAACTCACTAAAATGTTATTTCTGTTAATTAACACTATCCATAAACGACATTATTACTTAAGCTTGTCATAAATTATCAAAGAAAAATATTAACTTTTGTTCATTCATTAATTTTACAAAAAAGAAACTTCCAAAGAAAGAACCACAAAATGAAAAATAACTCATTTGGGAAGTCTTTAATTTTTGTTTTTAGACACCGACTTCAAATAGTTATTTTTCACTTTGTAGTGTTTGTTATTTTTTGTAAAATAGCTTTTACGTTGCAGATGCATGAGTTATATATATATTATACTATATATATATTATACTATATAGTATAATATATATATAGAGTTATATCTTTATATATATAATTCTGTTGTACGTGTGTATGTCATTGAACTCCTCCTAAACGGCTTGACCGATTTTAATGAATTTTTCTGTATGCGTTTGAGTGGCGACCTGGATCGTTTAGATTCACAAATCAACCCGGCAGATGGCGCTAATCGCTTGAAGAAGCATGTGATCTCGGAAACGGCCCTAACGATTTCGCTGAAAATTAATATGTTGTGGTTTTCGGAGACGAAAAATCGATCTAGCTCAGTCTTATGTCTGGGGAAGCGCATATTTTCGAGTTTTCTCTTTCGCAATATTTCACACATAATATGGGCGCTAATTTCGCGCGGCTTGACATAGCGGCTGTAGCGTAGTCGATATTGGTATGGTCTACTCGCGATGGCTGGTGTTCCTCGGTTCAAACCCGGTCAATCACAATTTTTTTTTTGTTCTTAGACAAGTTTATAGCTTTTTTAATTTTTTTAGTTACTTAAAAATATAATTGTACATAAGAACTAAAAGGCGAAAAAATAAAAAAGATATTTTTTTTATTTAACTAAATTTGTACTTATGAACTAAAAGAGAAAAAAATAAATAGAAATAAATAATTATTTAAGATTTTTTATTTTACTTAAAGAGACAGAAACAAGAGCTCTAGGGGTAGAGAGAGGTATGATATCTTTGTTACAAATGTAGATGGACAATGCTTTCCATGGGTTTCTTCTTTCCATCCTAAATCTGCTGTACGTGTGTACGTCACTGAATTCCTCCTAGGCTGGTCCGATTTGAATGAAGTCTATGTATGTATATAAATGAAAGTCGTGTTAGTTACTATATTTATAACTCAAGAACCGCTTAACCAGTATGGCTCAAAATTGGTAGGGAGGTAGATAAGAACTGGGAGAAGGACATATCACTTAAGATACTTTTTATCCCGGTCCCGCGGTTCCTGTCGTTCCCGTGTGACGTGACATAAGACATGGTTTAACAAAACGCAACTGACATGGAATAACAAAACAACACAGTCAAAATATAAGTTAGCGGTTCATTTGTTAAAAATGGTACAAACACACTCCTACACTACTCAGCATATTAAAAAAAAGTCTTACCGGTTGAATGTTGATGCATTTATTTAAATCAAGGAATATAAATGCTCTCTGCCGGTTTAATTTTTTTAATAAAAGCCCCAAAGCAAACTTCAACTTCAAAATTTCTAATATTGTATTGCTGTGCCATTTACCACTTCACTACATACTATAAAACAAAGTTACTTTCTCTTTCCCTATGTTCCTTTGTATGATTAAATCTTTAAAACTGCGAAACAGATTTTGATGAGGTTTCTTTTAATAGATAGAGTGCCCGGCTTGGATAGAGCACAGCCGTGTTCTCGTGGCGGCGATCTCTCGCGTCCGACCCTGGTCCGGGCCATAGTCTGGAGCAAGAGTGCATGGCAAGCTTTCACCTCCTTCTGTGAAGCAGTGATGCTGGCAAAGGAGGAGGCGGAGCGGGTGAGGGAGCGGAAATCTCACTACACTCACGGCTCAAACCGCCGCAGGAAGCGCCCTGGTCGGGAGGCAACATTGGACTCCCAATCGCCGTAGGCGCGGGCTTGCGGGCGGCGAGGGATAGGCAGTTCGCCTCCTTGTAAGAACCAGGCCCGGGTTGACGGCTCATTGTGTTTCACACGTGCCTCAAAGAGATGTCAGCACACCTTGACGGTGTCCACGAGGTCCACAGGGTTACGGGTTGATTAAAAAAGAAACCATGGCACTGGCCGTTGCACAGGCAAGTGAAGGAACACGGGTGGGTTTTAGTCAATAAAAGTCTGACACGCCCTTCCGCTCCGCCCAGAGCGGGAGAGGTCACTTGATGATTTCCCATCCACAACAAAAAAAAAAAACTGAAGAAGAGCAAGAAATTGCACTTGAAGGCGCAGCCTTAGTATGGCTCGACTTCGTGCTTCTCACTCACCAGAGCAAAGGGAGGCAGCCCGTGAAATGGCTCGGTTGGCAATGCGAAATCGTCGAGCAAACCTCAGAGATCAAGCGCTAGATAATTTACGAAACACAAGAAGAAATTCATCAAATACTGATTTGAATCGGGCAGCGTTTCAATACGCATATAATATAGCGCAATGGCGTTCGCATTGGGCCAATGGATGTTGTTTGCGAGTATTGTAACACATTAAAGATTTCCGGAGAATCGCCAGGATTGTGCTCCCAAATAAAGAATCATTGAATAATAATACTCATTTATTTAAAATCATCCTAATTTAAAAAGTAGTCATGTGATATTGCCTTTAAGGCGGAACGAAGTTCGCCGGGTCCGCTAGTATATATATATATATTATACTATATTATACTTTACGTATATGACGAATTTTGTGTGCTTGATATCTCACCCCTAATTTTGATTTAAAACCAAACTAATGTACCTACTGATTTCAATAAAAAATCTATGGGACCAATCTGAAAGTTGTCAATCCTATCACACAAAAAATCATTTTACAAATTGGTTTTTAAAAATAACGTTTAAAAAAATTATACAGTCGCATTCAGAACCTCCTGCTTTTTTTGGTGGACGAAAAATGTTAAATATGTAACATTAAAAAAAAGTTAGAAACTCACATAAATAGCAGCGACGAATGTGAGGATAAGAATAAGACTTGTAGACGCCATTGAAGTGATACTAATGTAATTGTCAGTGCACACAGATTTTATACAGAATGATCGTCTTTGTTTTAACGGTTTTAATTCAGCTGCATTCTATATATTTAAGCAGGCGCTAGTGATAGATAACAGGTGTATGTGTGACGATGCTGATATTAATTTAAAATGAGCCACCTGTGTCATGGGTAAATTGTTAAGTCATGTGTTTTTTAAATGAACAGATAGCTGTGCTGCTGGGGAGTTTGTTCCGCCATTTCTTATTCCCAGAGAAAGTGGCGAAGGGTGGGCGTTTTGGGGACTATCTTATGTTATGTTCAAAAAGTGCCGATTCTCAGCTTAATTTAAATAAATTACTTTTGATTTTGACTTTGAATATTCTGCCCTGATAATGGAAAATAATATGGATGGAATGTGTGAAGGATGATATGGTTAAGAAGGAGATGTCAAAGGAAATGACGTCCAATAGACGTCTACAGAGAACTTGGGAGCCTAAACGTAGTTTAAATACAATTTATTCCTAAGTAGTTCTGTGACCGGTCCCAAATTTCGTAACGTGGTATTGTCAGATTTCTGCTCTGACTGCAGCTCTTTTCTCGACAATTTTCTCTGCGCAATTAAATAAAAGATTGCTTTTTATTTGGTAAATAAAGCCTCCTAAAATATTTATGTATTTAGGGACCCAGTTGGGCTCAAATAGCTTTACGCCAGTCTTATCTCTCAGTGCTTACTCTAAATTCTACCACAAAGGTCGGATTAACGGACAGCAAACAGGTTGTGGATGACATCCATAATTCGAACATTGTGGCAGAAACTGGCCACATGTGTATATGCTACTTCTTAAGGCCGTAGTACAGTGTGGCTTATGATAATGCTCATTCAACTGCCCAATAATGTTCCCAATGTTGGGACACAAGCCCCCTCTCTTTACGAGGGAACTACGCGGGCCTGGTACAGTGCAATCAGATGGCACAAGTTTTCGTATAATTTCATTCATTGACACATGTCAATTATAATTTCATCACCACTGCTCTCAAAACGGTGAAACAAAAATTACGGGAAAACGGCACGTCGTACTAAAAACAATTAAATACTAATTATACTACTGAAGTAGTACTGTACTACTGTATTACTCTAGTACTTCGATCGACCAAAAATCGAACGATGAAAGTAATTTTGTCGAAGCAGATGTCTTATTGGAGATTTAATTGCTTAGATAAATGAAGAGTAATTAATGAAAACCATTCAGAAGTTTGAACTTGTTTTATGACCAAATCGATCAGTAATAAAACATATTTACAATTTATAAAAAATATCTTATTATACAGTTATCTAAAATAAATATTTAAGTTTATATTTAGGATATTAATCACGTACGAAAGTAGTATACTTTCATCTTAATTATAATCACTGTCAACTTTTCAATACTCTGTTAAGGAACCGATGGCGATTGCTTGAAAGCATTTCGTATTTCTATAAAAAAATTCAACTTATGTCAATCCAATACATTTGTGACTTTTCCATCATTCACTATCGCTGATAGTGCCACTTTATATATGCCCTCTAATTTTGACAGGATCTTCTTATATTTAATCTTCATCGCTGTAGTCCATTTCTTCTGAATCTTCTTCTGACCCTTCTGCACTATCAATATTATTCTTATTTTCTCTTTTATTACTGTTACTCTTGATTTCTTCGTCAAAAGTAGCCTTCGTAGAAGTTTCTACTGTCCCTTGACCATAATTCATCAGACTAGAATATCCGCCGAATATTGTAGGTGCTGGAACGGGATTGGAGCTGTTTCCATTATTAGGATACCCGCAATTCGGGCAACCACAATTATTCTTCTCTTGCAACAAGTCAATTATTAACGGGATCAAAGATTTTAGACTTGATTTCGACTCCTTCTTTTGTAACGAGTATGTAGGATACATGTTATACTGAGGACCAGAGCCCTGAAGTCCTGATAGGATTAGGTTTAGCATTGACGGTTCTTCTACCAGTTGTGGTGGTTGATTCTGAAGGTAATTAGTGATTGGTTGGGCTTGGACTGTTATATAAGGTTGTTGGCTGGCTACGTGATTCACCGTGGCTTGGGACTGCTGTGCTGACACGGGCTGAGTTTGAATGATGATACTTGGATGATTGTCTGGGCTACCACCTGGTTGAAATTGATTCTGTGTATAGTAGACACCAGGTTGGTTTTGTCCAGAAGACTGGGGCTGGACCGCTCGAACCAAATTCTGTTTTTGGATATCGGTTAATTGATTTTGCGAGGAAATAAAGTTTACCATCTGTTCGTTCTGTTGAGGTTGGGCGATATTATTTTGAGATGCAAAAAGGGATAGCAATGAAGGCTGGCCCTTCAGAGCCGCTAATTCTGTTAGTAAATTAGATGAGCAAGGCGCGGTTTGTGTTTGTGGCGGGGACACATTTGTAGTGAAACCCATATTATTCTGTTGCTGATTACTTTGAGCATTTTGTCTACAACCGTTATTCATCTGGGTAGGGCAACTTTGTGATTTAGATGGATTAATAACTAATCCAGGAGACATCTGAGGTAATCCTTGTTGAGCGAACTGCATATTACCAAGAGACCCTGGTACACCTGAGGGCTGCAAATTAGCTTGGAGACTCATTGATGGCTGCAAATTCCTCTGGAAATTGCCATTGACAGATTGTTGCAAATTGTCTTGCTGTGGGATATTCGACTGCTGCGGTAAATTTATGTTTAATCCTCCATTTGGTGTCTGGTTCATGTTATTCGGTGTGTACGTCCGCTGTAGTGCTTGTTGCTGAAACTCGATAGCGTTATTTACACCTACATTTTGATTGTTCGGTACACTTTGCTGAGCGTAATTTCCCTGGAAACACAAATAACAATATTAATTAGTAACATAACAGCAGAAAATAACTTCGACAAAAAAGAAAAAACAATTACCTGTATATATAATAACAGAACGAACGTACAACTAAGTATGGCTGACGCCATATTGCAAAACTGTACAGTATTATTTTATTTCTTCTTATATACGATTAATTATATCTCTCTTAAAGATGTGACGTAATCACGAGTCAATTATCTCTGTATCTTTTATCTGTGCGTGAGATGTGGGTAGTTTTGTATTATCTTGGCACGTCTCTTCAATGGATATCAAACGAAATGCCCGATGGGAGATAACGTTGAGATAATATGCCTTTAATTTTGATTGGCTTTTGAGTCTTTATGGTGTACAATAACATCTTGTGATTTGTAATTATGAATCGGTCAACATAAGGTCGTAGGTTGTTATCGATTTTGAACGAACAACGTTAAGAATGCGAGTGTTTTGTTCACGCCTTCTGAGTTTCAACGACATCTCGACAAAACAGCAAGAATATTGAGGCTTTGGAGCCAAGAACCTAGCACTTATGCTCGAAGCTAAAACAATAGTATCTGAGTAAGTCAAGTACGCGTGTTCACGGAAGTTTTAAAGAGTTTTTAAGAAGGCTCTTAACCCTGGCCGATATAAAAAAGTAACTTGTAAGATTACTTTCTTCAAATTCGCACTAATAAAGATATGTATATAATAGTAATGCCAGTCAGCAGAAAGTTAGACCAGCTACTAGGTACGCAGAAATGATAGGCAGTCGAGCATTAACAGATAATTGAATGATACATAATTGATACGAGATAGTTCATGTTCGATCTATCGCTAAGTTATTAATTTGTTCTGTTTTGCTCTAGTAGACACTAATACTTACTACACAACTACACTACTTTTTATTGATAAACAAAAAGCTATTAACTAGATGTCTTTCTTTTTCGTTACGTGCTAATGTCGTGTAATTCAATTCAAATTAATAGATAGTACTTAGTACCCATTGTTATTATTGCATTATCGATATAACTGGTTGCGATACCGTATTATTATCGCTTTGTTTGCAACATATAAACTTTTTATTATACATATATCTCATCGTCATCATCATCAATGTTCACTGCTGGTTATAGGCAGCTCTTTAATCTACCATACTATCCAATTCCGTGTTAATCTCCGGTGTTTCCGTTATCATCAACTCAACATGGTCTTGGACGGCCCTGGTGTCTTGGCCTAACTCTAGCGACATTAAGGTTTCTTTACGCCATCAGCCTTCTCTTCATCTAAGTAGATGTCCTACCCAAGTCCACATATCTGCCTATAGGAAACGGTTGCTAGAGAGCATTAGTGTACTATCCTTACGAGGAATATCAGCCGATTGAATTAAAAAGTTAGGTGATGTTTTAGAGCTCAGAGAGTCAGCTGTCAATCCCTTAACATTTACTTGAATTGACGGTTCACCCCCACGCCCACTTCGCTTAAGTTTTCGACGAATGGAATGAAAAGTGGATACAGAATCGTACTCCTGTTATTAGCCACAAAAAAAATCCTATCACATTTCCCACAAAGGTAACTTACAAAGCTAAACATTTTCCTTGGATACAGGTTATAATTGAATTAATATATATATAACAGGAAGGATGACTTGTGTGATGTTTAATATTATTGCGAAAATTAATTTGTTGTTTTGTTCTGTATTCTGTCTAGAGGTTTCGAAGCGAAATTTACATACAAAATATACAACATAGTTTTCTAGTCTTCAGGGGCCATAATGGTCGGTAGATGTGGCATGTCACACAAACATTTTCAGTTTTCTCTCGACGTTTTCTACTGTTGACAGGTAAATTACATAGATTAAAACACGTGGCTGGGACCGAAAAGCGACCTACGAACTCGTAAGACCTCTGGCCCACCATTGCTCTCAAAAATGGTGAATATAACAGTGGTTAAGTAAAAATAATTGCAAGCATTGTCACAGGCAGGCCATCTAGGTCCATCTAGACTAAGAATTTAAATGCTTAATCAAGAGACGACGCTCGCAGAAGAAAGTGATAATATTTCACTAAGCGTCAAAAGCATTAGGGTCTAATGGCCAAGAGACAGATTACATAGTGCGAGGCAAACGAAGTGCCAACAGGCACTATGATCAATTGTCATTTAATGTGTGATCTTGCACGACTACTGGCACAATTAGCAATTAATAGAAACTCTTTCGTGAGTCACGTTTGTTATTGTTTATGGTTTTATGCACACGTTCATTTTGGTGTTTACCTTGATTGGACATTATTGTGGAATATTCGGACATTTACCCGTAACAATTTTAAAAGTTATGTAAATTACATACATACATCAACGGGATAGGTAGAGCAGAATTTATTTATTATAGACTGTTGCAGCTAAGTCCGGTGTAACAGACGGCAGCCATGAAACCGGCACGAGTCCGGTTTCCGAGTTGTTACTGAGAAATTGTGAACCAAAACCCAATCGCTCTTTGAGTAACTTTGGAACCGAACCTTGGACCTTATACCAAGCAGACCACGTTTGCCATTACTAGACCAACGAGGCAGTCAAGTTGTGTAATATAGTTAGATTTAATTATTTTTAAAATGAGACTATTCAGGCGTATATTGGACATTTTTTGTCTTCATGGTCCAACGAGTCATTTAGAAGACTCGCGGCTCATTAAACGCTTTTATACAAAATGAGGCTCCGTGGTCCGTAATGGATATTTATTAAGAAATCCTAGAAACTAAAATACGCGTCCTTTAGACATCATTTAGAATTATTTCCAGTCTAGTAGGTAATACAGTAAATCGTCTGTTGAAACGTTTTAGTCAAAACAAATTCGTTGTCATTTTCCTAAGACCCGAAGATTACGTTGAATCCATATGATGTTAATAACTTTTTCTCCAAGAGGAGGACGTAATGATCAAACGCTTTGAGTTTTGTACGACGGGCTTCTTTTACACAAGCAATCATGTGAAAGCATTGTGAAAAATTACAAACGCTTTTTCCTCTGTTCTCATTTTAGTACGTTTTGTCAAGTGTTATTATGACTGTTGTTGAACACAATTGGCGGTGTTACTTGCTGTAATCACATGTCCTATATCAAGTATAAATCATATCGTCTAGTTTGCTATAAGGATAAAGACTGGATATGATTGGTGTGAATGGTTGAAAGCTTGTTACTCTTTCGAGTAAAAACATCTAAACGGATTTCTATGAAAGGCACGCGAAATTTTACATAAGTATATATGTATACAATATGTATAAATGCTAATTGTCAAATAATTAACTAATGGTAAAAAAACCATTGGATAAAGTAACATTTGGTCAATAAAACACATTTTCCAAATATTTTATAATTTACTACAATTTTTAACAATTAGTCGAGTCTAACTACGGATCAAAAAACTGGTCGTTAGAATGTAAGTATTTGTATTGTATATCTTATTTCTGTAATTATCATCATCATATGCCTAGCCTTTTCCAACTAGAGGTCGGCTTCCAGACTAGTGGTCAAATGTTTGACTGCTGCGCTGCGTGTCGCGCGTTCGATTCCCGCACGGAACAAATATTTGTATAACCTACAAGTATTTCTTCTGGGTCGGGATGTTGGTCTATGTGAGTTTATATTTGTGTTTACGCACCCATGATACAGGAGAAATTCCTAGTGCGGGGAACGTTTAAAAAAAAAAAGTTAAATACCAGTACTATAATATGGAGCGAAGAACTGCCTGATCTTCACAACCCAGTTACCGGGTCATATGATACCCTTGGTAAGATTGGTTCTCGGACTGTCAAATTTCAACTACCCGAAAAGACTGTCAAACATCTACGAATGACAATTTTAGAAGTACCGACGGCTACTTGAGCTATTGTTACATAACCAGAATAAACTGACTTCAGATTATAAAAGAACCTACACAATGCGAGGTCAGCTAAGACTGCAAAATTAAGCTTGATGTGTAGCCGTCCGTAACACCAAAATATAATAAACGGTAATTTCCTGATTTGTTTGGCCTTGGATGCTTAAAACGAGGGTGTGCAAGCCAAGTACAGGCATATAAGGGGAAATTGCCTGTCAATAAAAATGCATGAAACGGCTTTCTCATCATTTTTTTATTAATCGATTTTAGAGTGATGTCATATCTTATATTTATTTTTCCCTATCTATAATTTTTTATCTCTCTACTGTTTATATTTGATCATGTAAGCTGATGATTTGTGCTTCTTAGCAGAATCCCCAGATGGCCTGCAACAGCTGATGTCCGCTTTTCATCAAGCCTGCCGTAAGTACGGCTTAAAAGTCAGCGCCAACAAGACCGAGGTGATGTCTCTAGACGTTCACGGTCACGAGATACTGAATATAAAGCTTGGTGAGGATGAGTTGAAGCAACTAGACAAGTTTCGTTATCTGGGGAACACTATAAGTTCTAAGTGTGACCTTGATGCTGAGATCAGCAGCAGAGTCGGAGCTGCAGCTGCAGTGTTTGGCAAGTTCTGTTCCAAGGTCTTCTGCTCACATGACCTTAAGCTAGCTACGAAAATATCCATATATATGGCAATTGTGCTGCCAAACCTTCTATATTCCGCTGAGACATGGTGTGTGTACCGCCACCACATACGTACTCTAGATCGTTTTCACCTTAAATGTCTCCGATCCATTATGAAGATCAAATGGTCTGACAGAGTGCGAAATACCGAAGTCCTGCGACGAGCCAATGTTGGTGGCATTGAGGCTTATTTAATGCGTCGACAGCTTCGGTGGTGCGGGCACGTATCACGTATGGCGGACGAAAGGGTGGCGAAGCGCATCTTCTCCTCTGAGCTGGAGGAGGGCAAGCGAGGGCATGGCGGACAACTCCTCCGGTTCAAGGATGTCTTAAAATGGCACATGAAGAGGTGCAATATAGAACCCTCTGAATGGGAGCGTTTGGCAGCAAAACGGCCAGAATGGCGCAGAATGGTGTACGGGCAAGTTCGCCAGTTTGAGGAGCAGTGCAAAGCTGACCTCGATGCGAAACACGACCAATTAAAGGCCCGCCCACCTGCTGCCATCACATGCAACTACGTCGACGGCGTGCTTACGTGCCCTCAGTGTGCACGAAGTTTCGCCGCCAAGACAGGCTACATAAGCCATCTTCGGGCGCATGAGCGCCAAATCATCGGCTAGGAGTCCGAAATCGGTCGGAACATCATCATCATCATTCATCATATTTTGTATGTATGTATTTATTATAATATTTTAATACCTTTTTTTTCTCTCTTTTAATTTTACTTTATTTGCACCTACCATGCTTGTCTCTGCATCACCCCAAGGTAGATTGGTAAAGAATGCCTAAGGCATTAAGTCCGCCATTGTGCAATGTTTGTGCATAAAATTTAAATAAATAAATATATTAAATAAAAATAAATATTGTTTTACTATCTTTTATTTTCTTGTTGGATAACAGAATCAGAATTTGAATCCGAAATGGCCTTATTTCTGTTTTTGTTCCTGATTTTATTTATTGATTTAGAATTAGCTTCATTATTAGAAACATTTTCTGTCAAGATATTGACTTCTTCTCTTTCACCTTCACTATTTCCTTCATCATCATTGGGTCTGGACATTGTGATGATAGGATTGTTGGTTGGTATCGGTATCGGGTAGGGTATGGGTATGTTGTTGCTGCCACAGTTGCAGCAGCCGCAGCAACCTCCGTTGCCTTTGTTTCTGGTAGCTAGCAGTAGTATGGTGAGAAGGAGCCCAATGTCATCGTCATCGCGGCTGTCTGAGTACCCTATTGGGCCACCGCCATAGTATTGTTGGAGTCCTTGGGTTGATACTTCGCATTCCTGTAAAATTATAAAACCAGTAGGTTAGTGACAAAGTAATCTGGTATATGTATTTAGGTAGTCAAAATTGTAAAATAGTTAAAAAGTTTTGGTATATCCGGAAGAAAGAAACTTGTAACCCCTGCAATAGATAGCCGTACAACATGCCAACAATACAGGAATGCCGGAATTAGGAAAGTTAAAGAGGTTTCAGAACTCTTTGTGTTATTTCGCTAAGTTGGAACCGTGTGCGGAAATTCTTTCTTCGGAAATCACAGTTGCACAAACGTGTTAGAATTAAAAAAAAAGAATGCTAAGATTCAAATAAGGAATACACGTTAAATGTTAAACTGACTTACCGTATAACTAAATAAAATAACTGAAAAAATGGCACTGAAATATATTATTGTTAACTTCATATTTGATTATAATAATAAATAGTTACTCATTGATGCGACTAATACAGACGCTATAGATAAAACTTCTAATAAATTTTCTCAGTAAAAATATATCTTATATTATTATTATTATCTTTATTTCTATATCTTATATAAAGATTACATCAATGAATTTGTATTTCTTTTATCTTATCGAAAGATTATACAATTTTAAACGTAATATATCTCACGTGCTATAGAAGATAATATGGGCATATCATTATCGGTCTTCCTTTGTTTTCTTTTACTGTTAGAAATCAATGCTCTCTTATTACAAAATAAATTTCGAATATATGCATTTGAAAATCGATTTTATTTGAATCTAATAGGTAGTATAACCAGCGTAAAAAAAGTGTTCCACTCTGGCAGAGCAAAGGCATTTATTTAATTCATTCATTACTTCTCTATTGTCCCACTGCAGGGCAAAGGCAATAATTTCATTTATTTATTCCTTCTCAAATAAAAAGGCACACCAGTATTGATCTTCACCACCAGGATTGGCAATTTCAGACTTTCCAGTTCCTACGATTATATGTGATGCATATTTTATCCAACTTGTTATTTTGCATGTCTGCTTGTGTTTTGCCCTCAGTATTTGCAGTAAACAATTACTGCAAATAATTTCTTTATTATATCCAGTTCAGTTTCTACTTTTTTTTTTTACATATTATAAACCAGCGCTTGACCGCAATCCTGCCTGATGGTAAGCAGTGACACAATCGTTGATGGTAAAGCGCACTAGTTTATTAAGAGCCTATTCACTCTAGCCTTGAAGACACTCAAATTGTAGTCCGACGGAAACACCGCCGCTGGCAAATTGTTCCAGTCCCTCGATGTACGCGGTATAAAGGAGGAGGCGAAACGCTTCGTCCGGATCGTACTGGTGTTAACAACGTAAGTGTGGAAACCAGCTGTAAGACGGGTCGTCCGCTGGTGGAACGGAGATGGGGGAATTAAATAATGCAATTCCCTCGCACACTCCCCGAAATGCATTCTATAAAACACCGAAAGGCTGGCTACTCTACGCCTGTGCTCTACGCTTTGGAGACCAACTCGAGTTAGATCAGGGTCACCAATCAGCCTCTTTTTTGCACGTCTCTCCACTGAATCCAAAGTGGCCAGGTGACACTTGGCAGCACCAGCCCAAATGTGGCTGCAGTACTCCACACACGAACAGACCTGTGCTTTGTATAACATTAGAAGCCTTCACCAATTTCAGTAACTTTAATCGAACACAGTATTGATAACACACACACACACACACAGTATTCCTAAGTTTTTTTAAGTGAATAGGCTTAATAAACTAGTGTGCTTTACCATCAACGATTGCATCACTGCTTACCATCAGGCGGGATTGCAGTCAAGCACTAGTTTATAATTATAAAAAAAAGTTTTAGTTGTTTGAAAAATTGCTGAATTTTTCAAACAACTAAAATGTTGTTTCATAAAACATGTCATATTGCTTGTTTTTATAATTTTAGAGCTAATCAAAAAACCGCGAAATTCTTTTTTCACGTCGAAGTTTTACACGTCGTAGAAAAAACTATACAACGTGTAACATAAAGGGTATATACATAACAAAGGCATGGCATCTTTACATGATATCAAACGATATTCGAACTTTCGAAGGGTTTTTTAATCCTATCTCTTTATGTAAGGAAGTTATGAGGAAAAACACCGCCTGTGATAGGCTACTATCATACTAGTCGCACAGAGATATTGAAGACATTTATCGGATTTTGACAAGTAATGTGACGGGTAACGAGTAGTTATTAACGTATGTAGTGTGCTGCCACGTTTGTTATGATTTGATTTTAAGAAACACATGAAACCGAAAATTTGGTACCAATTTTTTGGGTATTTTATTTTAAGTTGAAACATGGTTGAAACCCTTCCAATATCGTTTGATATCATCTAAAGATGCCATGCCCTTGGTATGTATATTATACCCTTTTTGTTACACGTTGTATATGTACATTTTATTAGCTGTTTACGAATATGTTGACCACCGGAATGGAAGGTAAGAACCGATTAATTTCTTCATTTATATTACCGAAAGTATGATTGAAAATTGCAATTATTGAAATATTAATTAATGTTTCAATATCCAGGAAAGGGAATGGAATGGAACTGGAATTTAATTGAATAAGTTCTGTTACATAATTTAGCGTTAGTATAATAGTTGAAATGGCTTTGACAATTTCAAATAATTCTAATCTTTAGTTAGGCATATATCATTTTCAGGTTCTTGTTGGAGCTGTCCCGAACTCTGCGCACCAGGGATGCACATCTCATTCCCATCGTTGCGTAAAAACAGTTAATATGAGCGTCCGCGAATTAATGCCTTAGGCATTCTTTACCAGTCAACCATAGATGGTGAAGAGATTAGTGGCAGGTGCTTAAGTGGAAAACATTGTAAAGGAAAAAAACTAAGTATGTGCAATTGTGCACATCACAAATGTTTAGTAAAAAAGTAATTAGGAATTGGAATAAGCTGTTTTATCTGTAACAATTATCTAATCATCATAAAACCCTAACAAACGAGATATATTACATCAAATGTCGGAATGACAAACTAGTATGACAAGCCACCTTTTTCTTTCTTTCCGTAAGAAAAAGGAAGGTTTTATCGTAATATATTGCTGTACCTATTTCTCTTTCGGGTCGGTTTAGTATGGAATGTTACTGAGCACATCCTTTGGGACAGATTCGGTCGTGTGTGACAAAATGTACCCGTGTTATTATTGAAAGAAGGTCGTTGGTCTGATGAATTTCTTTCAGCAATATGTTCTACTAGCTGTTGCCCGCGACGCCGTCGGCGTGTTGATATAAAATAAGACTCTGTTAAAATAATGGGAGCAATATGTGCGTCCGCGTTCGCTTCCGTTTTCGCAACAGTTTTTGTTACTGCTCTGCTCCTATTGGTCATAGCAAGGTGTTATATAGCCTATGTCCTTTCTCAGGCTCTATACTATCTGTGTACCAAATTTCATTTGTTACACCGGACAGACAGCCAGACAGACAGAGATTATGTATGGACTAGCTTTCCGACCGCGGCTTCGCCCGTGTAGAGTTTGGTTGTATCGCGCTTTTTAGATTTCCCTCGGGAACATCAAATTTTTCCGGGATAAATGGCAGCCTATGTCCTTTCGCAGGCTCTAGACTATCTGCCTACCAAATTTCAACACAATCGGTTCAGTAGTTTTGGCGTGAAAACCGGACAGACAGACAGAAAGACAGACAGAGATACTTTCGCATTTATAATATTAGTATGGATTAGCATACATTTTCCAATGCGTTGTCGGTGGGGGCGCAGAGGTCACTTTGACTATATGTTTTGAGACACAGAGGGCAGTATCTGAGGTGGAGCTTGGATTGTAACATACTTCCACAATTAACCCTACTGCCATGGAAGTAGCTAATTTTTGGGAAAACAGCATTTAAAATATACATAAATACGGAGGACGGGTCTGAGCAGTTGTGTTGCGACGTGTGCTGGGTACGATGCGCCATATGTTGTTGTGTCGGGAGTTTGGTCGTGGAGGGTCTCCAGATCAATTTCCCTCTGGCGCAACATCGTTGGTCGTGTTTTTTTTTAAAGTGAATAGGCTTAATGAACTAACGCGCTTTACCATCAACGATTGCATCACTGCTAACCATCAAGCGGGATTGCAGTCAAGCATTAGTTTATAATTATAAAAAAAAAACGTTATTTTTGCCACATATGTTCAAAGTTTCATTAACATCTATTCAGGTCGATATTTCTAGATTAGAGTCGTTTAGAAATACCGTCCTACACACTGCCGCTGCAGTGTAATTGTGGTGCTGTTCAACAAACTATAGAACATTTATTATATATCTTGTCCTACGTGTCCTATCAGCTGTATTTTACAGAAACTGATGGACACAAGTTGATGGCGCCAAACTCGAATCTAAATTCTGGTTCGAATCCTTTTAAATTGCTTGCAACACGCTAAGAAGAAACCCAAGCAATGCATTCGGACTGTAGCTACTTTCAGAGAAAGACCTAATGGACCAGCCGAACATCACTACGCCAGTTCTTGGGACCGAACACAGGTCCCATCCTCTACATATATTTACTCCATGGTCCCACCTAATCAGCGTATACGACCTCTGAAGCAACGAAACCGTCAACATTTATAGACAAACTGTTACCTAAAAACTTTCTACATTTTAAAATTAGAATATAATTAATTTGCTTTGGATGTGATTTATGACCTTCACTTTTATTAATCCAGAAAGTATAGAACACGCTTAGAATATAAACATATACACATACAGTAACATTTCTCACTTTTTGCACAAGGTTAACGTTCTTGCGTGCAAATGGTTTTATCTGATAATAATTGCTGCTAACGATATGTCTTGACTTAATTACAGTGAAAGAAAATCCAAGTAAAGATCTCCTTGCTAGATTTTATACAAACACGTACATAAAACACATGCCTTCTTCCCATGGGGAGCTAGAAACTACGAAACTGCTGCTACGATCGCGCACGCAAGTTGCGAATACTTTGGGCCAAATCTTTCTGAAGAATATCAAAAATTTTGTCACTACCTAAATGTCCTTATATTTCATCCCTTCTCGATATTTCCACTTAACGTGCCTTCTAGTTTGTAAGTCATCATCATCATCTCAGTGTTAGTCCCAGTCGCGTCGGAAACTTTTTCAGCTTTGGAGACTGGGATCCACTTTACCAGTCTAACTACTGATTTTTGGCTAAGCTTCGATATTTTCCTTGAGGCAACTGCCGTCTTTCCTCCACAACCCGAAGACGATATCTAAACATTGCAGTTAGATCTATTGCTGGACTTTTGAGGACTCCAACAACCCGTAACGACTGCCATTAGATGTTCGCATGGCAACCGGGATCAACGGCTTTACGTGCTTTCCGAGGAAAGACCAGACCAGTGCAAATATTTATGCACAAATATTTGCACTGCGCGGGGATCGAACCCGCGCTTTCTTGTGCAGCGGCCACGTTCGCTTCCGCTTCGCCACGGAGGTTGTCAACAAGACAAGCTGTAAGTCAGGGGTCTAATGAAAGGTGCCTCTGACGCCATGAATACAAGTCTTTAATATCAAAGAGAACCAAGTGTGAAGCTCTTAGGTATCTCCAATAAAAAGGTTCCACGCTTCGTTTATTAATAAAGAAGAAAAAGTTCTTCGCCACAAAAACCTTTCGGATTAAAACCTTTTTTCATAGCAGGCACAAAGCGACTGTGCGACGTGGTTCTGCGATTTAAACAATTTCTACAAAAAACAGAGTCGCAATGCGCCACGTCGTTTCATCAAGTGGCCTAAAAATAACAACTTAGAAAACCTTAGTCTTAGTACATATTGTATAGGCAGGCGACCATGCAATAAATCCCTCAGGAATATAAACTACAGTAACGTCCACTTTGCCCCTTTACATCCTTCAGAAAATTTCGGCACAGAAAATTTCATCCCTCAAAGCCTAGTAGTGGTCTATGATAATAAAAGTGCACATAATATAATGAAATCTTTACCAGCATTTGAGACCTCAGCTTCTTCATCATCAACATCGTCAAACTTTTTATCGTCCCACTGCTGGGGACAGGTCTCCTCTCATACAGAGAAGGATTGAGCGTAATCACCACGCTTACTCAATGCACCTGCATTGAGATTGGCGATTTCAGACTTAAAGTCCAGCCCCCTAATCGGCAAACACATTTTTGTCACACGATTGCGACTAGTTGGGATCGTTTGGATCGAACAGACCAATGGGCGGTCGAAATGATCCCAACTGATGCCAACTAGTCGCAATCATTTGACAAAAATGTTTTCGCCGATTAGGGGGCAGGTTTCCTCAAGATGTTTTCCTTCACCTTTTAATCAGCCATTGGTGTCCAAGATATACTTAGAAAGTACATATAACTTAGAAAAGTTACATTGGTACTTGCCTGATCTGGAATTGAACCCGCACACTCATAATTGAGAGGCTGGTGTTTTAACCACAAAGCCACCACGAAGAACATAGTAGTATAGTGTTATCCATCTTACTAATATATACTTAATATATAAAGCTGAAGAGTTTGTTTGTTTGTATGTTTGTTTGTTTGTTTGTGCGCGCTAATCTCAGGAACTACTGGTCCGATTTGAAAAATTCTTTTTGCATTGGATAGCGCATTAATCCGGGAAGGCTATTTAACATCACGCAGCGACCAATAGGAGCGCCACATAAAAAAAAACGCGGGCATGAAACCGTGTAGCGCAACTAGTATTTGATAAGAAGCAGAAATAGAAAATGTATAATACCAAGGTCTACAAACATCTTATTTCAGACTAGCGGCCGCCAGCGACTTCGTTCGCGGCGAGTTAGTTATGCTCCGCTCCTATTGGTCGCAGCGTGATGTTATATAGCCTAAAGCCTTCCTGGATTAATGGGCTATCCAACGCAAAAAAAATTCAAATCGGACCCGTAGTTCCCGAGATTAGCGCGAACAAACAAACAAACTTACAAACAAACTCTTCAGCTTTATATATTAGTATAGATATAGATGAGCAGAGATTTCTAAGGAAGTCAATTAACACTACTGTTTCGAGATAAATGGATACTTTGATGACTTTGCATTAAATAGAGCCGTTGTTCTAATTTTCGGGAAGCTGAAAGGACGAGTAATATTGGCTAGTGATTAATTTCAATTGTAAATTAAAACAATGTCTTGCTTCAGTTACCTTTTTAGGGTTCCGTACCTAAAAGGTAATACGAAACCCTATTCATGAGAGTTCGCTGTCCGACTGTCCGTGCGTCCGTCTGTCACCAGGCTGTATCTCTTGAAACGTAATAGCTAGACAGTTGAAATTTTTAGAGATTAGGTATTTCTGTTGCCACTATAACAACAAAACCTAAAATTAAAAAACAAAAATATGTAAGGGGGGCTTTCAAACAGCAATCGTGATTTTTTTTTGTCGTTTTTTGCTTCATAGAAATAACGGAAATAGAAACATTTTTTCTCTCCGTTTTTAAAGATAATGGTACGGAACTCTTCGTGCGCGAGTCTGGCTCGCACTTGGCCGGTTTTTTAGGTATCAAGTTATTGTTACGCCAATCAATCTGCCAAGGCTTTTCTGGACTGTATTGGGGTTGTCTTCCAGTCCAACGTAATGTCAGCTACGTTAGGTTGGTCTGTAAGGTAATACCACTACTTGACATGGACTGACTGCCAATCTGACCTCCACACCTCATTTGCAGGGTAATACGATACCGCTTGGTCAGACTTACTGGGTTACCGGCTACCTGTAACTACTGCTTAACGTAACTGGTTAAACGTGCTTCCTGAGGTACGGGACATATCTCGATATTATATAATTACTAGCATTCCGCCCGCGGCTTCGCCCGCATGGAATTCGGTTATATCGCGTTTTTTAGATTTCCCTCGGGAATAAAACTAATTAAATGACGATTGATCAGTTTTCGACCGGAGATGAAAAATGATTAAATTACTATTAAAAAATAAGGGTTGATCGTAGAAGGGTTAAAATTTAGGATTGTACCTACGTATTTTTGTATGTTGTATCATAAAGAAATAGAAACTAAAAATGTCGTCTAAAAAAAAATTAGGCGTGGACTACCCCTAACATTTAGAGGGATGAAAAATAGATGTTGGTCGATTCTCAGACCTACACAATATGCTCACAAAATTTCATGAGAATCGGTCAATCCGTTTCGGAGGAGTATAGGAACGAAAACTGTGACACGAGAATTTTATATACAATAATATATTATGTAAAGAAAACCCTTTCCGATCCGTGAAGGTATTGTAAGGTATCGATAACTGATTCTACTAATGCCTACAAAGCCGGGCTAAACTTAAAAAAATCCCCCTAAAAAAATAAATATTATTTCGCAAAAAGAGATAACTTAAAACATGTGCGGTAGGCCATCCAGGCGCGGGCGAAGAGGGGCAGGGCACGCGGCACGCGGTCGCGTCGCTATTTGCTCAGAATTATACCGTCAAAAATAATGTTGTCACTTTTTAAAAATTACCAAATTTTGGGGTTCCAAAAGTTGGAATTAATTCGCGGGAAAAAAAGATTATTTCAAAATTCACTAGTATTGTTACTATGTTGATTATGTAAAATTTACAATATTATTTGGTCATGTGTTTACCTAACCTTTAAAAGAAACCTAAAGATTTAAGAATTATTATTTATTTCATGTTTTTCATTCATTATAATTATTATTTCATTTTATTTATGTTACTGCACAATAGATTTTATTAGTCTTTTTTTATACAATTATAAGCTAGTACTTGACCGCAATCCCGCCTGATGGTAAGCAGTGATGCAATCGTTGATGGTAAAAAGTGTTTATTAAGAGTTCACTCAAAAAAACTGTTAATAGGAAAGAATGCAGTTGAGCGAGGTGATGCAATGTTAAACCCAACAACACGACCAACGATACTGCGCCAGAGGGAGAGTGATCTGGAAACCCTCCACGACCAAACTCCCGACACAATAATATTTGGTGCATCGTACCCGGCACACATTGCAACACAACTGCTCACCCATCCTCCGTACGATTTCACCAGACATTTACTAGGGAGATTGATATCTGTTATCTCTATAAATTGTCGTCGCTATATTTTTGCAAAGAGCTGTGTTTACATCTGATACTGAACCTTCTTTTATCTCGTTTATTATAACTTTTACGTTGTATTTTCTCATATTATACGGCCACTCGCCGTTACTTTGAAATAGATTGAAGTGGCGATATGTCAACGAGTATTTCAAGAACCTCTTTTGACCCCTTTGTAATATGCGTACCTATAGATGTTTTGAATAACATACAGGTGAATGTTATGATATCGATCTGTCTATAAAAAGGTTTTGCTACCACCAAGTAATACCTAAATATTACACTGTTGGACTTTCAACTTAAATCGCTGAGCCATGTGTTTTCAACCTAACAGCCATCTTTTATTTAGGAATTGTTTATAGACTGCCAAGTACGAGTGAAAATATCATTAGGCTATTAAAGTCAGAAGTGCTACACCTGTCGGAAGGTCGGAAGGACTAGACCGACATAAACCAGCACGTGAGCAGTTTCAAGGACAGGGAAATAAAAGGCACGAAGTTTATTCAATAAATATATCATATCATTTTCATAGTAAGTATAATTTATTTTCGAAAGGTTTTGCAAACCAATAATTACCACTACATTGTTACTTCAAAGTTTATACACTAATTACACCATGTTGAAGTTTGATTTAACTGTTTTCGTCAGTAGGCGCTTTTTTATCCTTTTTTTTAATGATGACAGGATTATTAAAAGGAATTGGTACGGGGAAAGGAACAGGTATAGGTGCACTACATTGACAACAGCCGCAGCTTCCACCACCACCACCGTCGCTGTTCCCAAACCCACCGTCAATGAGGGACAATAAAAGAATTGGAAGGAGACTCTCTAACTTTGACTTAGACCTCTCCAACACAATTATTGGTGCCGGAGGCATCGAAAATGAAGGATCAAAAGGTGGAAAAGGTATTGGGACAGGCGCTGGTTGCGATATAGGAGCTTGTACAGGCTCGGAGCCCCACGGGGAAGCCATATTGATTTGTAAAACAACAGGCAACTGCTGACTACCACATCCTATTCCACTAGATGGAATATTTGAAGTTGTGGGTACGACTGGCATTGAAGTTTCAATTGTCTGTGGATACATTTTTGGTACAACGTTTGGAGTATAAATCTCTTGCATTATATTTTGTGATGGCAACACCTCAGGAAGGGGAGAGGCAATACCAATAAAAGGCGACAACTGAGGCATCGAAGGAATCTGTACCGTGATTGGTGTCTGATAGAAGTCTGCCACGTTTGCGTTAGGGGCATAGCCATCGATGTGAATAGTCTGTGTTCCGGGTGGAAAATTTTCTACTACAGTTAAAGATTCAACGTTTGTTGGGTAATGCAGTGATTCTGTAAATGTTTTCACTGCCGGCAATGAATTTGAAGTTTCAAATGAAGAATGTGTAGATTTAAAGTTATAGGAATTAGGTTTAACAATACCATAACTGCCGGTAGCAACAGTAGAATCGATTGATGAACCTGGAGGAATGAAACTAAACGAATAGACGTCGCTGACTTGTTGAGTGGGGAACTTTTGCTGAATGTCTGGTAATAATTTATTACAATGACCCGTTGTGGGTGTTAATAAGGAATTAACTGGCTGAGGAGGTGATCCTGGAAATGGATAGTACTCCGTCAAAGCAGGTCCCGCTGATGATCCGGCAACGAAATCAAGGTCAAACTGTAAAAAAGAAAAATATGTTGAAAATTTTGGAGCCCTTGTCTTAAAAATGAGATAGAGAGTTTAATAAACTTCAAAAAAACTTACGTTGAGCCATGGAAATATAAGGACGAAGCAGAGTGTCTGTCTGCGTCGAGACATTTCGAGTAATTATGTTTACAGGGGATAAGTTTACTTAATATACCGTGTTTTGATCGTGATATTACTTACGATAACATAGCTTCTCTATCTGTTACACGAAATTATTGCCGTCATTGTATTTTTCGAACTAAGTGATATTTTGTAACCCATGAATTGCTGCAAAACTAGTTGTCCAATTTTAATAAAAGTTACTAAAAATTGGTATAGTATAATAGAAAACTACGCTACTATTTTATTTTATTTAGGTAAATATTGTGGCTAACGACCGCAATATTACCGTTCATTTAATCACGTCAATTATTCTTTATTCCAATGCTCTGCAATGTTTACGTCAGATAAATATTGCGATTCTGTTGTGTTCGGCGACATTTTGTATTTATCAAGATTTTCTTTCTTGTTACAGGTGAGCCGAGGGCACAACGCTATTTGACACGTAGCTGGTATGTCTGCCATTAATAACTGTCTTGTTATCATAATGGACGAAACTATTTCAAACGTAGGTGTTCAAGCAATCATCTCGGCAATATAACATCGTAAATCTTTTAAGTATCGCGGATTTTTGTACGCTTTAGGGAGACCGCGTATATAATGGAAGATTTATTGGGAGGCTATGCCCAATTTTCCGAAAATAGCAATCTTCGGTATACCTGACAATGAGGTTTTGCCAAAAAACAGTTGTTTATTGCCAAAAAAATATTCTCCGTGGGTGGTTAACGAAATCTGTAAAGGGACATATCGCATAATCGTAAATATCGATTCAATTTCCCCTTGAAATTGGTCATTTTGTCCAATTTACGTTCCTCCGTAGGAATGGTTTGTGAGAGTTACTGAGTGACGAATGTTCCAATTTTAAATACAATGTGCTTTTTTTTGCTATATAAATAAATCTTTTGCGGTCGAGCTACGTCACTGTTTATAGTAGAATTGGTGCGGAAGAAATCAGAATGAAGAAGAGAGATTTATTCATCGTCTGGCTTGTTTTACCTCAGACTAGGCACTAGTCTTTAGCTTATGTAATACAATATTTTTCAATGAGAGATTTTGTTATCAGTAGCGCGTGTTTTCTGGAAAAAATCTGGATTCGATTAAACACATTGCTTATCTAACATCAATTTAACAAAGTTAGTGAAATTAATATTCATCACTTTTTTCCTTGAAATATTTAATCAATCACCATCATCATCATCCCAGCGTTAATCCCAGTCGCATCCGAAGCCTTTTCAGCTTTGGGGGCTGGGGTCCGCTTTACCAGCCCAACTGCTGATGTGGCTAAACTTCGACATTTTCCGTGAAGCGACTGCCGTCTGACCTCCACAACCCGAAGGCGACATCGAAGCATTGCAGTTAGACCAATTGTTGGACTTTTGAGGGCTCCAACGACCCGTAACGACTGCCACTAGATGTTCGTATGGCAACCGGGACCAACGGCTTAACGTGCTTTCCGAGGCACGACCAGACCAGAGCAAATATTCATATTCATGCATACAAATTGCACTGTGCGGGGATCGAACCCGCGCCACCTTGCGCAGCGGCCGCGTCCGCTACCGCTACGCCACGGAGGCTGTCAATTTAATCAATCACCATGACGAATAGAAAATCAAAATTGGAATCCCAAACAAATATTTTGAGTCTTTTTTTCTTAAACCAGCAAGTTCCCATTAGCAAACTTCAAAAAAGGAGGAGGTTCTCAATTAGACTCTATATTTTTCTTGTTCTTTTACAACTTCACATTTTCTTTGATCATCATCGGGGTGTATTTTGTACGTCATCGTCTATTTCTAACGGAAATGTATATCCGGCATTTGTAGTTTTTATAGTCCCCAGCGATACTTGTACGGCAGGGACACAGCTTGTTTGAAATATGGACTTTGTCGCAAACACTCGTGTCTCCTGCTTTTGATAGCTCTGTTACACGTTAGGAGGGCTTGGTACTTGACGTCTTTATTTCATGTTCCTTTGTGGCACTTTGCATTTCGTCGTCCACTGTGTTTGTTTAGGGGCCTATCGAATTTTGGCTTCGTAATTCAACGAGATTTACGGTCTTATATTAAAATGCTTATTGGATATTTGGTTTTTGAATTTCCTTTAATGATGTTTCATCTTATGGGTATTTAGTGTCTCGCAGTTGAATAAAGACCGCTCTCTATTAATGGCTGATTCCTATGATTTACAGACCGTAAATGGAACTGTACTCCTCTCTATCAATAATGAAGCAAATACCTCATACCTTTGCATAGTAGACCTTCCTATATGGAAGTAGCTATCACAAGCAAAATTACCTTACAATTTGTATGCTAATTTTATATGCTCAGCATAGCAATAAAAGATGCTACCATTGTTAAGCAGAACGATTCCTGTTTTGTTTATAGGACACAAAAGCATCATTAGGCGCCAGTCCTCCTGTTTATTACGTTTAGCAATTTTATGGCCATAAAATGTTAAGCGAACTCAAGTCTCTAACTTTATCTACCCAACGCAAAGTAACTTTGACTGGTCGTTGATGTTAATCTAAATTGATAATCCCTTTTAAAATTCCTTCGCTCTTTGGAACTTGTGGTGTCTGTAATTGTAAGTATTTTGTAATACTAAACTGGCAACATTGTGCTCGGTAGTTGCTGGTTAATCCGACTGGCAACACTGTGGGTGCGCGGTGATGTAGCTCCGTTAGTCTGTCAATATACGACCTATAAGCAAGTTGTTTCTAGTTTCATTTGTTATCCAAGTACTCTTCAGTGGCGACGAGCAGTATCGAATCACACGTTAAAAAAAAAATAAACAAGTAGTGTTGCTTGCAAAATGTCAATCGGGAAGATTACAGAATTTAAAGTGAATAATGACGATTGGAAGTTGTATGTAGAACGCTTAGAACAATACTTCTTAGTGAACAAAATACCGGTGGATTTACAAGTACCTACATTGATCACTGTGATGGGAGCAGAATCTTACGAACTCTTGGTCAATTTATGTACTCCTGACAAACCTAAAAACAAAACATTCACGCAGATTACAGATATTATGGGAAAACATCTGCAACCCAAACCTAGTGAGTTGGCTGAACGTTACAAATTTAGACATCGGAAACAAAAGGAGGGTGAAACTATTTCGGAGTATACCGCAGTTTTGAAGAAAATGTCCAAGACCTGTGAATTTGCAGCTTGGTTAGAAGAAAGTTTAAGAGACCAATTAGTTTGCGGCATAACTAATGAAACAATCAGACAAAGATTATTCGCCGAAAGTAAGTTGGATTTCGGCAAGGCGTTAAGTTGGCAGTTAGTATGGAGGCGGCAGAAAAAGACGCTGCAGAAGTGGTCAGACAAGGAGGGTCGGCGAGCGAAACAGCGGCAGCAGCGGCGGTGACGTGCCAAGCGATGTCGGCTACGAAGGCATCTCGGTGGCGGCACCGGGCACCGACGGCGGCGGCGACACGTGGAGCGCGCGACGTTAGCGGAGTGGCGCGGGAGGATACCGCGTACGCCGCGGGGAGGCGAGGCCCGCGCGCATCGACAGCGCCCGCGCCTGCTCGGCTGGGTGAGCGTGCGCAGCAGCAGTGTCAAGTATGCGGCGCGGGTCATGACGCAGCCACGTGTAGGTTTGCATGTTACGTTTGCCGAGTATGTAACCGAGTAGGACATCTGCGACGCGTATGCCCGAATTTAGCGGGACACTTCAATGTCGACATTGATCAATTGAAGGAAGAAAAATCAAGTGAAAGTATGGAAAGTGACGAGGTAATTTTTATCGATGTTTGCAAGTTATCCGCTATAGAATGTAAACCTGTGTATCTAGAATTAAATGTTAATGGTAAAAATATTAAAATGGAATGTGACACAGGTAGTGCTATCTCATGCATAAGTTGGGAATGTTACTTAAGACTATTTAAAAATTTAACTCTAAAGAATAGTCAGTTAACACTTAGATATTATACGGGGGAGCTAGTTAAACCCCTTGGAGTAATATTACCTACTGTTAAGTACAAAGATATGTGCAAGACATTAGAGTTATTTGTTGTGAAAAATGGGAAGACTATTCTTTTGGGACGGCAATGGATGGCCGAATTAAAAATACAATTACCCATTGTAAATTATGAATGTAACAATGTGACTATGCTTAAGAATGACGTATTCGATTTGCATGCTTTCAGTTCCAAATACTCTGAGGCCGCGCCCGCTGGCCTACGCGTTGCGCGAGCCTGTTGAGAGCGCGCTGGCCCAGCTGCAGCTCGACGGCATTCTCTCACCGGTGGAGCGTTCGGACTGGGCGACCCCAATCGTACCGGTCGTCAAGAAGGACGGTAACATTAGAATTTGTGCAGATTATAAATTGACACTGAATAAAGTTATAGAAGTTGACCGTTATCCGCTGCCTAGGGTGGAAGAGCTGCTGCTTCGGTTAAGGGGAGGTGAACACTTTAGTAAAATTGATTTATCCCAGGCGTACGCTCAGTTTGAGCTAGATGACACTAGGAAATATACAGTGATTAATACCCACAAAGGTTTATTTATGTATAATCGGCTAGTTTATGGGCTTTCGTCAAGTCCAGGTATTTTTCAAAGACGTTTAGAGCAATTGTTTGTGGATATACCACAAGTAGGTATTTTCTTGGATGATATTATTATCACAGGTTCTACTAAACAGTCTCACATACAAAATTTATGTAAGGTGTTTGATCGTTTAAAGAAATATGGCCTGAGGGTAAAGAAAGAAAAATGTGTATTCTTTTCTGAGTCAGTTGATTATTTAGGGCATACAATTAGTAAGGATGGCGTTCACACGAGTCCAGATAAGGTTAAGGCTATAGTTAAAACACCAGCGCCTACGAACATCTCCGAGTTGAGAGCTTTCATTGGTATGGTCATGTACTATGGCAAGTTCATTAAGAATGTTAGTACAGTTTTAGCACCACTTTATAACCTACTCAGAGCGGGTGTTCAGTACAATTGGAGTAAGGAGTGTCAAGATGCATTCAGTAAAGTTAAATATCTATTAACTAGTAGTGAAGTTTTAATGCATTATACACCAGAATTACCAATAATATTGACGACGGATGCGAGTAGCGTAGGTATAGGTGCAGTGATATCGCACACGTCATCGCGCGGCGAGCGGCCAGTGGCGTACGCGTCGCGCTCGCTGACGCAGGCCGAGCGCGCCTACTCACAGATAGACAGAGAGGCACTCGCTATTGTTTTCGGAATTCGGAAATTCCACCAGTATCTATATGGGCGCAAGTTTATATTGAGAACTGATCATAAACCTTTGACTTACATTTTTGGAAATAAGGCAGGGATTCCGATAATGGCCGCGTCCAGATTACAACGTTGGGCGGTCCTATTAGCGGGCTATAACTATGATATTGAGTATGTTTCGTCAAATAAGAACTGTGCGGACGCGTTGTCTCGGTTGCCATGTACAGATGTTAATAATGTAGGAATGCGGAATGAAAACACTTACGTTAATTTTGTAGAAAAATTTCTACCAATTACTAGTAAAGATGTTAAGGAAGCAACAGCTCGCGATAAGGTTCTTAGTAGAATATTGGGGTATACTCAATCCGGGTGGCCTATAACTTGTTCGGATGAATTGATTCAACCCTATTTTAAAAGACGTAATGAAATATACACGGAATGTGGATGCTTAATGTGGGGTTACCGTATGGTCATACCCTTTTCACTACAAAGTAGTGTATTAAAACAACTCCACAGTAGTCACATGGGCATAGTCAAGACAAAGAGCCTAGCTTGTAGTTACGTGTGGTGGCCTAACATAGACGGGGCAGTAGAAACGATGTGCAAGCAGTGCGAGACTTGCGCGGCGGAGGCGGACGCCCCCCGGCGGGCTCCGATACAACCGTGGCCATATCACACGCGCCCCTGGAGCAGGCTTCACATTGATTTCCTAGGCCCATACAAGGGTTTAACATTTCTCGTAATAATTGATTCTACCTCCAAGTGGATAGAAGTATTTGAGATGAAACGTACTAATGCTTATAATGTTATAAAAGTGTTAAGATCTACATTCGCGAGGTTTGGTTTACCGGAAGAATTAGTTTCCGATCAGGGCCCACCATTTACCAGTACAGAATTTAAAAATTTCCTAAGAAATAACGGTATCAAACAAAATTTTTCACCTGTCTACCACCCGTCCTCAAACGGAGCAGCAGAGAACGCAGTAAAGTTATGCAAACGAGCTATCAAGAAAGCGTATAGGGATCAGGTAGATATTGATACGGCTTTACAAACTTTCCTATTAGCATACCGCAATACGGTGCATAGTACAACCGGTGAAACTCCAGCCATGCTTTTGCAAAGGCGGACATTACGCTCAAGGCTAGATTTGTTGCGTGCTGATGGTGTTGTCAAAGACAGAGTACACGAAGCCCAGAGACGTCAAATAGAATACGCTGGTGGTACTCCACGGAATTTCAAAGAAGGGGATTCAGTTTGGGCTCGAGAGTATGGCTCTGGAGATAAGTGGGTGAAGGGCGCCGTACGAGGTGTGGACAGTTTGCGCAGGTATTCAGTAGTGGCGGATAGCGGTCAATCTTATAAAAGACACATAGATCAAATGCGTCGTAGGTCTCGATTTTCTGATGTTACCTGTCCGGAAGGAGATGATGAGAGTCAGCAGGCTGATGATAGTCAGCGGGGTGAAGAGAATGTTGTCGAGCCGCTAAATAAGGGGGTTGAGAAGGTAACGATGCCAGACACTAATGAAGAGGCAGGAAATATTAACCAGGGCGATGAAGGCAATGTTCCTTCAGAACAGTCCTCGCCTAAATTGCTATCGCCATCTGTGTCACCCGTGAGTCGTCCCAGACGGACACGGAAACCAGTGAAGAGATTTGTCCCATAACAATACAACTATCATTTCTAAAATTTTTGAGATTTGCTTAGGTATAATTATATGATATAATTATTTGCTTAGATATAATTAGGATTACATTTAAACTTGTGTTAATTTTTAATTGTTAGATGTAGTGAACATTGGATGTACTTACTTATAAGTTACTTAGTTATAAGTTAAGCTGTTGACCCTAAGTCTAGTATAGTGGTGGAGGTGTGGTGTCTGTAATTGTAAGTATTTTGTAATACTAAACTGGCAACATTGTGCTCGGTAGTTGCTGGTTAATCCGACTGGCAACACTGTGGGTGCGCGGTGATGTAGCTCCGTTAGTCTGTCAATATACGACCTATAAGCAAGTTGTTTCTAGTTTCATTTGTTATCCAAGTACTCTTCAGAACTAAAACTTCTTCGGCATTTTGCTATGTCATCATCAGCCATAGCGCTCCATCTTGACAACAATCTGTAAATAACCATTTTGTTAGAAAGGAAGTCGTTGCAAGGAAGTTTGTTATTCGTAGAGATACGACACTTTAACGACGTCCGTCAGTTATCGGTCGCGGTGTGATTGATGTCAGTTTTTCTTCTATATGTGGATAGTACATAGTGTAGAAGTCGAATACTGGACTAGTTCAGGACTGACCGAATTCGTTCATCTGTGGACACCGGCCTGCATGATGCTATACTCGCGGCCAGGGATCGTAACAGATGGCGAACTATCGTAAAGGAAAAGATAATTCCACAGGGATATCACAACCCTCAGTAATGAGGAGAACGACTTGAGGAGGACACTAAGTCCTAATAGAAATTATGCATCTATTGCAGTAATGGGGTCTATAGTTCGATCCTGTAACCATTTCACAGTTAAAACTACATCATCATACTACATCTCACACTATAAACAGTTCACTTTAAGCTAGCTCCCTTAACCTAACTTTTCACGATATATAAAACGATTATAAAATTGATCGGCATTTGGTAGTGCGGTATGCAGCGATTATTATGTTAGTAGGAAAATTAGATATTCACCAATAACAAATAGAAATCTATATTACCTACATTAGTCTTATTTATTTAACTCTGGTTAATTTGAAAACCTTACGATTTTGAGAAAATAAATGTGCCATACTTAGAATCTATTCTTGAATATACACTTGGGCGTTAATGCACTATGAGTCTATGACTTAAAGACCTTACTCGAAACCACGCCGATTCCTTAGTTAATTACCCCCTTCACCTCCTCACATTCTTTCCCCATAGGGCAATTCTCGTACTTTATCAACCGTTCACAGTCTTCCTTCAGCGTCAGTCAGGAATAGACCCGTTGGTACAATTATGAGTATTTCTGATCATGACCATAATCATGACGCTACACTTAGCTAAAGATAATGCAACAACTCGTGATTTTCTTACCCGGGCCGGCGGCGGCGGTTTGTTTACCTAATATGGCAAGCTAGTAAAATACACAATTCTTAAGTATAAACTAGAGGTAAGTGGCTAATGTTTTGACTTCATTATTACTTAAATACTCCAAAGTCTTGCGCAATAAACGCTCGAAACTCAAGCTGAAAACTGTTCCGAAATCCACGAACAAGCTTTTGGAACTACAGTATACAGTAAATGGGATAGTTTTAAATAAACGAAATCGGGAGCTTAGTTTAATTTTGGCTTGATGTTTTAGTATGTATGTACGTAGTTCCTTATTCATCAACTTGAATCCAGATGTAGAATGTCGGCTTCTTCCATTGCATTTGTTATACATCGTATATGTAGCTGCTAACTGTAAATCGCTCAATATAATCCCAAGAGGCCTGTACAACAGTTCGTTTAGGGTCTAAACTTTAGACCCTAAACGCACGACTCTAAACTTTAGGGAGAGAGAGTGGGCCTTAATCCACACGAACCAGTGCATCACTCAACCTATAGCAGTAAGTAGACCTCTCCTAATTCACAACTCAACATCTGATTGTCTTTCTTCCATATCTAGTATAGGCCAGTCACATTTAAAAAGATCTCCGTCCATGTAGCAAACATCTAAGTAGATCCATGAGCTTAGAGCTAAACTGAAAAAGAAAATGTATAATAGAAAATGCACGTTATCTCAACAACTCTATTAAATACACAAAAAAATATTTTTAAACTTTTGAATAAATGAACAATATCTAATCATTTCTATTCCCAAGTCGAGAGTCTACAAATTATGGAAATATTTCAAGAAAGTGCCTTGAATATGAAACAATGCGGAGCATCTTAAATCATATAGCAACGTGTTCGTACAGAATCTGGTAAAGCTTTTAATGAGAGAGGACTTCGGCGTTGGCGGAGAGATCACATGGCGGCTGTGGCAGTTAATCGGTAGCACTATATAGGAATGAGGAAAAGGCTGTAAAGTTCACATCCCCCATAGAAAAGGGACAATCTCCGAAGCACCCATCTGCTTGTGTTGCGTCTGGCGGGCAACTGCCAAACGGTTGATGTCGGGAAGTTGTATGTATGCTAGTTGCGCGGTAAACTACACCCTAATTCCGCAACGCACTATTACTATCAGTGGAAATAATTTCGAAGCATTTTGCTAATCCAACGCTCCACGTGCTCGAAAATGTGCCTGCTCTACAACGTAAATAACGCAATGAATGTTGTTGAACTGTCAAAATGAAACCCATTGTTACCGATAGTGTGTTACACAATTACCCTGCTGTTTTTGCCTTGGCGTTGTACATTTGGCGTTGCAGATACCGCTATAGCACCTTAACTAGGATGCATTGTGTCAATATTTACACCTTCTCCTTATTGTTGCCATACCACTAGTAACTTCTAGTTGGAAAGTAATGTACTATTCAAATGCGTTTTTGAACTCTATGCCCATTAAATTCAGAATTATTAACATTTGAACTTGCCGATGGCGGTTACAAAACTGATATAGACAATTTGAGTTTGTCAGATTTTATATCTACATACATATGTACAGTTAGATTTCAATACATACATATAGTCGTGTGGCAACTTGCCAGTCTAGCCTAGTCTACGGACCACGAGTTAGTAGGTGTCAATCGACACTATAATTTCGATACCGCTCCGTTCTCGATATGTTCTCGCTTGCTCAATAATTCATACGGGAGTTTCTGAGAACATTCATTAGTTAGCCAGTTTATATTTTACAAGTGTAGGTACTAAATGTAGGTACTTACTTACAACTACAGCATAGTTGATTAACACGTTTGTCTATGGTTCACAACACAGTGTCAAACTAAATCAGAATAATTTCAAAGTATGTTGCTAATCTGTTGCTATAAATTTTTGAATAGTTTCTTTTCTTAAAAACGTAAATAAAGCAATGAATTCATAAAGATATTCATGAAGCCACAGCCAAAATCAAAGCCACTCCGGCTTTGATTAAGACAACAAACTTTGGCAACAGGCTTTGATTTTGGCTTTGGCTTTGTGCCTATTTTGGTCTACAAAGTGATCTCCACATAATTAAAGAAAAATATCCAGTTGTAGGTTCTATTTACCACCCTAATTACATAACGCACTATAAACACTATAAATCTCGAGAAGGCTCAAAGTCACTCAAAGGGCAATGGAGAGGGCTATGCTTGGGGTTTCACTGCGCGATCGAATCAGGAATGAGGAGATCCGCAGAAGAACGAGAGTAACCGACATAGCCCGAAGAATTGCAACACTGAAGTGGTAGGGGCCTGGACACATTGCTCGTAGGACTGATGCCCGATGAAGCCGACGGATTCTCGAGTGGCGACCACGCACCGGAAGACGTAGCGTGGGTAGGCCCCCGACAAGGTGGACCGACGACTTGATGAAGGTCGCGGGAAACCGCTGGATGCGGGAGGCGCAGGACCGGTCGTCGTGGAGAACCTTGGGGGAAGCCTATGTCCAGCAGTAGACGTCTTTCGGCTGAAATGATGATGATGATTATAAATCACATGGTGAATCTTTGAATTTATCACAATGAATGTTTGTGAACTGTCAAAATGAAACCCTTTGTCACCAAGCCTCAAATTGAGAAGTTAAATTTTAGTTGTCTTAGAAAACAGTTTATATCGTACAGTAATCACTTCATGATGTAATGCAATTGTCACTAAATAGCGAGTCTACTGCAGAACAAATAATGTAACTCAAACTTCTGTCACGTTTTGCAGAGATTTACTCTTTGCGCATATGCAGCCCTTAGTAATCATTTAATCAGAGCAGGCTGTGAGTCTGTGAACAGCCGTGTCGCAAAAAAAGATGAGTGTCGCAATTTTCTGTGAACGCATAAAATGACGTCACGTAAACGGGAGGCCTTTTGTAAACGCCGCCTTTCGTGCAGATTTCTATTTTTTTCGCGACACGTGTGTCAGTAATTAGTGCGTGCTGATTAATGATTTTAGTATGAAAGAGCTGTGTCTCTTTGTAACCGTTTTTGAGGTTACAGTGAGAGGTAATTGACATGAAAACTCGGGTGCCATTTAGTAGCGAAGCCAGCCGGTGCTGTGAATATTTTGAAGCATTATTTCTCAGAGTTAGCTACGTAGGTACCTACGCTTCCGTTTTTAATAGACAAGTATGAGATTAAAGAAAATTCTAAAGTGCTTTCAAGTTTGCAACAAGAAATTAAAGTTGTTGATATAAATTAATTGTGTATACATGGCAAATTTCAAATAGAAATTTCTTCACAAAGTTATTCGAATTACTAAATTAATTTCGGTCCCAATTAAATTACCTTTCAAGCTGAATTTATTCTTTCTTTTTTCTTTATTTTCTTTACACGAAGTTAAAAAAAAAATCAATCTCTATATTAAATCTGTCTAATATTAGACATACACTATCTGATCGCCACAATCCAGGTACTGGGCCACATGATACCCCTTTGTAAGACTGGTTTCCAGACTTTAGGGCTTCTGTCAACTCTTGACGACTGTCAAAGAACGAGTATATACATCTTCTTCTTCTTCAGCCTATAGATGTCCACTACTGGACAAAGGCCTCCCCTAGGCTTTCCACGATGACCGGTCTTGTGCTGCCCGCATCCATCGGCTGCCCGCGACCTTCACCAGGTCATCAGTCCACCTTGTTGTGGGCCTCACTACACTGCATCTTCCAGTACGTGGCCGCCACTCCAGAACCTTACCGCCCCATCGGCTATCGGTTGTATGAGAAATGTGCCCTGCCCACTGCCACTTAATTTTAGCGACTCGAAGAGCTATGTCGGTGACTTTGGTTCTTCTGCGAATCTCCTCATTTCTGATTCGATCACGCAGAGAAACTCCGAGCATAGCTCTTTCCAATACAGTATCAGTTATACATACGAATGATAAGTGGAAACAACATGCTTTCCGAGCACGGAAGGGTCTAGGTGTGTAAAGGATGCCCCATCCATGACCTCACTGCGTCAAGTGTAGAATAATAGTACCTACATTACGATATTAGTGCGTAATGATGTTATAACCAATAAGCACGTAAATCGTACGACATTTTTTTAACACACTTGCGAGGAAACAGAAAAAAAGATATTCAGAATACAAGTACAAAGAAAAGAAAATTTGAGAAAAATGGCGCGAGGTTTATTTTCTGCCGTAGCTGCGTGAAAATGTTGGCAAAGATGCTAGAGCATGCAGTCAAGTTTTTAAATTACCGAATAAACTGTTTTTTTTTTTACAAATACTCATTTAAATACAAACAAATACAAATTTGTTTATTTCAAATAGGACATCAGTTATTTTAAATAAACTCAATCTGTGAATGCTCACTGTTGCTTTCCCGCCATTAGTATTATTATTTGCCATTTCAAATATGGAACAGCGCGCTGCTCACTGGCTACTGCCACGCAGCGGCGATCAGTTCCATAATTATTTGAAATGACAAATAATGCTGTTATGGAATTTGTATGGACTATAACTTAACTATTTGCTTTGATAACACACGCGTTTGTTATGGCCCGCTTTACATATTTAAAACCGGTGGGATTACATCAGCTTTACGAGCAAGGGTGTTAAAATAGTACATTACGATATTAGTGCGTAATGATGGTTATAACATGCGAGGCGGAATTTCAGCCCGAGCCGAAGGCGAGGGTGTAATTGAGCCGAGCATGTTATAACCAATACGCACGTATATCGTACGACATTTTTTAACACACTTGCGAGGAAACAGAAAAAAAGATATTCAGAATACAAGTACAAAGAAAAGAAAATTTGAGAAAAATGGCGCGAGGTTTATTTTCTGCCGTAGCTGCGTGAAAATGTTGGCAAAGATGCTAGAGCATGCAGTCAAGTTTTTAAATTACCGAATAAACTGTTTTTTTTTTTTTACAAATACTCATTTAAATACAAACAAATAATACAAATTTGTTTATTTCAAATAGGACATCAGTTATCCATTAATATAAAGTGCGTATGTTTGTATGTCTGTCTGTATGTATGTGCCCGAAGTTGCTCAAAACCCTCACCACTATAGATAATCATATAGATCTAGATGCGCTGAGTTCAAAAAAACACAAAAAAAAAATTGCTTTGTTTTTGTCTCGGTCCTTTTAAATAAACTCAATCTGTGAATGCTCACTGTTGCTTTCCCGCCATTAGTATTATTATTTGCCATTTCAAATATGGAACAGCGCGCTGCTCACTGGCTACAGCCACGCGGCGGCGATCAGTTCCATAATTATTTGAAATGACAAATAATGCTGTTATGGAATTTGTATGGACTATAACTTAACTATTTGCTTTTATAACACACGCGTTTGTTATGGCCCGCTTTACATATTTAAAACCGGTGGGATTACATCAGCTTTATGAGCAAGGGTGTTAAAAAACATATTACAAGCTTAATTGAATCTTAAAATGTGACCCCTTGTTTATTTATATTTTTACTTTCATTGCAGCAAGCTTTCGAATTACGCTGTACACAAGTTTGTTGTCGAAGCAACTTTTCTGAGTTGATTAATGTTCTATAGAAACTCCGAGTGCCTTCTGTTGTCACTTAGCTGTAGAGATTAGTGTATGAAGTTGAATTGAAAGCAGGCTTCACTTAAATTATCTTTGCTCAACTATATTTGAACGACGAAAGCGAACTTTAGAAAAACCTACTTAGTGGGCTTAAGGTCGTGGGAAACATGTGGAAGCTATCACTAATAACCTTCGCATTATAGGCTCTTAGTTATAGGGGATTTGCATATAACAGTCTATCTGCTGGGATGTTATATTTTCCATTATAAAAAATCTTGTATAAAAATTTAAAAGATTTTATTCCATTAAGGACTATCCACAAGACTAATCAATAGAATCTGTAAATTAGATTAATTTGACATCACTAATTGGGAATACATTTGCATGCCATGTGACGGTCGTATAATATACCTATACTGAACCAAATTTACTGTAACACCTTAAGCCTGTTTCCCATGGCCTGTGACTCGTGGTCTGGTGTTGCCTGTAGTGACTTGTAATAGCTTGCCAAATATCGAGTTCTAGCAGTTCCCAAGGCGTGGAAAGGCCCGTAGTTTGCCAATCGCGAGCGACCCCAGGTCGATCAAAAATTCACTGATTCAGGCGGAGTCAGGAGTGCGAGTAGGATATTTCACCGTTTGTTGGAAACATAATTAATTATTTGTGATAATGAATTCAGAGACAGGCAACTCGTTCACTCTACTACACAACTGTATCGAGAAAATAATCGAAACACTCCGTCAAATAAAAGATAAAATATCTGACCTGTATGGTGTCTGATGTGATACTGGATGACGAGGGACACAGACTAATGAAAGGACGATAGATGACAACAGGTCTTTGTAATACGTACTGTATCTGGATTGACTTGCCATCTGTCAAGCAACAAGCCTTTGAAGTTTGACGGATTTACCGACAATCTGCGGAGAAAGGTCAAGCCCCTGCGAGCCGCGCCAAGCTTCTCCGAGTCTCAACGTGCTTTTGCATTCCAACGACTGGAGGTTTGACAAACTTCGGACGAAGTTCCAAGAACACAGGCCGTGGAAAGCCGGATTTATGTATGTACCATATGCAAATAAATATTTTGATTGTAGGGCGGGCGTTTTGGGGGGACTGTCTTAAGTCCCCCCAAATTGACGTTGAATCAGAATCAGATCAGATATTTTATTTGTAGAACATAGGTAGGTAATACAGATGGTGATGTCAATATAAAATGAACACTGTATTGCCGTTGAAGGCGTACAAATATTCATAGTAAAATTATCATAAAATTCAATTAAATTAAGAAAAAAAAGATAATCATACAGTCAAAATTAATAATTAAAACAAATTCAGAGATTAAATAAAGTAAATCCTTAATAACAAAATCGTCCCTATATGAATTGATCCTCCAAATATTCACTAAGTGTATAATAGGTCTTCTCGCACAACAAATTAAAAAGTGCTGATTCTCAGCCTAATTTGAATAAATGACTTTTGATTTTGATTGATTGATAATAGTGTTTTTAGCTGTAATTGAGACCAGTGGTAGCCTAGTGGTAACAAGTTCTGAGCCTGTCAGGCGCTTCTTTTTCTGTGTACCTAATATATACCTACTGCCCTTAAAACTCCTCACTGATGTCCTTCAGCGTTCTGAGAGCAGTAAAGTGAGAACCGGCTTGTCCTAGAGCCAGAAATTGACATGTGCCATCTTCATCATCAACCCCTGCTCGTCCACTGCTAGACATAGGCGTCCTTCATGGCACGCCAACAAGCTCGATCCTGAGCAGTTCTCCGCCAGCCACTTCCAGCCACCTTTTTGATGTCGTCGCTCCATCTAGCCCAAGGATATCCCACGCTACGTTTGCCGAGACGCGGTCTCCACTCGAGGACTCGTTGAGATGTGTCATCTACCAACCCGCAATGGAGCCCGCGTCGTGGTTTGTGGCCTACGCTTCTCATCGCTAGGAAGTGAAATGGAAAGCTGTGTCGTGTTCCAGTAGTAGCCTGAGTAGATTATGCAAAATGCTCTTGGTTGTTGTACTTATATTAGCAAGTTTTCAACCAAATTAATCTAGTCTTTAATTAAATAATTGTTTAGCTAGTATTTGGCAGCTGTAGGTAAATGATGAACAATACAAATACACAAAGATAAATTTTCAGATAAATTTTCATGTTTGGAAAGGCGTAGTCACACGTTACATGTACCTACCTACCGTAGCACCTTGACAACGTGTGACTACGCCTTTCCATTACATGAAAATTTATCTCTAAATAGTGAATATTGCATACTTCAGAATAGTATTGTATGACATTATTGTCAATTTTCAACGAAGGCATCTTGGTAGAGTCTACTGTGTCCATTTACTTGCAACTACATTAGCAACTTTGTTCAGTTCAGTATTCTGAAAATCTTGTTTTATACTTTTTCAGCGTCGTTTTTTGTCGTAGTTGGGTTTTAGTTTTTACTATTTTGGTGTTAAAGTGTATTTGTGGCGCATAATATTAACAAAAGTTAAACTGATGAACTAAAAACTAGGTACTTGACATATTACATCTACACGCACATATAACAACATAAACCCGAAGGCATATAGTGCAGAGGACATTTTTATGGGAGTTTTAGCCAGTTATCAAACTGTTTCCGCCTTCACCGCGTGGAGTTACTCCCAGCTTATGTCGTTTTCATTAGTGCATTACATATTCTATGAATGTTCACAATGCTCTATATTGCATAAAGCGATTCACAGTTCCCGTGATCCGCGCTTTACTCTTATCGCTCATATTTAACATCATTAAAGCATTCTTGTAATTATGTACAAGCATAAAGTACTCGTGAAGCTCTTTCACGTGATACCAAACATGGTATATTTATTTTAATTTTATATTAACATAGAACTTTTTGTCCGCTAGAGGGCGCAATACTAAATTTGGTGACAACCTTTATAGCTCATAACCAACAGAATATCAAGGCCCTTCTAATGGTACTGCAGTGGTCTTATTCTGATAAGTAGTAAAGAAGCTATGAACGAAAAGATGTGAATTATATGCAATCAGCCCATGAGTACAGGTAAAGTCACAAGCAAATGCTAGCAATATATCCTACTAATATTATAAAGGCGAAAGTTTGTAAGTATGGATGTATGGATGTTTGTTACTCTTTCACGTAAAAACTACTGAATGGATTTGGTTGAAATTTGGCACAGGGGTAGATAATAGTCTGGAATAACACATAGGCTACTTTTTATCCCGGAAAAATATGCAGTTCCCGTGGGATACGAAAAATATTAGTCCACGCGGGCGGAGCCGCGGGCGAAAGCTAGTATATATATATTCAAAATGTACAAGTAAAGCGCTTTCATATGATACCAAACACGGCATATTTATCTTAACTTTATTTTTTTACTCTCTATGTTTTGTCCGCTAGAGGGCGCCACATTAGATTTTGTGAAACCCCATATAGCCTATAACCAGCGGACAATTAAGACGCTTCTAATGATATGTCATTTGTCGAATTCTGATAAGAAGTTTAGAAGTTACGAGGGAACAGATGAACATACATACATACATACATACATAGCCTGTCAAAATCATAACCCTCCTTTTGCTTTGCCGTAGTCGGGTAAAAATACACTCATATAGCCTCATTTAATTAATTAAAATAACAACACGGAAACAGGATCACCGCGAAGCGCATAATCTCGTCTAGTTGCTCAACGGCTGATAGCGCGGCGATAGGACGTTGGCCTGCGCGCGAGTGGCGATGCCGCGTACCTGCGCGTGCGACGCTATCGGTGTACGCGCCTTATCTCTTGTTGGGAAACGTTCATTAACAAGGACGTTTGTTGTGTTATGTTAAATTAAAACACGTGATTTCTGTGTTGTGTTGAAATTATGGTCTGTATTGCGTTTATCGTTAAAAATTTGTAAACCCTTTCCGTGGTGGTAAGCTGAACCAACACCAGAAGCCACACTCAAAAATGTTTATCTTAATGAATTACTTTTTATTTATCGTTTATCAGCTAGATACCTACCAAATTAATTTGTAATCAAAATATGTTGTTGAAGTTCTACATATTTCAATGTTATGTGAAATTCAAAGGTTTTTTATATATTAATTTATTAGATTCTAATAATGGTTTTCTAACTCAATCAAATTCTTCAATTTCTCATGTCACCCCTGAAAATGTCCTCGGCCAATTTGCTGTCGAGCTGACCTTGTTGCCGCAAAAGCATCGGGTGTGAAATTTCATCAAAACTGGTCGTAAATTGATGAAATTTCAGCCTGGTAATCAGATAAGCGAACTGGTACACCGAAATAAAAGTAATGCGTACGCAAAATGTGTTAAATGTCAAAATACTAATACCCTATTTAATAATACTACACTATTAAAAAGATAAGCGGAAAAGCCTATAATCATCATTCATTATCATTTTAGTCTAAAGACGTCCTCTGCTGGACATAAACCTCCCCTAAGGATCTCCACGACGACCGGTCCTGCGCGACCTTCACCAGGTCGTCGGTCACCTTGTCGGAGGCCTGTAAAAGCCTGAATCTGGTCAATTACGGTTTTCACAATAGAAACAAAAAGTCAGTTTTACATATAATTTTCACTGACAATAAGGGCCATCTCCCATCTTGTACTTCATACCCTACCCTATCGTCACTTGCATACGTGAGGACCTAATGGCTGCATCAGCAAACGGTAAAAGTAATTGATTCTTATATTCGTATAAAACTTCAATCGAATAGCATTTAACTAAACCATCAAATGTCCAAAACTTATTCCCTGTGCTGCCAGTCTCCTAAGCGTAACGAAACACCAGAAGGAAGAAGAAAGAAGGCTGAGCAGAAAGCCCAATCTAATAACAATGCTATGTTAAAAGATCGTCGTGCTTCTGTTTCTATTTGTCACCTCTAACTCACAATGTCACAGAAGTTTGACATAATTGTCATGGATACGCCATTGTTATTGTGTGAGTTCACTCTTCTCAGTCTGGATACTTTCGTGCGTTGCGTGCACTGTTTCGTAATACAGCGACGACGATACACGAACTAACGAATAACGATTTAAATCTTTGTTATTATCATCTAATAAATTTTATATTTGTATACAACTGTCGTGATAACTTCAAAATGTCTCAAGCCAATAAGTTCACGCTGACATTGAATCTGAGTCCAAAGTAACCTACTTGATTCAGTCAATTGCAAATTCTTCAGGTAGACTGTGTAGACGCATACCAATTCTAAGCCAATCTGGCAATTCGTCTAATTGACGAACTCTTCTTTGTCTGCTCCTTAAGACAAAAGCTAACAGTCTTTCAATGTTGAATACAGGTTGCCAGGAATAAACTATGATCATGAATTCAACACAATGATTAGAGCTATATCTGTAATTATGTGTTGAACGTAGCAAATTCCGACGTTTATCAAATCTGACGAAAAATTCAACACTGGGTTTAGAATCATGTATCGAATTCATAGTACGGTTGGCATTGATGACCTAACCTGTATAAGACAGAACAGATAAGAAATGGACGCAAAAATATGTGATCTGTTAGATTTTAGGGTGGTATAGAAGCTGGCAAGTCATTCACGGTTTAAGCATAATAAGCTTTTTTTGTGATAATACATAATTATAATTAATAAGTCTATACATATACCTATGCTCATGTAACTATACTTCAACTTTTCAGTGATCTCGAAAAAGACTGTCATTTTGTTCCTCAGACACAAAATCATGTTTATTCAGTTACTATGTTAACAGATGAATAGCCAAGAATATTTGATACTCGATGACATAAATTGTAGCGTCTACTATTCCCGCATTGGGAGTATCGGAGTTGCGAACTGTAAGGTTAACAGGTTTCAGGCTACACAATTGTTTGTAATTAGTATGTAACAGTAACTTTATTTGCAGTAATACCCCTTTCTCGACGTTTGTAATATAAATAAATACAATTTATACGGACAAATCACACAGATTGAGCTAGCCCCAAAGTAAGTTCGAGACTTGTGTTATGAGATACTAACTCAACGATACCATATTTCTAATAGATACATATATAGATAAACATCCAAAACCCAGGCCAATCAGGAGAAGATCGTTTTCCATCATGACCTGGCCGGGGATCGAACCCGGGGCCTCCACGTCACAGGCAGACTTGTTGACCGCTTGTTTGTCTTGACATGACGTATAGAAATGTAGTGTCCGAATGTCGATTTAACACTACTATATTGGTAAGCTCAGAGGGCAAGAGGACGAAATTTTACACGGTGAGGATTATTGATGACCATAGAACTAAATTGATTATTAGGGATCGAAAATACATGAATTGATAGTCACCATACTGTCACATTTCAGAAGATGACTTGATAAGAAAGTTATTCCTAATGCTGTATTCCTAATAAACCAACCAATTTGCTTATTATGATACCGGAAGCATGTTTATCGTCAAATGGACATATATGTAAATAGATACGTAAACTATACCTGCACCTTTGAGAGCTACTTCAATATGGTAGTTGAATTAGGCTGTATCACTAGGAGATCTCAACTCCCTTCCCGGGTCGCAGAAGACGCGCCGGGCACCGAGGAAGGGCGGATAACATCCTCTTCCGCCCTCCATAAATGGGTCCAGGGGCGAGGGATATGGGGAAGTCCCCGCCCCTTATTCGATGGACTCCGAGGCGGAGGCGCGCGCGAGTGTCGGCGCGCGCCTCTGAGGCGATGCACAGGGTAGTTTAACACCCCACTATCCCGTGCAGGAGACGAGGCCCGGACAGACCGGGCCGGCACGAGAGTGTGGGGCCGTGGAAGAATTTAGACTCCCGCGGCCCTACGCGCGCTCGTGATAGAACAGACACCGGGGTGGTTTTAATCAGTAAAAGTCTGACAGACCCCGTCGCCCACCCCAGGGCGGTGGACATCCTATGAGGATTTTCACCCCGGAAAAAAAAAGGCTGTATCACTAGCGTAGCGGTAGCGAATGCGGCCGCTGTGCAAGGAGGCGCAAGTTCGATCCCCGTGCAGTGCAAATATTTATATGCATGAATATGAATATTTGCACTGGTCTGGTCGTGCCTCGGACAGCACGTTAAGGCGTTGGTCCCGGTTGCCATTCGAACATCTAATGGCAGTCGTTACGGGTTGTTGGAGACCTCAAAAGTCCAACAATTGGTCTAACTGCAATGCTTCGATATCGACTTCAGGTTGTGGAGGTCAGATGGCAGTCGCTTCACGGAAAATATCGAAGTTTAGCCAAAATCAGCAATTAGACTGGTAAAGCGGACCCCAGACTCCTAAGCTAAAAAAGATTCGGATGTGAGTGGGATCAACGCTGAGATGATGATGATGATGAATATTGCTGACTATTATAAACATGCAACAGTCTTAACTATAAACAATGACGGACCGTAAATATAAGAATCGGTCATTACAGCTACTGTACTGAAAAAACCAATCGTAATAATCAAATCCTCATCATAAATCATAGTAACAGTACGTAGGTATTTACCAACAATGGTGTCACCTGTAGATTCCATTGAACTAAGCCGTACGTGGGTGAGAGAGGTCGCGTGACTGAGGTGCGTAATGCCTTGAACAAAGCGCTGCTATTTGTATGCATCGGCTAACTGTGCATGGCCTAGCTGTGTGGCCGAGTGTTCGGCTTCTGGTCTGTACCCGGGAGAGTTTAAATGGACTTAACAAGACACTTTGGTGACAAAAAAATAAGTACATTGTATTATATTATAAGTACAGTGGAGGACCACGTAGAAGTTGCAATGTACGCACGCAAAACTCGTCCTAAAATGGCATAGGCGTTGAGAATTTTTTTTTTTCGTTGAGGCAAAGCCCGCCACACATTTCCCACCCACTGCAACTCCTGAAAGCCAGAATCAACAGTGGAGACCGCCAGAAAAACGCCGAGCAATGAAGCTCGACGAGTCCCGGAGAAACGATTCAACTGTCTTGGGTCCCGCAACGAAATCAATCAGAAAAGAATAGCGGAGGAGTAAGAAAAAGATATTTTTTCCACTTCCCTCCATAACAAGCTGGAGACAGAACAGAACTAGGCCAATCGGCACAAAGGGACATTGTTGCAACTGGGAGAAGCCCAGATTACCAAGCACCACGGAATAAAATTTGATTAAGTTATTGGGTCCTAAGTAGGTATGTGCTGTTATAATTGATTCCAATAATAGGTATGGCAAAAGCGCCGAGAATAAGGCGATGAGAAAACTGAGATTATCGAGTGTAAGAAAATTTTAGACACATGCCATTTTAATCCGAACTACCTATTATATCCTTAAAGCTACAGGAGAAAAAATGTTCTTTCGATAAATAGAAAGTATTGGAGGGACCGACATAAAGAAAGGGAGAGTGTTGCCATTTATTAAAAAATCAGAGAGATCAAGTCTTCTAGGGCTGCTTTTTGCTTAATCTGTGAGATAATTATCGAATTACGATTCTGAACTTAGTAAGACTTTTGTTGTTTTTACTAATGAATCCAATTCATTATCTCGATATGGTTTTATTTAGATATAATGGACTGGACTCGTTTTTCTGAGATATCTCTCTCTATTATAATGGACTGGTTCGAGTTTCTTAACGTGAAGACTAGTAGCGTCAGTACATAGGTAACAAGTGAAGCCAAAAGTGTATATGTAATATATGAGAGTATATATCATATACATATTATACACTTTTGACTTCGCTATCTTGAGCGATACCAAGAGCTTCTGCGCTTACACACACGCTTATTTGTAGACTCGGAAACCACAAATAATACACTTGTGGCTTCGGAAGATAAGAATATTGTATCATGGTTACTACAATTTTTATCCGTCTGTTAAATAAAAGATGGTCAGTTTCACAGCATGCAGCTGAATACCAAAAGTTTACATGAACCGAATACCTATCTGATCACCACAACTGGGTGTTATTAAACACTAGCTGCGCCCCACGCATTTCACCCGCGTATGTTTCGATATGGTTTTGTATAGGTATGCTCCGCTCCTATTGGTCGCAGCGTGATGGTATATAGCCTAAAGCCTATCCAGGAAGGCTTTAGGCTAGTAGTGGGCTGTCCAGCACCAAAAGAATTTTTCAAATCGGTCCCGTAGTTCCTGAGATTAGCGCGTTCAAACAAACAAACAAACTCTTCAGCTTTATATATTAGTATAGATTACCTACAGTATATATACTATACAACTTAGTACCTAATCATTTTTATATCGGATAAAATTATTAAGTAAAAAAAATTAAAAGGTATAGATTACCTACAGTATATAAATACTATACAACTTAGTACCTAATCATTTTTATATCGGATAAAATTATTAAGTAAAAAAAATTAAAAGGTACCCTCGGCATGAGATAGAAAAATGTAAGATGAATGTGAAAATTTCAAAGTGAAAAGGAAAAATTGTTTATGAAGCACCAGGAACATTAAACGTGTGATCATTTATGGATGGGCTACCTTAAAGCTAGTTATTTTATTCAAAGTTTTCATCTGCAATTTTAACTCTTAAAGTTTCAGTCAAAAGTTCCCCGAGTGGCTTTTGCAGGGAATAGCAAAGCCATATTCCTAGAGACTTAGTTGGCCATTGAACAAGCTACTTTTAAACGTTTCAGTAAGGTTGAATCTTGCGTGGGATGACGTAATACTGCACTGGTGCAACGCCCTTGACCGGTGTGAGAGCCCGGGGCGCGTTTACTAAAGCCTTCAAATTAAATATTAATCTGTATTACGCAACACTACTAGAATGTGGATGTGCTGTTACTGTGTAATGAGAATGTGTAGACTTACGTTTACTTCAAAATTCAGAGTGTGTGACGTGTAGATGTATAATGACAGCTATTTAGCGTTCATCTTCAATGTTACCACCTTACAAAAGGGTATTCAACCATAGACATAACAAAACGAAAACCTTTTTTCGAAATTGGAATTTCAAGACAGTCCATTGTATTCAAATGTGTTCCAAAGGTGTTTATGATAGTTTATGCTAATTATTTATTGCTTATTTCCGTCGATAGAGTACTTGGAACGTTTAACGAGAGAGAGAGAGAGAGAGAGCTTTAATTAATAAAAACCAGCTCAAGCTCGAATCTGGCCGTTTTCGGTGACAAATTAGGTTATAAACCCGGTAAGCGTACGTGCGACTTTTGCCATACAATTTTATAAAAAAGCTGAAACGTGTATTGGAACGGCAGATATTTCAGAGGTCATATCAGAATAAGAAGTAAATGCGGTTTTACAGAAATTTGATTAAAACATTGATCATTAATTCAATAGACCGCTATTTTACTTAAAGGTAGATATTCTACAATTATTTAACGCTATGATAGTTATTTTGCTATGAGAAAAAGCTATCTGTACAGCTTATATTACACTGTGCTGTTATATCTACGAGATGTGCCGTCTAGACGGTATCGAAGTGACTAATTACAGCTATTGAAATGTCTGTCCAGAGTGAAGTCGAAGGAGAAGCTCTTGCTTTATTGTAAACAAAAACAAAATTAAACGTCCAAGCTGACAGAAATGAAAGCGCTAAGTTTATCTCTCTTACAATATTGTTGGATAAATTCTTGTAGCGTTTTGATACGTACTTTTAATATACATATAGAGGTTATTATACTGTTAGTTATGTAGGTACTTTTAAAAAAATATTTTCTGCATAAACATTTTTAGCAACTTAGATGAAAATCTTAATATGCAAACTTACACTAAAATAGAATCTATACTTATATATAAAGCTGAAGAGTTTGTTGTTTGTTTGAACGCGCTAATCTCAGGAACTACTGGACCGATTTGAAAAAATCTTTTTGCATTGGATAGGTCATTAATCCAGGAAGGTTTTAGGCTATATAACATCACGCTGCGAAAAATAGGAGCGGAGCATATAAAAAAAAAAAAAAAACTATCGAAACCGTGGGGCGCAGCTAGCACGATTATAAACTAGTGCTTGACCGCAGTTCCGCCTGATGAATAAATAGGCTTACAAAATAAATTTAAGTGCAGTGTATCTTTTTGTTTTAATATACTCCATAGATACAAACAAAACTAAAATTATTTTTATTTATTTATTTATTTTGCTATTATCCTAAACAGGAAAAAGCAAAACAGAAAAAAATTACAGATATGCATTGATATAATATTATAATGAAGATATGATGTTTATATTACAAATCTCTTCTAGCATACCTGCAATAGGACATTAAATATAGAAAAGTAGACAGCGTGTGAAAATTTAAAGGACATAAAATCAAAACAATTCCAAAAAACAAAAATTGTAAGAACATGCTAACATACATACATACCTATAATAATAATAATAAATAATAATACAGCTTTATTACATTCCACAATTAATCAAGTGATATTAATATGTAATTCTATTAATTAAATTATACATCAGTTAATTAAATTCAAAAATATAAAATAAAAAATTAAATAATAATATATACATTAATTGGTGCAAGATATTGTTATTTTCATTGTTATAAATCAAATAGTGTGGACCCCCTTTAGGGTAAAAGCCTCCTCCAAAGAATTCCATTTAATTTTGTCTCTAGCGGTGGATATCCAGTCTCTACCTGCGGTGGCCACAATCTCATCTTGCCACCGAGCGTTCGGACGACCTCTAGCTTTCCTACCATATGGTCCTTTCCAGTCTGTGATATTAATTGTCCAACGATTGTCCTTGTATCTGGCGACATGGCCAGCCCACCTCCATTTTAAACTTTTAGCAAAACGCAGAGCATCCTTTACCATGGTAATCTTCCGAATTTTTGTACTTCTTACTCTGTCTTTTAGCTTTAAGTTCAGGCAGCTCCTTTCCATTGCTCTCTGGGTGGTCTGGACTTTGTGACTTGCTTTCTGATCGTAGGTCCACGTTTGGCAGCCGTAGGTGAGACAGGGTAATATTGTACTATCCAGTATCAACCTTTTTAATTTAATTGATAATTTCGATTTCAAAACCTCTTTTTGAGCCCAGTATTTCCTCCATGAGATAGCTGCTCTTCTGCTGATTTCCTCTATATTCCGGTTTTTACTAAATGAAATTTGCTTACCAAGATAAACGTAACTTTCTACGTACTCTATTGGCACCCCATTAACCAATATCGGCGTCAAGTCCCTGTTAGTCATTACTTTGGTTTTTTCTAAGTTCATCTCTAGTCCCGCGCGGGCGCTAGCAGATTGAAGCTGGTTAATCATCGTGCATACATACCTACTTACTTCTAAAATAAATATCATTAGTCTAGTGCATCTTTTTCTATTTCTTTATGAAAAGGACTAAGATAAATATAAGTTTAGTCCTTTCAAATTAGTCAGCGCATGACGTAAATTGAAGTACTTATTTTTAGTAGCCATCTTTTTAGTCCCGTCTCTACTGTCTTGCCTTTCGTTAAGATACTTAGCTCAATAATCCATTAATGGACTGTCAAATTATAGTACAACGTCCAATTTCACCATATTTTCTCGACCAGCTGTTCCAATCAAGGCCGTTTTCTTCCCAGTTCAACAAAAAAATGTCGAGCGAGATAAAAGTCAGTTGAGCGTAGTGTTACAATAAAATTTAGATCGGCCGCCGGCTGTCCGGGTGCCGTCCGGTCACCAGCTCTCGGTTATGGCCCATATCGATTGGCCCCGGGCCGTTCGATAGATACATTGTGTATCTACAATGTCGGGAAGTTCTCATGGGACCGGCAAGCTAATGGGATGATTATAAAATAGTTTTTAAATTACTTAAATGGACCAAAATTGTTGGAAATGCGTGCGAGATAACGATCTAAAGTTGTTGTTTTTGTATCATTTCTTATGTTATACTCTATGTAGAACAATCATAACAACGAAATAGTTAAATTTAAAATATTCCCTGCCAAAATATTGTAGTTGTAATAATCACCAGGCGTGGAAGGTTATATAAGATATTTGTATTGTCTATGGCGAGACATTTACATAACCTCTATAATTCTACCATGTTTTTATGCAAATGAAATCAATAGCGAAATCTCTAATGATAATTTATTTATATATATATATCTATAAATTCTATAGAATGAATGTTTTCATTCTTCAAAAAAATATGTTTACTTGTCATAAATAACACATACGTTATAATAAATAATAAGTATTGTGTGCACTAACTTTAACAATGATACTTTACAAGATCTACATTCTGCAAAGACTTGTATGGGTAAAAGAAAATGTCAGTGAACTACGGCAGGCTACTGCGGAACCTACCTTAATTCAGAAAGTACGTTGTCACTAATTCAGGAACAGCTGTAAGCTAGACTAGTTTATATACTACTCTATAAATTGTTTACTGTCTGGTCTTGCAACTTTACTTGCTAGTAAACTATTCAGACTTCCTAAAAGTAGCTATCCTTCTTTTTCTTGTCCCGAAGTAGCGTACTTAATTACTAAACTACTTGTCTAAAAAACTACGTCTTCAATTAAGTCAGTAACCCGTAGAATCGTAGCAATTGAATCGAAACATTTTCTAGTTAATATAGAAGTTTTATAAGCCAAACAACGGTATGGACAGTGTATAGAGAAGACAACCCCTTTATTTATTTAATAAACGTTACTTAAAGTTAAAAAATTAACGACCGTTTAGCCATGTACATTTCTGATTGTTAAAAGTCTCTGTAAAAAAGTTTTTATGCATAAAGCAATAGAAAATGACACTGTCACCAACCTTTTAAATATTAAAAAAAAAAAAAAACAGTTCCATGTTCACGATTCGTCGGGTCACGTATTATTGATAGCAGCCCCGATCGGTCGATAAGGAGGATGCGACATCTCTCAGCCGGCCGGGCGGCCCGCAGAATGGGCCTGAAAAGCGATCCGCTAACTATTATACTACTTTATTGTGTCTGGGAACCATTTGTGTCAGCTGTTTAAGTCGATCTTTGTCTAGATAAATAGGGATTAAACTATTGTTGGTATAATTGAGTAGGTGTATTGATCAAACTAATTATTACAAGCTTTTAGGTCAACAAAACTCTTCAAAAACCTCCAAGACTGTATATGTAAATTGCGTACCAAATTTGTGAATTTGTAACTACTTTCAGGAGGTGTAAAATTAGGATCATCGTTATACCTACTATTCTTCAATTGTATTCATTTATTGTTATTGTTATTGTATTTATTTTTCATTGTTATTGTCTTCATTTTGTATGTATTTGTTTTCCGACATAATTGTTCTTCTTTATACACTATTATTTACTAATGGTTAAGCATAAAACACATAATTTCTTCCCAATAAGTCACAGTAGAGAGCGCCCATATAATTTGCTAACACATAGAACGTAAAATCCGTATCCCACCGTTTTTCCATAACTCCCATGTTCCTACCACATCTATTTTTAACTCGCGCGCCAAATCCCATTATTGTCTAGAGTACGGCTTTGCAGACGGCTGCATTCAAGATGGCCGCCGATCAATGGTTACCATGGCAACGCGTCGCACCCGCTCAGCTGGCTGCTGAAACACGCTGAAACCAAAATACGACAGAGATACACTTATGCTATACTGGTTATGTTTGAAAGAGAGGGGCATCGATGGGAAAATTAAGGAGAATTGTACGAGAAGGATACCATAAGGATAATTAAGTTTGTGAATCTTAATAAACACCTTGGTTTGGAGTTGTAAAAATACGTTTAAGATAAATTATAATTTCGATAGAAACGAGCGTTTTAAGCGATCATTATTTGCCAAAATGTAAATAAAAAGAAGTTTTACGGTAAAATTATTTTATATTTAATTATTTTAATTTTACTCTTACATTAATATGTAGGAGTTAAAATGGTAAGGTAGTTTACGCAGCCATTTCAAAGATTTTTTTACTTTTCAATAGTGCTAGTTACTCTCAAATCCATTTAATTAATATTGTAATAAGTTTGATATTTATTGTTCAACTTGAAATAACATCAATTTGGAATAGATTTTACCTTCAGTTATAAGTTTCTAACATGAATAAGGTCATAATGTTTATTGTCAATAGAAGCAACTTTTTAAATTAAATCATAATATGAAAAATTCCTACCAGCCTTTATGATAGCTAACTTTTTTTAATAAAAACCAATTTTATCAGTCCAATGACCATACCGATAAATAGAGAACAAGATCATTCCTTTAAATCTGTGTTCAATATGTCAACATTTTATATCTAAACGTAGCCAGGGTAATGAGAACACCAGACGTTAATATAATGAGCACGTGTGTATCTATTGCTAGCTTCTTTCTGCCGTGACTTCCCGTGAAATCGCGTTTGCTTTTACTTCTTTTTCGCTTGGCATTCTTTCTGACACTTCTTTTTTCTCTCTGCTCCTGAATGCTCTAGGGTTAGAATAGAATACTCTTTATTATGTACACCATATAGATCACAAAAACATAAATACAAAGATTTTACAAAGGGTGACATAATGGGCGTATCTACTTATCGCTAGTTTAAAGCCTTCCACAAGAATGATTTTTTTTTTCTTATACAGGTACATGATCTAAGATATATGAGCGCCCTAAAACATACAAACTCCTTTTTATGATATTTATGGACAATCATCAAATGACCTCTTCCGCTCTGGGCGGAGCGCTGTCCCTTCACTTGCCTGTGCGCCAGGGCCTCGGTTTCTATACTCCTCAATTTTAAGCACAGTAGACTATGCTTGCGACAGCCTCCGTGGCGTAGCGGTAGCGAACGCGACCGCTGCGCAAGGAGGCGCGGGTTTGATCCCCACGCAGTGCAAATATTTGTATGCATGAATAAGAATATTTGCACTGGTCTGGTCGTGCCTCGGAAAGCACGTTAAGCCGTTAGTTTCGGTTGCTATACGAACATCTAATGGCAGTCGTTATGGGTTGTTGGAGCCCTCAAAAAGTCCAACAAAAGGTCTAACTGCAATACTTCGATATCGCCTATCGGGTTGTGGAGGTCAGACAGCAGTCGCTTCACGGAAAATATCGAAGTTTAGCCAAAATCAGCAGTTAGACTGGTGAAGCGGACCCCTGACTCCAAAGCTGAAAAAGCTTCGGATGTGACTGGGATTAACGCTGAGATGATGGTGATGACTCTGCTTGCGAGATGCAGGATTTGCGTGACGTCAGTATGACGCGTTGTTCGCATGTCTCTCTGGGTTAATTGCGTAACATAGTAATTTTGTAGAACTGTAGAAATTAAACCTATGGTAGGTTTAATTTTCACAGTTCTATAAAACACATTGCATTAATTATGTTAAGCTGAATAATATCCTTCAAAATTATTCGCACTATAATTGACCGTGTGTTACGCAAATATACTTAGTACAGTCAAAAAATAGTATATTTCATTACAAGTGCGGAAAGCCTGTCATTACAACGAGTTCCGACAAATGTCGACCCGAGCCGAGGCGCAGCCGAAGGTGAGGGTTGACAGTCGGAACAAGTTGATGACGGTTCCGCACGTGTACTGAACAACTATTTTTAATACAGTTGCGAAAAAATTAAGCAATTTATTAAAATAATAAAAACACAATAAACTCAACTAACTAATAATTTATTTCTTAGAAAAGTTATAATTCACATATACCTTGAAATTGGTACAGTTTTTTATACTAACTGGGGAAGTTTTAGGTTGCATATTTACTGTTTGAGACAAACTATTATTAATTTCGTATGATTGTTCATGTATATTTATCAAAGGTGTTATACAATGGCGTTTGCTAGTTGATGGAATTGGATCTAATGACTTATCATTATCAACGAAGGTAAATGGACGAACTTTCTCTTCACTATTGTCATGTGAAGGTGACGGACTGGACTTTAAATTAATGGATTGTGTGATTTTTTTCCCAGTTTCTAGTTTGTTGTGTAATGAATCAGCAATATAGCCTTCTGCAACTTTGTCTGACTTCCAACCTCCTAGTCGCTTTAAGGACGTCAAATTGACTCCTGAATCTGCCAATAATGTAGCAGAGGTCCTCCTGAAGCTGTGCCCAATATAATACTCTGCATCCGGCAGACCAAGAAACGTAGCTATTTATTTTGGCATATTACCAAATTTGTTTATCCCGATTGCTTGAGATGTACACTTTCCTTTTTGATAATTTTGGAAAAAACGGTCGGATTTTCCTTTTTAGAACCGCTGATTCATATATTTTTGCACTATTCTAAGAAAATCTCCTTCAACAACAAAGCTTCTCGGTATCTTATTTTTTGTATTCGGAATCTTGATTAGTAGCATTTTTTCATGGGCTTCAATATCTTTTAAAGTAATATTGGATAACTCCTCTCTGCAGGAAGCACCAACAATGCCAAAAATCAGCGCAACCTACAAAAAAAAGGGATTTGATTAATATTTTTTTAAATAATTTAATGACTGTATTTTGCGATTTCGTAAACTGAATACTAAAGAAAAATATAAGTACTTATTAATTAATTACCTTTGTGGCTAAATAACGATCATCGGGAGCTTCGTTTAAAAACCTTTCCACTTCATTCGATGTTAATATTTTCGACTTTTTAGTTGTAAAACCGTCTGATTGTCGTTTTAAGAAAGCATTTAGTTTTGGGTATTGACTTATATCCACGTTGTTTCTTATTTTCAGCATACTTTTTATCATCGAAAACCTCGACCATAATGTAGAAGGTTTTAATTTTGCTGACAGTTCGGAGAAATATGTCAACATAACATTTTCTGAAAAACTATTTGCCTTTTTCTCTTCTCTCCACGCAATAAATTCGTTGTATATAGATATGTAGCGACTTTTTGACTTTTCCGGTAAAATGTTCTCCGAAGCATTTTGTGCAATTATACTGAGTTCCGGTGGTGTTAATTCAAATAAAATATCGTCGAAATTACTCATTTTGTGCAACAAACAACTAAACTCGCAAAGAAAATTTTTGAAAAATGGCGCAAACCGTAAAAGAATATAAGCAGAGATTTTTTTTCTTTACCCATTCGATTAGGCAAAGGGAACTATGCCCATACAGCCAAGTCTTCAGTAGAATTTTTTTATTGATATGAAATGAAAATGAAATGAGATGAAATTAAATAAAACCTAACCTAACTCATTGAATTAAATCATTAAGTCTGATATTGAAACAAATTAGTAGCTTCTTTTTAGAATTATTTGCATGAATCATAAAAACTTCTACGATTTTTTTAAAGTAAAAACTTCGTGGTTGGTTTTTTTTTTATTTTTAATAGACAATATTTTGACAGTTGGGAAAGAGAACGCACTAGTTCGGAAAAGGTAAAGAAAAAGCACGAATGTGTAATAGCCCACTTTCCGAACGCTATACGTCCCTGTAATACACCACTTTTTGAGCAACTGTATTAAAAATACTTTTTTTTAATAATTATAAACTAGTGCTTGACTGCAATCCCGCCTGATGGTAAGCAGTGATGCAATCGTTGATGGTAAAGCGCACTAGTTTATTAAGCCTATTCACTTTAAAAAACTTAGGAATAGGAAGGATGACGGCAGTTGAACGAGGTGATGCAGTGTTATACTCTCAAATACATGTTATTATAACTTGTATTATACAACATGTAATGTAACTAACGAACAAACACCCCAATTGGAATATTATGTTATAATCATAATACATACACAAAAATTTTAATGTAAGATGTATATGCATTGTTGCTTATTATATTAGTTATACCAATTCTTGGAGAACGAAGACCTTAACGTTCTTGGAATAAGGTTTGTTTTCTTTATTTTGTATTGAATTATTTTGAAAATTTGTATGAAGACAAGTAAAACTGCGATTTTAAAAAGTCTGTACATACAACAGGGTTAATATGACAATAATTTCTGTAATTTTAATTATTTTTGGGTTAAAAAATTACCTATGTTAAAATGATATACTTAAACCAATTCAATAATCGATTCTGAACAAACTATCTTCAGGAAGTGCGTTAATTAATTTACGTGTTGTATATTATAAACTACATATAACTTGGGAGTGCTTTTGACAAGGACTCCCTTGTCAAAAGCACTCCCAAGTTACACAGTTTAACAATTACCGTGCAATTTCCAACAGATAGCTAAAGAGATCAGATTTAATAAAGTCGACAGTCGAACGAGAGCCGGCTTGGGAAAAAGTAAAAGATCATGAATAGGTAATCTCTATAATGGAACTCCATTCGCGTTAGCTTTATATACTTATTTATTAATAAATAATTGTGCCAATATAAAATGTCGCCTACTCGATGGATAATGTTAATAAAGATAACGAAATATAAACAAAACAATTACCTAGATATAACAACAATCATCATCATTTAAGCGTTTAGTCCCTGTTGCATCCGCAGCTTTGGCGTTGGAGCCGCTGAATAAGCAGAAATGCTTATTCTCCTCCATTTCACGCGATCTTAAGCATCTTGTGGTAAGAGATTGTTAGCACGCTTGTCATCTCTTACAACGTCAACCAGCGTGGCTTTGGTCTACCTCGCTTGTTCCGGCCCGGCGGAAGAGCCATGGGAAGACATTTGTTACCCACGTAACATGTCGCCGGTTTTCGTAAAATGTGGCCGTACCAGCGTAGGCGACCTTCCTGAAGTTTGCAGCTAACACATTACAACTAAATAGCGAAAATCGTTAAACAATAAAAAAATGTTCACAAGTATCGACAGGTGATTTTGATTTGGTTTCATTTGTTATGTATGTTGTTAAACTCCATTCCACAGTTAATCTAACTGTTCTCATTAGAATGTCAGTTCAGTGAATGTATTTTCCTCTTACTTCTTTAGAATAAACCTCACAAGATTACAAATACAGTCGAAAAATAAATTACACAATTCCCTAGACACGTATTATGTTAATAATGTAATACGAAACTTCTTCATAATTTCATATAATATTTCCTCAGAATTTGATAACAACATTTGTTACAAATTGGCGCACAGTTCATGAACGTGTGTGTGAATACTATAATCAGTTTCTTTGTGGTGGTACTAATCAAATTACTCCTCGTAATTGGTGAAGTTTACCTTCGCTCGATATATCTATTGTTTGTGTTCTATGTATACTGATCAAGATTCCTGCAGACAGACGCGACGCAACTCTAATAGAACAATGTCTATGAAAACAATTGACATTGCTCCACTCTAGAACCGAATAGACTACACTAGAATCGCGTCACACTTCGAAATGTGTCTGTCTGCAGGAGCGTTTATACATTTTCCTCCGGGTAATATCTGTAACGGTTAAAGTATGAGTTTTATATCGTGGAAACTAAATTGTGTAATAGTGCAATATCGTGATGCTGTAATAAATTCTCAATTTAAGAGTACTTTCATACTATTAAGTGCTATCAATGATATTACTAGCGTTACAATCACTATAGCAACAGCAGTCCTGGGGCTCCTAATTGTGTACCAATTTCATTAACACCTGATGAACTCATACTGCAAAAATTTGCTACCAAATGGATACCGAACCGAAGATCGAGATCAGCTTATTTGACGTACCACCAAATGTGAAGGAAATGGTTTTATAAATTCAAAAGTAAGTTGAGTTTATCAAAAAGTTTTTTTTATAATTCTGTCCAAATTACTAATTATTTGTGTGGGCTCCGCGAAATAGGGACAACTTTTTCAGTCCACGGATGAATAACCAACTTTACAGACCCACTCGCTGATAAAACCCCTTCGCGCTACCGAAAGGACGTTAAACACTAGGTCCTCTCATTCGTAAATATTTAACAGCCGTTACGGTCAGGAGCACGAAAGTAAGACAACCACCAGCACAACTTACTAAGGAGTGTCGTATGATCCATAAAATGGCAAAGATCTCGGCTATAATTATTCGTGCTATATTAATCATTTTTTAAGAGCCTCTCAATAAAATTCACTCAATAAAACTGATTGAGCGTTAAGGAAGACGGCAGTTGAACAAGGTGCTGCAATGTTAAACCTAACAACACGACCAAAGATGCTGTGGCAGAGGGAGATTGATCTGGAGACCCTTCAAGTCCAAACTCCCGACACAACAACATTTGGCGCATCGTACCTCGCACACACACAACTGCTCAGACCCGTCCTCCGTGCGGCTTCACAAGATATCATGTCGTGCAGAAATTCTGCCGGCAGCCGATGTTGATATTTTAATTTTCATTTATTTTAAGTTCTGTCAACACAGAAATCCCTTCATTACCATGGTTACCTTTTAACATTCAAAGATTACACATAATTGTGATGTAACAAGGCTTATGACCGTAAACGCATAATGATATAGGAGGTAATTATTTCAGTAATTCAGTTCACGAACGAGGCAAAGGCTAAATGCCATGCAGCCTCTGTGACGAATTACAAGTTAATTACGTAGCCCGAGAACTTGTTAAAACAATTGTGTGAAACCGAATAATTCGAGATGCCATGTTTTATGTTTCTTACGAGTTGTTGGCATTTCATTCACAATATTCAATTATGTTATGTAATGCTAGTTGGCCCGCGAATCCGTTGTCGTTTCGGAATTCATGAATTTTAATTCTTTTTCTATTAGGTGTACAAATAAATTTCCGCCGTTTAACAAATGATATCCTCACTAAGAGGTTACGTTGAAATTGTCAGATGTAAAATGTGATATCGTAAGTTCGGACACTTGGAGTACGTGACTATTTAGTTATAGTAAGGGTCAAAAGTGCATTACCACTTTTGAACTTTATTGCACTAACAATAAGTGTCAACCGTGGCATTCTTTTTGACACTTACTGTACCACATATTTATTTATGTGCAAAAATAACAAGTTTTGTGCCGAATAAGCGCCATTTGCTTATTTTTGTTACTTCTTTAATTTGAAGATATCTGCTGCTGAGACCCGTCGATTGCTTGTAGAAGCTTATGGTGAAGCTGCTTTAAGCGGGAGAAGTTGTCGTGAGTGGTTTCAAAAGTTTAGAAACTGTGAAGACAAAGAACGTAGTGGAAGACCGAAATCGTACGAAGACACGGGATTGGAAGCATTATTGGAGGAAGGTAGAGGGAAGAGGAAAAACGCGCCCATTACTACGGCAGATATAACAAAATTATTCTCCTGCGGTGTAAACGTAGTTTAGGACTGAAATCTTGCTTAGACATGGAATTGGAAGCATTATTGGTGGAAATTGAAGGAGGAGGAAAAACGCGCTCATTGCTACTTCAGACATGACAAAATTATTCTCCTACATGATAATGCTCGTTAAAATGTTCAAAAAATGGCGGAAACTTATTTGTACACCTATTAAAATATTTTCCCGTGGAAGTTCAGTGTGGCGGTAGGCTTGCACCAGGGATCGGCTTTAAGTCCGTACCTCTTCCTGTTGATTATGGACGCTCTTACGTCGGACATCCAGGAGGAGGCACCCTGGTGCATGCTGTTCGCCGATGACATTGTTCTCGTCGGTGAAGATGGACCTGAGATCCAGAGCAGATTGGAGAAATGGCAACAGAAGCTGGAGAATGTTGGCTTGAAAATCAGCAGAACCAAAACCGAATATATGTTCTGCGATTTCGGCGGTCTCTCCACTTCTGGAGCCATAGCCCTTGATGGCGCACTCCTACCAATCTGCTCCGACTTTCGGTATCTCGGTTCACTCGTGCAAAGCGATGGCGAAATAGATCGGACGGTTAAGCACAGAATTAACACTGGGTGGATGAAATGGCGGCAGGTCACGGGAACAATTTGCGACTCCCGCATTCCCCTTAAACTTAAGGGGAAAATATATAAAACCATGATCCGACCTGCTGTCTTGTATGGATCAGAATGTTGGGCTACGAAAGGGATGAATGAAAGGCAATTGCATGCAGCCGAGATGAGAATGCTAAGAGGGATGTGTGGTGTTACACGAATGGATAGAATAAGAAATGAGTACATAAGAGGAAGTCTGAAAGTGGCACCGGTAGCTGAAAAGTTGTGTGGAAATCGATTGTCATGGTACGGGCATGTGTTACGGAGAACTGAGGAGATAAGAAGTATATATATAGTATATATATAGATAAGAGTAGGGGAAGACCAAAGAAACGATGGATGGAATGTGTGAAGGATGATATGGCTAAGAAGGGGGTGACTGCCGAGATGGTTTCTGATAGGGATGCATGGAAGAAAAAGACATGTTGCGCCGACCCCAAATAAATTGGGATAAGGGCAGGAGAATGATGGAAGTCACGTCAAACTGTCCATCTGTTTCAGAGATTAGCTGCAACAAATGGACATATATAAATATGCAAGTGTCGTTTAAGCATTTAATAAAAAGCTGTTACGTATTTGTACATTACAAATAGATAGTTCAAATACGAGTTACGAGTATTTTTTAATAGAAGAAAAGTCTGAGTACTAGTCTTAACAAGGGATATTGTGTTACTAAGTATGTAATTGTGTCAAAAACTGAACTAAATAATAGGTAAATGTAAATTGGACAAAAGCGGTCCTCCTAAAAAATGAAAACCTTGACTGGCAAACGCAACTCTTCACCAATTGTTAACGTAAAGTTTATATCTTGTGTACCTAAACTTACCCAATTATCATAAAGTTTAAATTAATTAACCCAAGCCAAAACCTAATTAAAATCTAGGAAAGGATACATATTCTATTTTATTATCCTTAAACATCTTTAAGTTAGGTACGTACAGAGGGGTCATTCCGTAAGGCACTAGCAGTAACAAAAGCTTTCATTTTTACTTCCCAATACCATTCATTACGTCATGCACGTTAATCAAACAAATTTTTGGAACATACGTATGAATCAATAGCACAGTAGAGACAGAACAGTAGATTATCTAAGGCCGCCTGCAGAGTTATTTGCCTACTCTTGCGTTGAACCACAGCCCGTACTGCCCCCATGTTATTCCGAGCTATATTATGCCAGCGTGTGCGTGAAATCGCGCACCGACACGGCGCACGGCACGCACGCAATCATTCAAACCGAGAGCGGCTCGTTTCTATGAAGATGTTTTACTGTCTGTCTACTGTGTCAATAGATTAGCAACATTTTTTAAATCGTGCCGATTGAAGTTCCTAGCGCGTTACGTAATACACAATAATTATGGTGCTAGTTTTTGGATGATGTACATATCTATTTAAATATACACAATCGCATTTGTATAAAAAGCTACCTAAATTGTTTTAAATTTACACGAATTTTGTGAGTAACTATGACAACATCAGCCTCACCTTGGTCGCCCCATTTTATTTTTATATCTCATTAAATGAAGTTACTGAAAAACGTCACAGCATCTAACATTGCTTTATGTAATCCCCAGAGAATACTATATAATGGGTTGATTGATGGAAGTGGCGAGTGTCCCCTATACTCGCAAGGTTGACTTGCATGTGTGGCGTGGGCGCAATGGACTCGGCGCACGCGCACATTAGCGCAATAGGGCTGCGCTCGCTCGCACATGTTTGTCCTGGTTTCATTGTCTAAATTAATCGAATTACCAGTCAATTGTCATGGACCTCTGCTGAACCAGTTGTAATGTTTCCTCTTTTATAATACTGCAGTACTGTTTCCCGTTCTAGCGCATGTTCAGAAGACGGACTCTACCGTCTTGCTGAAGATCTTTCCACTCTAGGCTCTGCCAGACAGTGGCACTATGCCCATCTCCTATATTTGCCAAAATGCGACCTTTTTCAAAATCTTGTCTGCGACGACAGCTTTCGACAAAAGCGTAATTTTAAGATGAAAAAAATCGGCCAAGTGCGTGTCGGACTTACGCACAAAAGGTTCCGTACCATTGCTTTATGAAATTAAGGGATTTAAGTTATGTGTATGAAAGATTACGCGGTAATAAGCGGTTTACGATTTACGAGGTATTAAAAAAAACTACTTACTAGATCTCGTTCAAAACAATTTTCGTCGGTAGTTATTATAGTAATGTACATCATATGTTTTTTTTTTAGATTTTTCATTTTCTTATTTTAGAAGTTTGAGGGGGGGACCAACTTCTTCCACTTTGAAAGCGTCTGTCACGCAAGCTTTTCGGTTTAGAAAAAAAAAATTTAGAAACCTCGATATTATTTTTGAAGACCTATCCACAGATACTTCACAGGCATGTGTTTGATGAAAAAAAAATCGAGTTTCAGTTCTAAGTATGGGAGACCCCAATATTTTTTTTTTTTTTTTGCATCAAAATCATAATGCGGTTCACAGAATACATCTACCTACCAAGTTTTAACAGCATAGCTCTTATAGTTTCGGAAAAAAATGGCTGTGACATACGGACGGACAGACGGACAGACAGACATGACGAATCTATAAGGGTTCCGTTTTTTGCCATTTGGCAACGGAACCCTAAAAACGAATTACTCGATTTCATAAATAAATATTTCTTAGCCTTTCAAGAAAATTACATCAATTTTGGAATTTCGACAGCCCTACACAACTTGCACGACAAAATTAATGATTCCGTAGCCACCTTTTTATCGCAAAGGTTATAAATATCGTGTCGTCAAAAATATTCCGTGCATCGTAATGTGTGTCATATACTGCTCGTACCTACTATATTATGCATATTGTGTATGCCGCATTCATTCATATGATCTGATGACTGTTTTTATGATACTGTTGATGACTTCTACGAAGGTTATCTGCTGTCCAATGTTGGTCGTTTGCGAGAGTATTAAGGTAGACTTGCACGTCAATCAAAAAGCGCTTGAGGTATATATTGAAGAGAGACTTAATGATGATTTGATTTTTAATGTCGGGGCATTGTATATTTAAAATTAAGCATATTGTTCAATTTTCTTACTAGTTTTCCAAATGGTATAGTGTTACCGAGTAACGAGATTCTTGAGGTCAGATAGGAAGTCAACTCGCTCCTGTGTATGTATGTCCAACACTGTTGTTGAGCATCTGGTGGTTAAACTGGAACCATGCCTCAACTTACGAAAAGATGTCTATTTTTTATTACTCAATATTTTACAAACACATAATACGTTGTGTTTGTAAAATATTGAGTAATAAAAAATAGTCATCTTTTATAAATATTTTACAAACACAACGTATTATTACGTAGTGTTTCAATTTTAGTAATTGGGAAAGGCATATAAAAAGGGCTTTACAAATCTGTAACCATTTGAGGAGGCAGATCTTGCTGGTTTAAGGAATTTATTTCAAACTAGGAATACGAATTTTATACAGGTAAATAAATGAACAATATTCTTATAATTAACAAGAGACTAGATGTAGACTTAAGTCTATATATCAACCTTAGTCAACCTTGGTGTATACTTTAAATTAATAAAAAACGTAGTCGTAGTATTAGGCGCTAAATTATTAAAAAAATAATGGATAGGCGCTAAATTAATAGGTCGGCCAGTTTTACATATCGTCTAAAATATGAACTGGAAATATAATCCAATATTCATGACCTACGTATTATTATGTAACTGTGTTACAGGAACCCTCCAACCGAGTATAATCTCTGAAAGCCTCTGTTGTTATCACCTGCGTGGCTTGTGGCTCATTATTCCCACAGGAGCACGCGGAGTACGCCTATTGTTTCTCGTATTGTCGATTCCCTTTCACTCGAGAAATAACCCAATTACAATAAAAATATATGAGATAAAAATACCATTAATATTTATTCATTGTTGTACAGACAGAAATGGAAGTAATGGATTCGATCTCAGGTGTGACAGACATCAATCTTATTTGATAGATGGATGTTTGTTAGACTTTCATGTAAAAACTACTGGACAAATTTGGATGAAATTTGGCACTTCGATAATTGGACCGCTTTCTGCAAAAATGATCCAACAAAGTGTCTTTGATTATGTAAGCTCTAAGAGCCTTGACGGCCTTGTTTTCACTCCTACACTAACCATGTTCCCCTTCTTATCTTACTTCTTTTATTTTCAATATTTATTCTATGCGCATAATAAGAATCTTCGTTCTTCCATTCTACAATGTCCTTCTCACCGCACTGGTTTTCTTAAGTCTACATTTCTTGTTCAAACGGTTTTCCTTTGGAATGAGCTTCCTGAGAATATCAGGACGTTGACAAGTCGGTACACATTTAAAGTTAAAGCTCGGCAATACTTACCTACGCAAGAAATTGGCAGATTCATCCCACATATAATTTATTCTTTTTCTCTATCTATAATTTTTTATCTCTCTCTACTGTTTATATTTTGTTTGTATTTATGTATTTATTATAATGCTATTTTTAATATACTTTTTTCTCTTTTAACTTTAATTTATTTGCACCTACCATGTTTTGTCCCTGCATCACCTCAAGGTAGACTGGTGGAAAATGTGCATAAAGTTTAAATAAATAAATATAATAGTCCATACGACAAAATATCGGAAATGTCGAGTTTGTGGGTTGGATAATTTTTGCAAAAAGCGGTCCAATTTATAATCAGATTTTATCGCTATACACAATAATACACGATATTATACGTAAATATAATGCATAGATACATAGGTAGGTATCACGTAAAATTACAGCATACTAACGTCACCCATAATATTGTCAAAAATGTTGCGTACGATATTACCACGAGTCGTGATGGCCTAGTAGTTAAAACACCAGCCTCTCAAATATGAGTGTACGGGTTGGATTACAGATCAGGCAAGTTCAAATATAACTATTCTAAAGGTATATGTACTTTCTAAGTGTATCTCGGACACCAATGACTGATTATAAGGTGAAGGAAAACATCTTGAGGAAACCTGGGCCTGTAGCCAATGTAACATCGCTTCGTAGCGAAGCGAAATCGAATACCAAACCAACCAATAACGAAAATAATTGACCACGCCACGCGATAAATCACGTGGTCAATCGTTCCCGTCATTGGTTAGTTTGGTATTCGATTTCGCTTCGCTAGGAAGCGATGTTACATTGGCTACAGGCCCTGGACTTTAAGGTCCGTATTACAGAACGTCACTCAAATCTCAAGCTCTACTTAGGGCTCGTTTCAAGCCATTTGATTGGTTGAAACTAGTTTTAAGTAATGCATAAGCAGAGATGAATGCTTGAGTTTCCTTCTGTAATACGGGCCTAAATCTGAAATCGCCAACCCGCATTAAGCAAGCTTGGTGATTACGCTCAATCCTTCGAGGAGATCTGTGCCCAGCGGTGGGACGATAAAAAGGTTGATGATGATGATTCCCAAGGGATATAAACTTATGTAGTAGAAAACGCGAAGGCTTCTAGTCCCTACATAAAAATTACTAAACGTAACAAGGACAGTCACGTTACACTCGTTTTCAGTTGTTTGTCTTCATTCAGGACTAATCTAATTATATCCGCCTCCATAAACCACTGGCAAGTACCAACGGCAGTTACGCTCCCCTCGTTTACTTTAGTTTTATAGTTTTAATTACTCTTTTGTTCAATGACCTACATTGGACTGACTCTGACGACCATATATGGATACGGACAAATTGACCGATTTATCCCACCAAAAGGGAGCAGTGGATGATAAAATTCAACTGTTTTATGGAATTGCTCAAATGTAATTCGTGTAATTCTGAAATTGCTGAAATTTATTCAAACTAAAACGTGTAAAAATATGTTGTAGTAGTAGAATGTACCAGTAGGTACCCCAAGGGAAAATTTTTGTAATTTAAAACGTTCAAAGTCTAGCCGTAGTCTCGTCTCGACGACAAAGAAATTTCAGAAACTTGTTAAAAAATTAAGGAAGCTACAGATAGTTCAACTCAGTTGTGCGCGTGGCCATATGTTTGGGTAAAACTTGTACATATACAGTGACTTCGTGTGCGTGACAAAGGTAAGGTAAAGGTAATTTTGACAAATTGTGACTTATAATAAACTGTGAATGTTTTTCTCTAATCTCAGTCAAAAAATACTTCTAAATTTAGTATATTTTTAAAAGTTTTTTAACATTTGCTACAACTTTTTAAAATGGCCTTCAGCGCTATGTAATGGTATTAAAAATATTTGTTTTCATTTATAAAACAAATGAAAACAAAATAAACCTTGTCCTGACTTATTTACAAACCCAAACAAAAGGACATGAAAGAAAACAGAACAACGGTAATTATACCTTTTTTGAAATAATTAAAACATTATTTAAATAAGCGCCCTTCTTGCAAATCGTTTTTTCCTCCTCTTTAGCCCTCTTCTTTTTATTTTGTAAGAAATATTTTCTTACAAAATAAAAAGAACCTCTCTCCCTCGCTCCCTACGAGTAGACAAAAAGCCAGCAAATGTTGAGACTTTATATAAGAAAGGCCGTTGTCGGTTTTCAGTTTAAGTCTAGGGTCTAAAAGGCTCAATATTCCTGGAATAAGGTTATAAACTTTTGTCTTAATTAGCAGATGCTGGATTACAATATCAGCTTAAGACTTGTAAGGCGCCTTGAAGTGGTCTGAATTTTGTGTGGAATGAATTGTCTTATTCAAGACAATTCATTCAACACATTCGTGTTGTAAGTATGTACACAACACATTAAGAAAACATTTTCTTAAAAAAAGTCCACGATCGCACTTTTGGAATTTTATTAAAGAAAAATCTTTGTTCATTTTACGGAAGTATAGATTCTATAATATAATACACGAAGGAAAAAGGCCCACCATTTATCAAAAATTAAAAACCTTTTTTGGCAGGGAGATGCGGGGTTAAGTCAATTTTATGTAGACGCTCACTAAACTGGTCTGTTATTCAAAATTCCTGGAGAAAAATATTGGTTTTGTATAGTTTAAATGTCCGCGCCCCGCCCTGCTAATCGACTAAGCAAGCCCAATCGTTACCAATCACTAAAGCGAGTGAAACGCACTAGCGCCGGCGCAGCGCAACGGCGACGCTTTTCGCTTCCTTCCATCAAACAACAATCTACACTGATCTACACTACAAATATATTTTCAACCTTACTTATGTTACCAGTAATTAAATTCACCATTGTAAAGACAAGTAATTTAAACCTTTTTTTTTTTAATTTCGAACATTCTGTAATTTCATCTGACCCCATTATCAAACGAAACATAAATGTTGTTCCATTACGGACAAGGTACAGTATTTTAAAAGTACTAAGTACACCAATCAGTGGTGGTTTAATGGTATCGGCCGCGACTTACACGTTGTAGGTCGTAGGTTCGAACCCCGTCAGGCGCTTTACTTTATGTAAATTATTTCTTCACCACTTCTCTCGAAATGGTGAAGGAAACCATCGTGAGGAAACCGGCATGTCCTAGAAGCAAATGGAAAACATGTCGTTCTACTAACCCGCATTGAGCCCGCGTGGTAGATTATGGCCCACTCTCTCTCACCGAGAGGAGGCTTGTGTGTGAGGTGTATGTGGGAAAACATTATAGGCTGGATATGTAAGTATGTATGTATGTAAGTACACCAAACAACAAGCTAAATAAAATATAAAAAACGTAATTTAAAAAATATGTGAAATCTCGATTGCCTTTATTGTTCGAGGCTAGTTTATTTATAAAATATTACAGTGATAGTTGGGAACACTTCACAAAGTCGACACGCGGCGTTTATTTATTAAACTGTCTGTATTGTTTTGAACACTGATCGAGTTCTGAACTAAACCCAACTCTATGAACTACTGAAAATATCGAACTACATTTCAATATGTCTATATAATTTATTACTTGTACTTTCAGGTCACGTTTGATCGTTTGCTTATATTCAGCCTACTTAGAGTATTCTCATTGGTGGGACGCAGCCTTCCTACCCTTGAGGGAGTGGGTCGTAATCCATCAGGCAGGCCTGGTGCGGGTTGGTAAATATATGTCACATGTTTTTCTGTTGCTTATTTTCACTCAATTGATATTATTATTTATAGAAATGCTATATGTATATAATGTGTATACATACAGCATTTTATCATTTTCATTTACTCGGGGTCACCTGTAGGTCAAAAGAAGAATCGCTCCGTGTAAATATCTGGTACTAGCTGCGTCTCGCGGTTTCACCCGCGGTTTCGATATGTTTTTTTTTTTATATGCTCCACTCCTATTGGTCGAAGCGTGTTATATAGCCTAAAACCTTCCTGGATTAATGGGCTATACAACGCAAAAAGAATTTTTCAAATCGGACCAGTAGTTCCTGAGATTAGCGCGTTCAAACATACAAACAAACTCTTCAGCTTCATATATTAGTATAGATTAGTATAGATTTAATTGTATGTGTATGTGTAGTATTGGATTAGGACCTTAACATATTTGGGAAAAGGCCTATGCTAATTTATGCAAACCCTAAGTTCAATGTTTTAGATTCTTAGCGTTCTAGTCTGTGAGACTGTGATCACTAAGTACCTCTGGCTGAAATTATCAAGAAACAGAAGTTTATTGCTAGGTTATTAACTCCTATAAAAAATCACAACAATTCTACATATCTATGGATTATTAGACCATTTCCAATGATGGAGATACCGTGGAAATAGGGTCTCTTTAAAGAGAAAATATTTTGCATTGACACATCTAAAATCAAAAATATAAATTAAATGTATTTCTGTTTTGTTTTTCAAACAGAAGGTAAATTTACACGAAGTGCGTGACCTAATAAATTCCCACCGATTATTACAACTAACTTGTTTGAAGGTGTTCAAACTAGCGCAAATATTTGCGTGACTTCTTAATCATTAAAACAATAGACGCAGACCTTCTGACGCGGTATTCGGATTGTACCAATCCCTATATTCGAAATCCTTATATCAGTACAGTCAATCTGTCGTTTCAATAATGAAAAAAGAGCCACAAGTTTGAGCGTAGGTTTCTTTACTGTAAAATGACGTCACGAAGTTACCCTGAAGGTGGACATCTTGAACTCTTAGCGGTTTTTTGAAAAAATCAAAAAAAAATTGAAAAGCGTTTTTCTCGATTCTTGATCTCGAGAGCGCAGCGCCCTCTACAATTCTCTTTAAAAAATGTTCAAAAATGCATACAAATTGAGACAAAGGCGTTTCAAAATTTTTTTTGAGTTTTTTTGACTTTTTAAAAAAACTGCTAAGAGTTCAAGATGTCCACCTTCAGGGTAGCTTTGTGACGTCATTTTACAATAAGAAAACCAACACTCTATCTTGTGGCACTTTTTTTCACGAGGGGCTTTAATTTTCGACAATTGACTGCACTATATTCCAACATCAGGGGGATAATTTCGTAACACATTTCAAATAAAAACTATTGCTACTATAGTGTATCGTAGCAATAGATTTCATTTTGACAGTTCAACAACATTCATAGCGAGCGACATTTACGTTACTGATAAGAATTTCATTTCCAACACGTAATGAATGCAATAACAAAAATGATTCAGTTTGAGATTGGTAGTGTATTTCACAATTATTACGGTGTAAGCATATAATAAAAGTGGACTTTATAACTAAAGGTGTCAGCTAACTATAAAATAATTGAAAAAAATAACACATAACACGAAATTAAATGTCTTCACACGTAAAAATAAAGGCAATAAACTCTTTATTTCAGTAGCGCTTCAAAAACAGTTTACATTACTCTGGGGGCACTGGCGGCCATTTCATATAACGAGGAGCACGCTCACCGAGTATCAAAGTGAATAACAGGTGGGAGTCAGATTTGCGACAAAAGTATCAAAATATTCTTCGCTACATGCCATGTGTGTCGCATAATTTCATTTTCTCTTTCGTAAAGATACTGTTCCGTTTATTTATTTCCATAAAAATGACATGGTCTGCTAACTGTGGTGTCTCGTTCCTTCGAATTTTGGACTCTAAAACATTAAGGTTTTCTGACGTTTCCTTCACCGTTTTGTGAGCAATAGCGATGAGATAATTTACAATAAGTAATGCGCCGATCTGGGTTCGTACCCAATACTACTACAAGTTGTGACTTACCACTGTGGGCCTCGAATCCTGTTTATTGGAGGATAATTATTGTTGAATCTTCATGACGCAACAGGATTTATATTCGCAGAAAGCTGTTTCTAATGCACAAATCAGATAATGCTGTAGCACGGATACAGCAGCTCAAGCTACCCGAAATCTGTCTAATATTCAAAATAAATCTTGAACCTAAATGCTTTAGCGATAAAGTTGAAAATCGAATGAAGAAATTTGACAGATTATAGTAGCTTATACAGACATATTATAGTAAACGTACCTACTAATCTAATATATAAAGTTCTCGTGTCGCGGTGTTTGTGGTTAAACTCCTCCAAAACGGCTTTCCCGATTCTCATGAAATGTTGTGTGCATATTGGGTAGGTCTGAGAATCGGACAACATCTATTTTTTATCCCCCTAAATGTTAAGGGTAATCCACCCTAATTATTTTTATTGAACTAAAAAAAATGTTTCCTAAAAAAATATACATAGCAAACCAAGGTTTGCCGGGTCTGTTAGTACCTAATATATAAAAATGCCTGCCATAACACGTGATAACTATGGTAAGCCAAATTTTTAAAGTCACTAGGTACATATCTCCAAGAACAGCTGTTGGATAGACATCTGACCAACTCCGTAATTCTATCACTGCCAGAACAATAGAAAAACCTATTCGAAATTGACGTCATCCAGGACAGTGTTCGAGAAAACGTGATAGATACGCAATAAAACTCGTTTACATTAAACGCGTTTTGCATCCAATCCATACTAATATTATAAATGCGAAGAGATAAATGAGAAGATAATATTATAAACTCTGTTTTTTTTTTTTTACAAATTATAAACCAGCGCTTGACCGCAATCCTGCCTGATGGTAAGCAGTGACGCAATCGTTGATGGTAAAGCGCACTAGTTTATTAAGAGCCTATTCACTCTAGCCTTGAAGACACTCAAATTGTAGTCCGACGGAAACACCGCCGCGGGCAAATTGTTCCAGTCCCTCGATGTACGCGGTATAAAGGAGGAGGCGAAGCGCTTCGTCCGGATCGTAGTGGTGTTAACAACGTAAGGGTGGAAACCAGCCGTACGACGGGTCGTCCGCTGGTGGAACGGAGATGGGGGAATTAAATCATGCAATTCCCTCGCACACTCCCCGAAATGCATCCTATAGAACACCGAAAGGCTGGCTACTCTACGCCTGTGCTCTAGACTTTGGAGACCAACTCGAGTTAGATCAGGGTCACCAATCAGCCTCTTTGCACGTCTCTCCACTGAATCCAGAGTGGCCAGGTGACACTTGGCAGCACCAGCCCAAATGTGGCTGCAGTACTCCACACACGAACGGACCTGTGCTTTGTATAACATTAGAAGCTGCCCAGGTGTGAAGTACTGCCGGACCTTTGCGATAACGCCAAGTTTCCTGGCAGCCACCTTGGCCTTGGACTCAATGAACCGCCCAAAGTTAAGGTTCGAGGAAATCTCAACTCCCAAAAGCTGAAGGCGGTCGGAACACTCCAAGGACACATTCCGAAAAGTAGGGGCCAAGGTGAACGGGCTCCTTTTGGCGGTGAAAAGACACGCCTGTGTTTTGGCGGCATTGAATGCTACAAGATTGGCATTGCCCCATTCGGAGACTGCCTGCAGTGCAACACTCGTTCGCTCAACCATGGCCTCTCTTTCGGACCGGATTGATTCCCTACTAGCCCGAGCATCCGGCAGGTATCTCTCTACAACTGTGCTGTCATCTGCATACCCATAGATACCGGGCATCAGCAGATCGTTAATATGCAGCAGAAACAGAGTTGCAGAGAGAACAGACCCCTGAGGAACACCGGCATTAGTTGACATGGGCTCAGAAGAGCATCCGTCGACAACAACTCGGAGGGACCGTTCAGTCAGGAAGTCTGTCTGTCTGTCTGTCTGTCTGTTACGCTTTCCCACATAAACCTCTCAACCGATTTTGATGAAATTTGGTACAGACAATCCTTAGACCCTGAGAAAGAACATAGGCTACCTTTTATCCCGGAAAAATTTGATATTCCCGAATCCCGAGGGAAATCTAAAAAGCGCGATATAACCGAATTCCACGCGGCCGAAGCCGCGGGCGGAAAGCTAGTAATATATAATAATTCCCGCCATAACACGTGATAACTATGGTAAACCAAATTTTTAAAGTCACTTGGTAAACATCTCCAAGAACAGCTGTTGGATAGACATCTGACAAACTCCGTAATTCTATCACTGCCAGAACAATAGAAAAATCTATTCGAAATTGACGTCATCCAGGACAGTGTTCGAGAAAACGTGATAGATACGCAATAAAACTCGTTTACATTAAACGTGATTTACACGGATTCATAACTGTGAACCGTCCGTGTTGTGTTCATTTATTCAACATAAAAGGTACCTACACTGAATATTTTAACTGAACGAGTGTCAAATTGCTGTTTTAAAAGTGTTTATGATAACCCAAATCTTGGAACTTCAAATTAACTATCTTTACCTCCTTACTTATATTATAAACTAGTTGTTTCCCGCGACTCCGTCCGCGTGGACTTCAGTTTACAGCGCGCGGTTGTTTCCGTAAATTAAAAATAATTCAAATGATATAAAAAAAAGTGCCTCTTAAAATAATGAGAGTAATATGTACGTCCGCGTTAGCTCTTGTTTTCGGAATATTTTTTGTTACTGCTCTTCCCTTATTCGTTTTAGCAAGATGTTATATAGCCTATGTCCTTTCTCAGGCTCTAGACTATCTGTATACCAAATTTCATTAAAATCGGTTCAGTAGTTTTGGCGTGAAAGCCGGACAGACAGACAGATATACTACAGACAGATACTTTTGCATTTATATATTAGTATGGATGGGAAAGTGAGTTTGTTTGGCGTTCACGCTGTAACTACTGAACCGATTGCTTTGAAATTTTGCAGGCGTAAGGTTAGAGTTCGGATTAAATAATGGGTTACTTTTTATCCCATATATATTTTATATATATATATTTTATATATATATATTTTATTTGAAAAAAATGATATTCCCGAGGGAAATTTAAAAAGCGCGATATAACCGCATACCACGCGGGCGGAAAGCTAGTTAACAAATGAATGTGGTAAGCACATACTCACATTTATGCAGGGTGGAAGGGACATAGCAGTGTGATTCTGTAACCATCTCATCGTGAAGACTTGGGTGAAGTTAGCTGTCTTTCCACTAGTTCTAGGGTTTGACACTACTGACAGCTCATTCTAAGCTAACATTTTTTTTCCAGGGTGGAAATCCTACATGGATATCCGCCGCCCTGGGGTGGGCGACGGATTCTGTCAGACTTTTACTGACTAAAACCACCCCGGTGTCTCTTCTATCACGAGGGCGCGTGGGGTCGCGGGAGTCTAAATTCTTCCACGGCCCCACACCCTCGTGCTGGCCCGGTCTATTCTAAGCAAACATCATCCAACTTTTCACAGTGAAACCTTTACAGAACCCATCGGTTGTTACCATGGATTCAGCACACGATTCTGTGCCCCTTCGTTAATAAATTACGTGAGTTATTAAAAAAAAAATTGCGATTGAAATATGAACTCTTCATTTCGATTCTCAGATCGGGCAGTGTTTTTTTGGGCTTTTCCAGCTGGCTTTTCTCGGAAGAAATAGAAGACACTTTTATTGATTTTACTTCCCCAAGTAGGAGATTTAACGTGCCAAAGTACGTAGGCGTTTCTAAATGTTAATAAGGCATAACAATTTACATTTTCAGAGGTTTATTTCCATACCAATAAAACGGTTTCGTGTCCCTGCTGTGACTGAAATGTGGAGAAGCTCTACGTCTCAGGCTCAAAGAGGAAGAAGAACCTTAGTAAAAATCTTTTTAAAAACAATATAAGTAACTAAAAACTTGTGTATATTTCCTTAGATTGATTGGGATTGAGATTTTATCGTTCAAGTATAGTAACGTTGTCGCCTCTTAAAAATTAGCCTCAGCTCAATCGGATGCCAGTAAGAGCTTGAAAATTTAATAACAAAGGAAATGCAAACAAACAAAGTAAGCTAATAAAACACTTAAAAAAACATGGCTAGTTGCATTATATGTACCTACTTATACAAAATATGAAGAATCAACAGTAGTACCTGTCACTGTACCTATGTATATACATAGGAAAGTTTTATATTTGCGAAGGAACCTTGAAAAACTGGCGCCCAAAAAAGGCAAGCTGGTGCGAATGTTCCTGTCATAATCGAGGCCAGATAACTCACAAATCATCGCAATATACATTCGACGACCAAATACAGAAGCACATTAAACATTACACACTTTATGAAATGTAATAACTATGTAAAACTTGTAAAAAACACGGACTTTTTAACTGTCGCAATAAGCCTTCGCTTCAAGTCTGAATAACATTCATTGCTCTTTTAGTTACTACTTTAACAAACGTCCCTTATGTTAGTGGAGTAATGGTCGCAATTCTCATAGCATTGCCAAAGGTGAAGGCGTTGAATTAACGTCACAAAAGTCCAATAATGACGTAATTAAATACAGTAATTGCCGTCTCAAGAAAGAGCTAGTACTAAACGTTTTTACGAGTGCCTGAATTGTCTTTGTGTACGTCACAAATCCTAAATTACTGCTCAGTTTTACGGTTCACTTGAAGAGGGAACTTATTTTTAAATTACCATTTCCTAGGATATGAGTTTTGTAATGATCACTAGACTCTTAAATCCATACTAATATTATAAATGCGAAAGTAACTCTGTCTGTCTGTCTGTCTGTCTGTTACGCTTTCCCGCCTAAACCTCTCAACCGATTTTGATGAAATTTGGCACAGACAATCTTTGGACCCTGAGAAAAAACATAGGCTACCTGTTATCCTGGAAAAATTTGATATTCCCGAGGGAAATCTAAAAAGCGCGATATAACCGAACACCACGCGGGCGAAGACGCGGGCGGAAAGCACATATTCTTTAGACCCTGAGAAAGGACATAGGCTACCTTTTATCCCGTAAGAATTTGATGTTCCCGAGGGAAATCCAAAAAGCGCGATATAACCGAAATTTACGCGGGCGAAGCCGCGGGCGGTAAGCTAGTTTCTTTATAAGTGTTTCATAAGTAAGGTTCCCAACTTAACTAATAGTAAGTAACTATTGGCGCCGATTCTATTGTTCACAAGCTAAACTTATTTTAGGTTAAGTACATCTTTTTCTTTCCATTGCATTAAGAAAAGGACAAGATAAAATGTCAGTTTATACCTGTCAAATTAATGCGCTCCTGACGTAAACTGACGTATTTTTAGTCGCCATGTTTATAATCGCGTCTAAACTTTCTATGGAGTATCTTAATTTGACAGGATTAAATTGAAATGTTATCTTCTGTCCTTTTCTTAACGAAATGAAAAGAAAAAGATGCACATAACTTAAAATTAGTTTAGTTTGTGAACAAAAGAATCGGCGCCATTATCAGTCCATGATATTCCCACTTCAGGGACACAGGCTTCCTCTCGGTGAGTGGGAGTAAGTAGTCCGCAATCGATCACGCGGACCCAGTGCGAAGATGTCACATGTTTGTGACATGTAATTTTTTATGCCAGGACATTCCTCCCGATGTTTGCCATCAACATTTTGAGACCATTGGTAACGAACATGCAAACGAAAACCTACAACTTGTTAAGTCTCCGTTCTTTGGACTTTTGCAATGTCTGACTAAAAACCTACAACTGGTAAGTCTCCGTTCTTTGGACTTTTGCAATGTCTGACTAAAAACCTACAACTTGTAGGTCTCCACTCTTTGGACTTTTGCAATGTCTGACTAAAAACCTACAACTTGTAAGTCTCCGTTCTTTGGACTTTTGCAATGTCTGACTAAAAACCTACAACTTGTAGGTCTCCGTTCTTTGGACTTTTGCAATGTCTCACTAAAAACCTACAACTTGTAAGTCTCCGTTCTTTGGACTTTTGCAATTTCTGACTAAAAACCTACAACTTGTAAGCCTCCGATCTATAGACTTTTGCAATGTCTGACTAAAAACATACAACTTGTAAGCCTCCGATCTATAGACTTTTTCAATGTCTGACTAAAAACATACAACTTGTAAGTCTCCGTTCTATAGACTTTTGCAATGTCTGACTAAAAACCTACAACTTGTAAGTCTCCGTTCTTCGGACTTGTGCAATGTCTGACTAAAAACCTACAACTTATAAGTCTCCGTTCTTTAGACTTATGCAATATCTGACAAAAAACGTTTGTGTCTTTAATTAAATGCACCATACGCTACCAGCACCCAAACCTTTTATTTTGGAACACAGCAAGATATTTTCGCTCACATCGGTGTCTGTCAGCTCCAATGAGGGAAAGAGGGTTGCAGACTTTTCAACCACTCATTACAAGTACATTTTCAAGTTACTTATACATATTAATGCTGAAAGGCTGAAATGTTTTATTTAATCACCTTAAAGCGGTGAAACGGAGCTAGGAATGCTGGAAAACCCGTATAAACCGTATCGGTTTATACGGTTTTTGCAATTCATCTTGGATATGTTTTTGTGATGAGATAATTGAATAGTGTGGAAATTGTTTGTGTCTGTACTTATGTTTGTTTAGCAAAATCTTCAGTTCATGATTAAGCAAGTTAGAAAAACTACATAATTATACTTTTAATTGTGATACGAGTCACTGACATATATTTAAGTGATCCGCATATGTGCGCGACTTCGACTAACTCCATCGCGATATTATATTGTTTGGACGATATTACCTTATTCAAAATTTTAACTAAGTATCGAATAAAAAATATTTTTTTGATATTCGACTGGCAGTTCCAGAGAATAGCGCGTTGAAACCATCAAAATTTTCAGCTTTATTATCAGTAGATACAGATATAGAATAGAATATTTTTTACCCCTGTTATTAAAGTTGTGACCTCTAAACCGACAAACAAAACTGAACTGAAAATGGTAGTCACATCATGGCCTAATTTCTGCCAAAGCATGACCCCATTACGGAATATCAATAAAGAGTTTTTATGTATTTATGCACGTGGGACGCACGTTACTGACTTGTGCCTTGATTCTCGAAAATCGCCGCTGCCATTACCGTCGTTGGGTTGTTGTCATGGGTCGACAGTTGGTTGATTGATTTAGCGACAGCAAATCCAATCTTTTGACATGACTTTGCTTACGGTTTGTTATGCTTTCTGGACTGTGGAGATTCCAAACTTGAATTTTTGTTGATTGTTTTTGCTGACTTACTTGCTTGCTTAGCATGACCAGACTTTATATTCCTACAGCTGGGATCAGGCCTCATCTCTATATAAGGAGTGAGTCCTATACCTACGGGGCCGTATATGTCACATCTCTTCGAATTTTAGGGTCTAGGATATCCTGACGATGTGTTCCTTCACCTTTTTGGATTAGCATGCATTGCTTGCTGTGTCTTTATTTTCATCCTTTGATAATTAGTTTTTTATCATCATCTACTTATTTCTGGGTTTTGTCATTCTCTGTTTCATTCCATTGTTGCCTAATCATCATATTATTTAACCACGCAATGTGTGCCAACTCAGAAATAGTGTTCTTAGTTCTTGAAGGTTGATTATCCTGAGGCATCTTTTTCATTACCCTTTAAATTCCAAGAGACGTAGAGATAAGAACAGATTACTATTTCTTTTCTAATATCAAAATATCTTCAGCCGTCTTATTAGTTCTCAGCCGTCTTAGTACTTTATTGTAACTTATTGGAATTGTATTCGAAAGGAGTATATTTCTTTTGAAGTTTACAACTTTTCAGGCTAAAAACAAATTGATAAAAGACTTAAAACAAAATTTCGAAGAGAAAGGCAAAATTACAGTTTTTGATTAAAGAATATTTAATAAGTATTACAAGAGATTAGAGATCTTATGGCTCTGAAGATGATGTAAACGAAACCGATCCAAAGTACAGCTAAAGATGAATAGTAGCTTCATCCAGGATTAACCAACCCAGACAAGATACGGTAAATAACAATCAATCAAGCACACCTCATCGTCTAGCGCTATTTGCAGTCTGTCTACAAAGTTTCCCGTCTAGCTAATGAGACCAACAGGCTTCACAAACCTACATAAAATGCATTAGACTGAGCCGGTAGATTCATATTGTATGGTTGAACCCAAACATCGCTTGACTATTCCCGTTTCCCAATTTGGTGTGGAGCGAGTGCGCGGGTGCGCGCTGACATGCGCGTAAGACTATTAATACCACGTGCTCGGGCGCGTCGAACCCCTCCCCCCTCTCCCCACCCCGCCCTTCCCCTCGTCTATCCCGCTTTTTATAAATATAGACCGAGGGAATCCATTGCGAATTGTACGTACAGCACGATGTTGGACATTATCGATGATCCGAATGCTCCCAAACGCATGAGTCAGACTGTAAAATTGTAAATAGAAAGCGAATCCGAACTTTTTGTATATAAACGTAAGTAGGATTTAAGGCTGAAAGGCATACTGTTTAAAAAAAAATACGCTTAACAGGAATGGCTGGGAATTGGGACGAAGTTAATGCTACCTACTGTTGGAAATTAACTTAATGGTTCAATGAGCTGTTACTAAATCAACACTGAATTTAAACGAAAAATCTTTGATCTTTGTGAAATTCATACTTACATAAAAACTAAATCCTCCAATTGTTATGAAAACTACAACTGAAAGTCGTGAGTAAAATTAATTCGAAATACCCACTATTTCCAATTTTGATTCTTTATCCGTACGTACTGTACGAGAATGGAAAGCTTTGCATGCTACAAACATCTGCCTTCTCATCGAAATTCAATTAAAAAAAAAAACTTGATTTTACGAATACGTTATCCGGTTTTCCGAATTCAGTAGTCAATTTTCCGGATGTTTTTAAAAGTATTTGCTCTCGCTCGAATTTTTTGGTAACACAAAAAGGTTTTTCAGTAGGTAAATTGTTTTTACCATGAAACATTCGTTTAATATGACCGCTAGTGTGACAGATAGTTGTATAAAACGACCTTTATACGTATAAGACAGAGGAAATGCCAGGGTCCCATCACCGTGGGGATCACCCTGAGGACACGGTGGAGCATACGGTGGAGGTGAGCCACGTTTGGGTAGAGCACCGCCGTGTTCTCGTAGCGGATCTCTCGCGTCCAACCCTGGTCCAGGCCATAGTCCGGAGCGAGAGAGCATGGCAGGCCGTCACCTCCTTCTGCGAAGCAGTAATGCTGGCAAAGGAGGAGGCGCAGCGCGTGAGGCAGAAGGAATCCCAGCGCCCTCACGCCACTAGCCGCCGCAGGAGTACGCTCTGGCCGGGAGACGATATCAGACTCCCAGCCACCGTAGGCAGCTCGCCGCCCGGTAAGGACCAGGCCCGAGTCGATGACGGCGCGTTGTGTTTCACGCGAAAACCGATGCCTCCTGCCAGGGTTGCGGGTTGGTTAAAAAAGAAACCGTGGCCCTGGCCTACAGACAAGTGAAAGAACACGGGTGGATTTTAGTCAGTAAAAGTCTGACACGCCCTTCCGCTCCGCCCAGAGCGGGAGAAGTCATTTGATATTTCCCATCGCAACAAAAAAGAAGGCAGTTTTTATTAGGTTTTTGTATTAAGAATTTCTCAGTAGCAACCAAGAGACTGAATTTGCGTCAGAGATCTATCTTAACAGTATTAAGATTTTTGTGACTTAAATATAACCTATGAAATGTGGACGTCTACGAACGAAAGCTGGTAAACCTATCCGAAACTGTCAAAAATTCTCGATCAACCTTGAGACTTAATGCATTTTAAGTAAAGTTGAAAATGTAATAAAGAAATCAGACATATTGTTGTAGCTTGTTGTGCTGCCGTCTATACTTTAGGTGCACCTCTGCTAATCTTTCGAAAATAACTAGCGTAATGTTATGTAAGTATGTATGTTGCGCATTAAAACCCCTTTTTAATATTTCAGAACGTTTATGTCTACACAATATTATGATATCCATGCCTACGAAACTCATAAATCGATTCCATGAACTCTATTATATCTAGTCAATAAATAAACAGACATCGTAAATTCTGTAGACGTTTGATGCCTTGAAAACTTCCTTGAACCATTGACGAAGATAAAACAAGATCTAAAATAAACTCTTGCTGCCGATTAGATTTAATCGCTTATGAATCGTATCGAATTCTATTTGAATCAACGTCAAATTGACATTAAACGGTTCAAATGTGTGTCAAATTGATATAAATCAAATTTTCTCGGTGGTAGGCCATAACATTGGCTGCCGGCAGAAGTTACCACCCACCAGACAAAGCCGTTTGAAAAGATGTTTGGTGAAGCCGTACGAAGGATGAGTCTGAGCAGTTGTGTTGTGATGTGTCGTCAAATGTTGTTGTGTCGGGAGTTTGGGGTCTCCCGATCAAACTCCCTCTGACGCAGCATCGTTGGTCGTGTTATTGGGTTAAACATTGCGTCACCTCACTCAACTGCAGCTATCAGTCTGTCAAAAAAAAAATCACAATAAAAATATAAAATATGAATATCAATAATAAATAATCTGTATTCGAGTTTAATTTGCCAAAAAGAAATACTTTAACCTACTAGTACTATTACTACTAACCTACTACAATTAACTTTAAATCCCATAAAATAAAATTTACGGTACAACTTTAAATATTTTCATAACTTTTCAATAGCGCTAGCGAATTTGATTTTGTTTTTTGTCAAGGAAACGTCATTGTTATCGTCTTCTCAGTATGAAAACTTTTTCGCTCGACTTACCCTTGTCCATTTGTTTAACCGCTGTTTGGCAGCTGTCTTAGAAGGAACATATTCCAGATTACGTACAAGTTAACTTTAAACTCCGTAATAAATATATTATATAAACCAACTTATTGAATTATCTTATTTATGGTTTCCAATAAAACTGTACGTGTCATCATTCAGTGTATTATGTATTGCTGTCACTATTTCCATCTGTCAAAAAAGGTTTACCTGTGTTTGTGTGTCATCATCATCATCATCATCTCAGCGTTTATCCCGGTTTCAGCCGCGGCTTTCGCGTTGGAGCCCGAGGTCCGCTTTCCTGCACATTCTCCTCCATTTCGAACGATCTTTAGCATCATGTGGTAAGAGCTTGTTGGCACGCATGTCATCTCTTACAACGTCAAGCCAGCACTTCTTTGGTCTACCCCGCTTGTTCCGGCCCGGCGGAGGCGCCATGGCAAGACATTTGTTACCCACGTAACATTTTGCGCCGGTTTGCGTAAGACGTGGCCGTACCAGCGTAGGCGACCCTCCTGCAGTTTGTCTGCAATGTCACGGACACGAAGGCTGCCCCGGATGCGGGAGTCCTTAAGCGGTCTTTCCGCGTAACTCCACACATCCACCGCAGCATATTCATCTCCGTGACACGCAGCTCCTGCTGGTGTCGCTCAAGCACAGGCCACGCCTCAGTGCCTATGTTTTAAGTTTGTGTGTATGTGTGATTACGTGTGTTATTGTGTACGTTGAGGTCAAATCTAACGATTCCAATTTTTGAAATTAATTTGAATTGTAACCATCAAATCAAAATTCAAATTTCGAAGTTATCGGAAAGAAGCCAACAGTTTCATGTTCTATATCAGAATCAGTAATCCGAGCAATACCGAAAGATTAACTGCCTTACGGAATGTAATACATCTCTGACCGCATTTCTGATTGTTTCATAATTTCAGTTAACATAACAATATAAAGTTTATGACTAAGAGTTCCTCTTTATACCGTTGTTTATGCTACGTTTAACTAATTTAGGTGCAGTGTTCTATAATTAGGAGCTGGTGTATTATTTTAGCATACGTTAGAAAGTTAGCACTTTCAAACTGTGCAATAACAAGCATACCTATAAACGTAAACTATTGAAATAGATACCATTCAAGTAAATAAATGGGATGTATGTATAGTTGACGTAAACTGTAGATACATTACATTTATTTATATTTCTGGTAATCAGACAATTTACCAAAAAGATCCTTACAACATACATTGATAAACACAAACTCTCGCCTTCTTCCCATGGGGGAGGCAGACACTACCTGCTACGACCCTTAATTACTTAATTTGCTTCGTTTACGTTCATACATCAGTAGGGTAATTGCGTAACACACTATCAGTAGCAATGGGTTTCAATTTGACAGTACAATAATACTTATTGCGTTAGTTACGTTGTGGAACAGATACATTTTTAGAACATACAAAGCAATGGATTAGCCATAAATATGCATCAAAATTATTCCAATTGATAGTAATAGTAATAGGTGCTGGTCGTCGGTTGTGAGTAGGCACTAATCAGCTACCTGGCCTGACTACCACACTATTTTCTGAAGAACATAACTACTAAGGGCACAGTACGTCCTCCTAGCGCGTCCGGCACTGAAATATCCACTCCTAACTTCTACCTTTTATTAGTCACCTTTCATTCATCAAACTATCAAAGGATACTTTACAATGTTTCACTTCAAAATTAACTACCAATACGTAATCTCTTCCTTAGTTCAAAGGCTTTCAAAAAGCTCTGCAGTTGACTTTAAGCACTTTTTTTCCTTTAGGTATAATTGGCTATAAAGTTACAAAGCTCGCCAGGCTCTCTCAAAGTGAGTTACCTTTTCTATAAAATTTAATTTATACACTTTCTACCTCGACGCTTGTTTATATCAACTAGTTTAAAGTAACCTGAAAAGAAAATAGCTTAATATGAACCGAGTAAAATGGTTGAGAATTTCGTCTGATGGTTAGAAAATCTGAGACCCATATGACCAGGGGACCAACAACGTAATTAAAAAAAAAACTACGTTCCATATACAAAACACTACTGATGTCTAAATTATAGCCAGCCTGTAGGTACTCCATAAGGTTCATTTTTATTTTATAAACTATTAACTAATGCTTAACCGCAATCCCGCTTGATGGTAAGCAGTGATGTAATCGTTGATGGTAAAGCGCGCTAGTCTACTAAGAGCCTATTCACTCTAGCCTTGAAGACACTCAAATGTAGTCCGACGATGTACGCGGTATAAAAGAGGAAGCGAAACGCTTCGTCCGGATCGTATTGGTATTAACAACGTAAGGGTGGAAACCTCGCCGTACGACGGGTCGTCCGGTGGTGAAACGGAGATGGGGGAATTAAATCATGCGATTCCCTCGCACCAAAAATGCATCCTATAGAACACCGAAAGGCTGGCTACTGTATACCTGTGCTCCAGGCTTTGGAGTTAGGAGGCAGTTTTGAGTTAAAACTGGGTGGACTACCTCTGAGACAGTTGGTAATTTTTTCGCAATTACAATACATACAATTATTTTTGTCTTCTGAAGAAAGAAATTCTCTCTTAGTACTTCGTACCTAAAACCTCGTGCAACTTTTGCACTGCATGCATACATAACAACTTTTTTAAGTGATTTCATCAAGAATTTGTGGAAGCGAGTTATTTTCAGTCACTGTTTGTAGAAATAAAATGAGGACGGTAATTAAACTTCTTTCCTCAGTAATCCTGACTTAGAAATATTTCGTTGCTCTCATTTTTTTTTTTTTTTTTGTTGCATTACTCACAAAAATTATCAACGACAAAGTGATCATAGATTGTTCGATATTCTGCACCCTAATTGAGAACACACTTGCTATCAATTGAAATCATTTTCAAGCATATTGCTAGTCCACTGCCCTATATGTTCGAAACATGTATCTGCTCAGCAAAGTAAATAACGCAATGAATGTTGTTGATCTGTCAAAATGTAACCCATTGCCACTGATACTGTGTTACGCAATTACCCTACTGATTTTATTATAAAACTTTATTCGTAGGTTAAGAGGAGGTCGCGACGGGTCATTTGCCGGCTGTTGACTAAAATAGAGAGTGGAGTCTTGGTAATAGAGTCCCATTTTTACCATTTGAGTATGGAAACCCAAAGAATGCACATGTGTATCTCACCGTAAATCCCAATCGCATCCGTAGCTTTTTCAGCTTTGGAGTCTGGGGTCCGCTTTACCAGTCTAACTGCTGTTTTTGGCTAAACTTCGATATTTTCCGTGAAGCGACTGCCGTCTGACCTTCACAACCCGAAGGCGATATCGAAGCATTACAGTTAGACCAATTGTTGGACTTTTTAGGGCTCCAACAACCGTATGGCAACTGGGACCAACGGCTTAATGTGCTTTCCGAGGTATGACCAGACCAGTGCAAAAATTCATATTCATGCATACAAATATTTGCACTGCGCGGGGATCGAATCCGCGCCTCCTTGCGCAACGGCCGCGTTCGCTACCGCTACGCCACGGAGGCTGTCACTAGACTGCTTTAGTCTGGGGTTAAATTAGTGACTCGTAATAACGTAAAACTCCACTTAAACAACTATAACTAGTTACTTTATTCAATTATTACGTTCAAAGCGAAAGTTCAAATGGGTTTCAAAACACGTTAGCTAAGAAACTTACAATCGACAGTAAAATAGACTTATAAAAGTAAATTATAAAGAAAACAAGAAAACCCAATAATAAAACAATCTTGGCCAGACGTAAATAACTAAGAGAAAATCGTAATATTGTAGAATAACATTAAAACTATTTGGTGTTTACTTGAACAGAGAATTGGTAAAATTTTAAACGAGAGATTTGTGGTTCAGACTTGTTGAGAGGATGAGTGAGGGCGACAAACGGGTACATAGAAGGGGTTTGTTTGGGGGTGGGTTTTGAGACGTCCGAAACAGCGCACCTGTCTGACTAGCTTCCTAATTTCGTAACAAACTCAATCTGAATTGTTTTGAAAGATATTGCTAGTACATAGCATATGTTCGAAAAAACTTTTTGCAACGTATTTAACGCAATGAATGTTTTTAAACTGTCAAAATGAAACCCATTGCATTTACCCCGCATATTTATGAACGTACCTAAATAAAGTTAAATGAATGAGTTGTAGCAGCTAGCGTTCTGTGGTTTTTTATACCCCCATGGGAAGAAGGCGTCAGTTTATATTAGAGTATCTTTAGTAAAATATAAATTTAAGCAAGAACTGAATAAATTATAGCTATTGAAATCGCTCATAGTGGTTCAACTTTTGTAGCATCTTCCCGTTTTCTTCAGCGTGAAGTGCTATACCAGCAGTAGGCTTCTCTAATCATATCGCTGATAAAACTTAAGTTTAGTGAGTTGTCATTCGATTAATGCTAGTGATTGACACTACTGACAGCCTACTCTAAGCTTGACGTCAATTATAACTCAATATAACATTACCTTATATGAATTAGTTAAGAATTTTCAGTACAGCTTAGGTACTTTAAAGCTGGACAATAGTGTACCCTTGAATATCTTATACCTTCAAGCTGGATTCTTCTTCTCAAAAATCTAGTACTACTACTACTACTAGTAGTAGTGATCATCATCATCATCATCAACCTTTTATCGTCCCACTGCTGGGCACAGGTCTCCTCTCATACAGAGAAGGATTGAGCGTAAAAACCACGCATGCTCAATGCGGGTTGGCGATTTCAGACTTACAAAGTCCAGGTTTCCTCAAGATGTTTTCCTTCACCTTCAGTCACTGGTGTCCAAAATATACTTAGAAAGTACATATAACTTTAGAAAAGTTACATTGGTACTTGCCTGACCTGGAATCGAACCCGCACACTCATACTTGAGAGGCTGGTGTTTTAACCACTAGGCCACCACGACTGGTCTACTAGTAGTAGAACTAGATTTTTGAGTCCATCTTCTTCACCACGTAGAATTACATAATTTTTAAATTCAATAAAATATTAATGACGTCAAACGTCACTTCACTGCACAACAAGTGGGTTCATCAGAGTTTCATCTAAAATGAAATCCCAAAGTGGAAATCAATGATGGATCGTCTACTTCATTACCATGCCTTATACATATAGATCAATGAACCCATTTATATTGTTTAATCAATTGACTATTGGTTTGATTGAATTGTTGTTAGAAACAGGTGTTATTGATTTATGAGATGTGGGGCGACAGATTGATTTAAGGTCGTTTGTCACGGTCCAGTTCTTGTTCTGCTAGTAAATGCATCATTAACGTCAACATCGTCTTCTATAATGTATTTTGGTTCATTATCATTTTGATCAAGATCAGTTTTGACATGTCAAAACTAGGACCCATGGATCCCATGGGATTAACAGTTTTATTTAGCATAGATAAGATTAAGTGTTCATTTATTAATAATAGCCCAAAGTCTTAATTTATACCCATGCCCCATATTATATGGGCCAAATGATGTACTACACGCCTGCTTAAATCTGGGGGAACAAGACGTCAAATTACGTTATAAATAACTAATCTGGCACAAATTGCACTAAAACCATTATTAAGAGTTCATATTTTCTACTTATTTTATTCATAAACCTGGCACTTGCTTCAGCGCTGAAATACCAGACGCGCATAATAAATTAAAAACTTGGAAAAAATCTCGTTGAATGACATTTTAATAATGTCTGTCTTAAACGACACTTTAATTGTACATTTAGGAAAACTTCCGTAATGTTTGGAATTTTTAATACTTACCGTGAGACTTTAGACATAATACAGTAGCTCCAACATACTCGTGTGAATTGGTATTTATCTGTTTCGGCACCACAGACGTAGGCGTAGTGGTAATTTGGTTTATTGTTAAGACATATAACATGTTACGGCATTCTGTTCATTATATTGGAAAACAATATCTGGGCTTGTCGAGTTACCTTTTGCGGTTACCAGAAGCTTAGGAGATTAATGGGTTCGTTAGCTAGAATTATGTGCTGCGGTTACAATATTTTGTGGGCAGCTCTATAATCTCGGAGGCATAAAATGGATTGTTTTTTTTTTTGCTTTTATACGTTGTCTTTGACAAGGCAAGACTTGTGTCTGATTTTGGAGTTATAAATCAAGAATTTTATTGTTTTAGACACTTGCCCAAGCCGCTTTTACAGGTAATCAAGAATGTGTGAGTTCCATTAAGTTGATTTGATTTTGACTTTTGAAAATTAGCAATTAGTTTTAAAAGGGTGAGGACGCAAACTACTAGTACCTACATGATACTGTTTGTGTATTTCCTCAAAACAAAATACTTAGCTAGGTACATAAAGAAGATTTACAGAGTTTCGCGAAGTTGTTTCAACCTATAGTTGGATATAAGAGGATTTGTTCGTTTCGAGGCTGGTAGTTTGACCCGAATAATCTATATAAAATAGGGATATGTCGACTGTTCTCGTTACGTTAGTGATATGGATATCGGTTTCAAAGTAATTGACTTGGGAAGATTATATATATAGTACTAGTTACACTCTTTAGCACTTGCCAAACATATATTTAGGGAGTTGTGAGTTAGCTATTCGTTTTGTCATCAAAGTCGTACAGCAGCAGAAGGACGTCCTTGAGTTGCCTCAAGCGTCTGCAAAAATAAGTGTTAATTTCTTAAATGTACGTACACATAGCAGGAGTGGAACAAGGCCTTTGCTCAGGAGAGAGACAGTGCCACTTAGAAAAAAAAGTACAAAGATATATCATAATTCATAAGGCTTGCATAGGAGCGTGTGGCTTGCGCAAGAAAAGGGAAGTCTAAACTCAGCAGTGGGTCATGGGTGAAGGCGGGAAATAGACGATAATAATGATGATGATGAGGTCAATAACACACATCAACACGTGCTCTTCATTATCCTAATCAACCAGTTCATCGACATTACAAAATTTAAAAAAAAACCGATAGGTGTGAAATTTGGCATACTAAGATGGCGCCTTTGCCAGAAACGTCTCCAATGAAAATTTTTACAATAGAGACGCAAAGGTCGCAATGGATAATGCCAGTGACCAAGAATGAGACAGAATAAATAAAATATGCGCAAAAAATATTCCTAAGGTCATCCGTATAATGGATCTCATTATTAAATCTTTACAAGAAACGGGTCAAGCGCGAAGCTATTGAACAAGTGGTGATTTTATTTTTATTTGTTTAGTAGTTTCCTGTGTTGGTAGGAAATGTTATCAAAGGCCTTTTGCATTGTTATACTAATAAGTATTTATTTATATAGGCAGACTTGTTGCAGAAGAATTGTGTTGTTGCAGCTCGTTGAAATCAATAATCTACTGCTGGACATACGGTTCTCTAATGTCATGTCGCTTCTCCTAGTGCAAATTGCATGCAGCTGCTGCCAGCCATACTGAGACAATCGTCGCTCCAACTAGCCAGAGGGCGTTCTATCTTTTTGTTTAGGGTGAGAAATCATCAAACGTCTTCTCCCACTCTGAGTGGAACGAAGGGAGCGTCAGACTTTTACTTACACTTTCCACAATGACCTTCCCGCGACCTACACCTGGACATCGTCCACCTTGTTGGGGGCTTCCCTACGTCCAGAATCAATGTCGGTGATTGTGGTTCTTCTGCAGATCTTCTCATTTCTGATTCGATCGCGCAGAGATATTCCGAGCATAGCTCTTTTCATTGCCTGTACCAGGCTCCAGATAAACTGGAAGCTGATCGCAACGTAGAAAAAGGATGATGACTCTGGAATCATGGTTTTAATTTTTGCTGTGTATTTAGTTCGTAATAGTCATGTTTCATTGTTCGTATAAGAAACCCTGAACAAGAGTATTTTGTTACGTAATCACTGAAACGACCACAAAACAGAAAATTATGTAGCAATTAGAGAAAATGTCGAGGACTGGAATTTCTTTTGTAAAACATGAATTATTCCGCCAAGAATTTCTCCTGGAAAAATGTTTTGAATCAGTGCGACAGTAATTTCGCTGTTATTTACTTCGAAGGGCTATTCTCAAGGATTTCGCGTCAACTAAAACACATTCATCAGTGAGGTTGCAAAACTTTGCAGAATGAGCGTTACTCACCAACAATTCATTCAAATGTTAATTACGTTGTTGGACGGACAAAAAGAGACCGTAAACTTATTTGTTATATATTGTGGGCGGTAAAGACCTTGGAATCACCGACGCCGGGCCTTTAGAGGAGTCTGTTCCGCCAATTCTTCTTCTCAGCGAAAGGGCGGGCGTTTTGAGGGACTCTCTTTTCTAATGTTGACATACAGATAGTGCTGATTCTCTGCCTAATTTGAATAAACGACTTTTGATTTTTCTACCTTACATATATTTCACGCCTTTCCTTCCTGTCCTATGAACACCACATCATCTGTTTTGTCATCCTCGGTGGTAGGCCATAACATCGGCTGCCGGCAGAAGTTACCACTCACCAGACAAAGACAGCCGACGCCGATTGCCGCCAAGCGATTCGTCGTGTTCCGGCATGATGTCTGGTGAAGCCGTACGGAGGGCAGGTCTGAGCAGTTGTGTTGCGATGTGTGCCGGGTACGATGCGTCAAATGTTGTTGTGTCGGGAGTTTCGGAAGTTTCCTCCACGACTAAGTGGAGGGTCTCCACATCAATCTCCCTCTGGCGCAGCATCGTTGGTCGTGTTGATGGGTTTAACATTGCACCACCTCGCTCAACTGCCGTCTTCCTTCGTATACACTAAGCTTTTTTTAAGTGAACGGGATTAATAAACTAGCGCGCCTTACCGTCAACGATTGCATCACTGCTTACCATCAGGCGGGAACGCAAACAAGCGCTAATTTATAATTATTAAAAAAAAAAATACTATTGTTCAGGGAAATTATGTAAACAGGTGTGGACGCCACTCATCCTCCATAGAAAAGGGAGGATCCTCCGACGGGTGATATGTCTGGCGGGCACTTGATATGCCAATTGCACAGTAAACTCTACTTGCGATATGTAGAATCCGTGTGACGTCAGTATGACGTGTTGTTTGTTTTTGGGTGTTTATAGGGACCGCTACAGTACGTTTGTAGGGACCGCTACAGTACGTTTGTAGGGACTGCTACAGTACGTTTGTAGGGACCGCTACAGTACGTTTGTAGGAACCGCTACAGTACGTTTGTAGGGACCGCTACAGTACGTTTGTAGGGACCGCTACACAGGTATTTTACGAGATCATTTCTGTCATAATTGTGTTAATATTGTCCGCTGCTGGCCTCGGCTGTAAATAGACGACCCTATCACTTCTCGTGGCAGTTTTAATGTTTAAGGCCAGCGAATCCAGCGATGTTCATTTGTTTACATACAAATACATACAAACTTCAACAAACGTCAATCTGTTATGGAGTTGACATTGTTCATTGACTGTTATGACTTTTGTAGAAGTGTAGATTAATAATCGACAGACCATTAACAATCGTCCAGACCTAATTTCGGCCAAGGCTACTAATCTCAGCGGATATATTATAGTGCACAATTAATTAAAATTATAGGTAGATTCTTGTCTTTCCTCAGTCTCACAGTTTGATTGGTCGGCAAACCAACACGAAGGGAGAGAAATTAGGCGCTCGTAGCTACAACTACGAAGCATCATCTGACTCCGCCAGAGTCCAAGCTCCAGACTTGAAGCTGCTTATAAATTTCGAACAGAAAAAAAAACCAAAAACATTGCACGACCTTGGAATCAAATCCAGAACCCCACACTCGGCAGTCGGACTTGAAACTACGGAACCAACGGGGCAGTATCTTTTACCGAATATTGTAAGGTTGATTAATAATAATTAACGATCATTTATTGCGAGTTACTTAGAATAGTACCAACCCATATCCTCGCGTGGGTGTCGTAAGAGGCGACTAAGGGAACTCTCACCAGGGAAGCGGCAACAGCGCTTCGGCTGTAGAGTATCAATTTACTGCGATCCCCAACCCGCATGGCAAGCATGGGGATTATGGTAAGCCCCCTAAAGCAATGAAATCCTTGCGGGAGGCCTTTGTCCACCAGAGGATCTCTATAGACTGAAGAAGACTATACTGCATCGTAGTTCTATATGTAACTAAAGGGTTCTGTAGTTAATTGGTATCCGTGCCAATGTGGTGGGTTAGGCGCGTGGTCACATCGGAATGTCATTACAAGCCAATGGAGAGTTTGAATTAGTATCACTAACTGGCAGCCAAATATCTGGCGTTTTAGTTTCGAGTTTATTGATCGATGAACCAAATCAAATAAGCAGTATTCAGTGTTACCAAATGAAATTGTACTGTGGTTATTAAAAGTCGCTATCAGTCTGTTAAAACAGTATAATATTTTTCTTTACTCTAAATAGAAAAGTGATATTATCGGAAAAAAATGTAGGGAATAATTGGTATGAAATAATAACACGTAGACTACAGAATAAATAAGTAGTAGACACGCGCGAGACGGCTCATAAATTAATAACCCTGTCCGTAAACGATACCACGGTTAGAATACTGACTTTTATTAATTATTTCAATTTTGTATAGTATTAAAAATACGTTATATATAATGTAGTATTCGTGGTTAAAAACTCAATACAGCATGCTCAGGAATTTAATGGAATTTAAGCATCTTATTTTATGATTCGTTTGTTCAGGGTCTTGAGGCTGAACAGACTTAAAATAGGCACATTTCATAAAATCCTTTTTTTTTTTTTTTTCGGGTGGAAATCCTCATAGGATGTCCGCCGCCCTGGGTTGGGCGACGGGGTCTGTCAGACTTTTACTGACTAAAACCACCCCGGTGTCTCTTCTATCACGAGCAAACGCGTGAGGCCGCGGGAGTCTAAATTCTTCCACGGCCCCACACCCTCGTGCTGGCCCGGTCTGTCCGGGCCCCGTCTCCTGCACAGGGTAGTGGGGTGTTAAACTACCCCGTGTATCGCCTCAGGGGCGTGCGTCGACACTCGCGCGCGCCTCCGCCTCGGGGTCCATAGGGGGCGGGGACTTCCCCATGTCCCTCGCCCCTTTACCCATTCATGGGGGGCGGAAGAGGGCGTTATCCGCCCTTCTTCGGCGCCCGGTGCGTCTTCTGCGGCTCGGGAAGGGAGTTGAGATCTCCCTCTCCCGTTCCGCAGCTTCCTTCTGCGACATCACGTCCTCGCAGAAGGACACCACTGCATCCCACGACTCTGCGCTACCGACCATCCTCCGCACTACTGCCGGCAGTGTCAGGTCGCCTCCTACTTCATTTGTGAGGACACGGCGCTGCTCCTCCCAAGCTACACACTCGGAGAGCGTGTGCTGCGCCGTGTCCTCCCCGCATTGGACGCAGTGGTGGCACCGAGCGTCCGGCTCCCTGCCTAAGCGACGCAGGTACTTGCCGAAGCAGCCGTGCCCCGACAGCACCTGCTTCACCCTGAACGACAGGGAGCCGTGCCTTCTCCCGAGCCAGTCGTCGGGTACTGGCCGGATCGCCCCGACGGTAACGAGGCCGGCGGTAGGGCTCATAAGCCTCTGCCGCCAGTCCGCCACCAGGACCTGACGGAGCTCCTCTCGGTGCAGCTCGATCTGCCGCTGCACCGGACAGGAGCCCCGTTTCCGCTCTTCCTCGCGCCATCGGTACAATGACGCGAGTACTTTCGCCTCTAGGTCCCAGGGCGGGGATCCGGCCAGGACGCAAGCCGCCTCGTAGGAAATCGTGCGGTACCCGCGGACGACCCTAACGGCTATCGCCCTCTGCGGCTTGCGCAGAATGGCGAGTGTTCCGGCTGTCAAGTCCATCGCCCACACAGTGGCCCCATACAGGGCCATGGACCGCACGATTCCCACATAACCGCCTACAGGCGGCGCTCGGGCCCCCCATGTTGGGAAGCAACGTTGATAGCGCGCCTGCTGCACCCATCAGCTTGGGCGCCAGTCGCCGGAAGTGGGGCCCGAATTCCCATCGGCTGTCGAGCACCAATCCCAGATACTTCATGGTGGACTCGACAGCTATCCGGGCCCCACTGACCACGATATGCGATCCCGGCGCCGGCGCACGCCGGGGGCCATGGAAAACCATGGCCTCCGACTTGTCAAGGGCCACCTCCAGGCCCAGGCGCCGGATGCGGTTCACCACCTGTGATACCGCAGCCGTGGCTACCAACGTCGCCTCCCTGTGCGAGCTCCCCCGGGCAGTGACAAGCGTGTCGTCCGCATAACACGTCAAGTCGGCGCCCGACGGGAGCTCGCCTCTCAGCACCCAGTCGTAGCCGATGTTCCACAGGAGCGGTCCCAAGACCGATCCCTGTGGAACACCGCACGACATTTGGTGCTGACCGGCACCGTCACGTCCCCGATAGATGACGCATCTGTCCTGCAGATAAGCCCTACTATTTCATAAAATCCTGGCTCAACTAAATGGGGATGGTGCGAAGATTCTGTTTAGGTTCAGGGCCCAAATATGAAAAATGTGTATTTAGGGTACGATGGGACATGGGACTGACATACGCATTGCGATTATTAATGCCCACAAACAGATTTTAAAAAAAATAAGAAAAAGAAAAAAATCTTTATAAGGATCTAATCTTTTGTAAGAGTCTTACTAGGTATACTGTCTGAGACGTGAGACGGATGTGTAATTAAATCAATCCAATCTCACGCGCTAGTTTCATTTCACTTGCCTCCACGATTCGACAATAACGCAAAAGCTGGCTTTGCTCAAATTCGAAAAACCCGTCACGATTACGGTCGTCCCCTAAACCAATTTATGCCAAAAAGGTTATAAACCCTAAAGCCTTTCCTTACCTTCTATAAAAGCTACAAAGATGAAAGAAAGTTATTAAGAAGTAGACAAAGTACTTTTTGCCTCGCATTCTTGGCAATATCTCGCATTTGCATATATTACAACCGTGCCATGAGTTAATGAAAACATATGTAAAGGTACCTATGTATATGATTATTATACTCGTATGTAAGTAGGTACGCCTATGTTGTAGGTATGGAGGTTGTAATACTAGGTAAATGTTTAATAATGCACGCTATATTCACGAAACAAAATACAACATGAGAATATAAAACCGTCTGAAATGAAAGTAATCTGCTAATGTATACTTTAATCTATTTACATCTAGAAATATTAAGCAAAATGGCTTTGAACAAAAACAGGTACACACGCCGACATATCAAGCAATGTATTTGCAGTTTTAGCTGACCTCGCATTGCATATACTTTTCATACAATGAGAAGTCAGTTTATTTTTTAAAATGTGAAACGTTTTGAATACTAAACGTACATCATAAGAATTTCAAAAAGAAGTATGTAGGATGCATTATTAAGTGTGAGCGAGTATTGCATGATATAATTATGCCATTACCATTCCATCATTGGACAACGCGCCTCACAGCTGCGGCGAGTATCGACACGATGACACCGCAGCGATCCAGACGAAGCGTTTCGCCTCGTCGTTTATACCGCTTACGCCGAAGGATTGGAACTTGGAACAGTTTGCTTGCAGTGATTTCTCCGTCCGGTGTCTTCAAGGCTAGAGTGAATAGGCTCATAATAAACTAGTGCGTTTTACCATCAATGACTGCATCACTGCTTACCATCAGGCGGGATCGCAAACAAAAGCAAGTTTTTCTTAAAAAAGAAATTCTTAAGACTTGCCAGGCTTGTCTCGTTCATGAAAACACAATCAGCTTATAAAATTGCCACTGCTGGCATTTTATGACTCTACCCTTTGAGGGGAAATATGTTAATACCTAACACGCAGGCCTAGTGTCGGTCTTCAGATATCTCGTCCTTCCTTTTCTCGAGATTACCTTCACCATTCCCTTCGCTGTTTTGAGAGCAGTGGTGAAGAAATGATTACATAATGTAAAGCACCTTCCTGGGTTCAAACCCTCGACCTACCTATCAATATAGGCCACCAATGCTTTCATCAACAAGCTTTTATCGTCCCACAGCTGGGCACAGGTCTCCTCTCATACAGATAAGGGTTGGGCGTAATCACTACGCTTGCTCAATGTGGGTGGGCGATTTCAGACTTACAGGTTTCCTCAAGATGTTTTCCTTTTAATCAGTTATTAGTGTACAAGATATACTAAAAAATTACATATAACTTAGAAAAGTTACATTGGTACTTGCCTGACCTGGAATCGAACCCGCTCACTCATAATTGAGAGGCTGGTGTTTTAAACATGGTGGCCTAGAACCAATGCTTTACTCGAACAAAAATAACATTGATATTAAATTCATTCGTCAACATTAAACCTAAATAAAACAAAGCTTATAATCTCGCTAAAACCAAACTTGATTCATCTAAATCAATTTATTTTTGTAACATTACAAATAGTAATATTTTCGCTATCTCTCATCCCGACGGATGTACTGCAAACGACGGTAGACGTTTATCAGTATATTTCTATTTCATCGCTGGCTCGACGGGCGGACTACGAGAATATCAACAATGCGCTACGCAATAAATCAAAACAATTGCAACTCACTCACCTTGCTAACGATTCATACATATTCTATTTCTATTACGCTTACACATTAAGCAGTTTTGTAGATAACGTATGTACAGACTCGTACAAGTGAGAAATGTGGGAGCTATGTATAATTGTATATATACCTTTTGGTTGTACGTCTACTGAAGTGTTTTCAGGCTGCTTATATTCCATGATTTTCTGAAATTTAAGTCTTTCCCATGTTAATCAGCGAAGTAAATAAGGAATTCGGAGCTTATATTGTAGGTATATGAAATTATTTTTACTTTATAGAATCAATCCCAACAGTGCAATCATTATAGGTTGCTAAGTAGTGTAGCCTTCCTGCAAAAATTTGTTGAAATTATTCATTCCATTTCAGCGTCGACAAACCAACATTATGATTTAAAATTCTAGTAATTCAAATGTTTGAACTGCTCTATAGTTCTTATTGACTAATTCGACTAACTTTCGCTTATCTTAAAAAATAATCAAGATAATCCCTTAGAATAAGGTACCTGATTATCTTTCAATTATGAATCAGAATGAGATGTATCGCAGCTGGAGAGGAGAAATATCATCTTGCTTTTGGTAATATGTATGTATGTAAGTATGTCTTGGACACCGATTAACTGATTAAAAGGTGAAGGAAAACATCTTGAGGAAACCTGGACTTTAAGTCTGAAATCACCAACCCGCATTGAGCAAGCGAGCTGATTACATTCAATCCTTCTCTGTATGAGAGGAGACTTGTGCCCAGCAGTGGGACAATAAAAATGGTGATGAAGATGACGTATGTATGAAAACAGTTGCGCGTAACTGTAAAATTTCATTATCATTATTTCAACCTGTATCACCCACCGCTAGCCTCCCCTTTATATTGTTTGACGATGTCGTCAACTTTAGAGTCTACAGCAACTAAATGTCTGAATATATTTTTAATGATCCATTTTCTTCCACAGAGTTATGCCGCCTCAGCACCTCCAAAGCCGTCATCAGCACCACCACACACGACGCTCCAGCGCAGTGTGCGCGGCGCTGCGAGCAGTGGTGCGCCCGCACGGGTCATCCCTCGCTTCCACTTCCCCAAAGGCAGACCACCGCCTGGCCACCAGCAAGACCATGCGCTTCATAAAGTACAATCTGCGTTTGCCACCTTCCCCAACAGTCAGGTATGTTGATTTTGTTATTAAGTACACGAGCACTTTCTTCATTTTAAGATTCTTAATAAATATTGTGGTATCGATTGCATATTAGCCCAATATAATCGGCGTGTATGTGTTTATGCACGATAGCAAAGTACAGGGTTTTCTTTAGTTTACAAAATATCTTTATTATCATACAACATTTACACTGAAGTATGCTTACTTACAAAAATAAGTCACATTACACTAATATTATAAGGAAAACTTACAGGCTAGAATCATCTTTATAAGTATACAATAATGATGACTTCAAACTTATTACATCATAACCATTTAATACTTTCTATATTCATATTTATTATTTTATCTTCCAATAACCAATGAAATTATTGTGGTAATTTCATTTCTTAAAGAAAAAAAAAGTTGGAACAAAATCACAAGTAATACATATAACACAGCTCACAGTCCGATCTCGGTATCAATCTGTCAAAAATTACTTCTAATTTCCATACATTTTGTAATTTTTTTGACATTTGCTTGTCGCTGAGATGAGACTGGAAGTAGATTTTGAACTTTTTAAAATACGAGAAGCGGCCTTCAGGTCTAGTCATAAATGGGTACCTAAAATAGTCATACACAATGCCAAGCCCTTGTCTTAAGCTTACTTCATGGCTTGCAGCTTAGCTCCCTAATGTCAAAACAAATCAGTGCTGCGTATCCATACACAACAGGAAGAGGGGCCTTATAGTCGATCCCTGGTGCAAGACTATAGCCACACTGAACTCGTCGGTATTGCTGCAGCCAACCGGACATCAGTATGAGATTGACTGTAGATAGCATGAATTAACTCTATATTCTTCCCTCGCAAACCTATCTCTCTCAAGACTCAACACAGCACAAACGAGGTACCATTTTTCTATTCGGGACTATTGTTCCTCGACCTGGCATAAACTCAAACTGGTTTGTATCTCACTCTCTTCTCTTATTGTTTCCCCTTATTTTCTACCATACCTTCATACTTGTGACATGAGCTTTATCCCTCGATAGTTGTTGTCGTCCTACACATTACCTTTAATGTTGTACTTGTCACGAACAAATAGCACTTTGCAGTTGACGGGCACGAAATATATTGTAACTTGGTGTGTTCATAGCGTGGTAACAAAGCGATAGCAATCTTTTTGAATAACGGTCAAAATTGTGGCTCTCTGACCTCTGTCGTCCTATTTTAATTTACATCTCTCCATTTAAAACGACAGATATCTAAATTCTGATCAAAATTGATTAAAAAATCACAACATCCAATTCATTTACTAGATTCGTATAATTACGAACACTTCCATAATAAATCAATGCTTAATGAAGGTTCTAACTGCTCACGAACAACTTTTCTATTGAGCGTTCGTCGATTAATTTATTCGTAACCGGTGACGTAAGGATTTACGTCAACATTTAATTATACCCTTTAAATAAAAAGATCTTTACCAATACGTGAACGAATTTTGAGAAACCAATTCGGTAAGACATAAGATTCTGTATCAATAAATTGCTTTATAGGCTTAAGAGGTTAACTTCTGTCTAAAACTTTCAGAAAAGGAAACTTTTGAACGTAAACATTTCATTTATTTTATGTATAGAAATTTTATTCAATTTGTTCGTACATTTTGATCTATGTATTTGTATGTGCCAGGCTAAATCACTTGAGTCTGAATATAGCGACTGAGCCTGCCAGATAACAGCACTTAGGCGAGCATTAAACTCTTCTTTTGTTTATCTTTTCGAATGAACCTAATTTAAATTCAAGAAATAATTAAATTCGTTACAATTAACAAACTTTTGAACAAACTTTTTAATACCGGTGTAACACTAAGATCCTTTCTCTTAACGATATGGGAGTACGGCTAAAATGACTTGTATTAAGTCCCAAATCAAAGTAGTTTTTGCCATTCCCGAAATAGTAACTTTCAACATAAACGGCAATATGCAAAGTTGGAGACATTCTAGAAACTCTATTCAAAGGAATACATGTAAATAAGTTACATGAGTGGACCGATGAGAGAAGTGTATCATCCGTGTACGTAAGATTTATAGCGTTGTTTTTCATAAGAAATACAAAATCATTCGCTGTATTTACCTCCATACATATCCATTCCAGTTTACAGAATAAGAGAAAATATTTACTGAAATGTAAAAGCTTCATTATACAGTATGTTAACTAACAGAGGGCGTTCCCGTTAACCCGAAGTAGTATAGCATACATACATGCTAAAAAAAATATTTTCATTCGAAAACAAAATAATAAAAAAAAATTTCCAATAAGAAAATATTCAATAAAAATTTTAAATTGACATGTAAAAGAAACACGCTGTACACGCGAACATGAAAGACGGCAACGTCGCAATTTATTTATACATGACGACTACTATTTTGATTTAAAACAGGAGGTTTCAAATTTATTTCCAATAAGAATTTTTTTTTCGGATTTTTTTATGCTTAATTTTCTATGCTGATATTTTTATTTTAATCTATTAATGATATATATTAACGAGTTTAAGGGAACGCCCTCTGTTATTTAACATACTGTATACTTAATTTCAATATTGTACATAATATGTATTGTACATAATGTATATAATATTTTATTGGGCTTGGTATAACTTTTTATAACAAGATACCCTATACATATTAACGCTCAAAGCATTCCGGCTCATTTCCATGATATGCTGGCAAGCTTTGACTGTAAGAACGTACATGCTATACTTATTTCCGAATCATGGCTGAAACCTTGCCTCCCGTCAACAAGTTACTCTCTGCCCGGTTTCCAGCTTATAAGGAACGATCGCTCAGTCGGTGCCGGCGGTGGTGTTGCCATATATCTCCGTACTCAAATTCCTTACTCTATTGTCAATGTATCGCCTCAGCCACCGCCGTCTAATGCCGGTGAACATCTCTTCATTGAAGTTGAACTTCACCATTCGAAGTTACTTCTTGGTGTCTATTATTGTCCCTCTTTACGCGTTAGTTTCTTTTCTTCGTTTGAACGCCTCCTAGAAATCCTTGTACCTTCTTACAGTCATAGCATATTTATGGGTGACTTTAATACCTGTTTGTTGAAAAAAGACCATCGATCTTCTTCTCTCACTAATATTGTGGCTTCCAATAATCTTTCCGTTCTTCCATTAAGTGCCACCCACCATTTCCCTAACTCTACTCCTTCACTCCTCGACTTAATTTTTGTTTCATCCCTTGATCACGTTGCCAAGCATGGTCAATGTTCAGCCGACGCCTTTTCATATCATGATCTGATTTTCCTTTCATACAAAATCCGTCCGCCTAAGGCTAAAGCTAAAATTCTTATGCAACGCAATTTTGGTGGCATGAATGTTGACAATCTTTGCAAAGATGCCAGCAATATAGATTGGTCTACTCTGTTTGCTTCTGCATCAGTTGATGACCAAGTTAACATTTTTACAACGAAGCTTATTGAGCTCTACGATCATCACGCACCTGTTCGAGCAGTTAAGGTTAAGCATTTACCGGCACCGTGGCTCACAGATGAGATTAAAACGTTAATGCTTAAAAAATTACGGCAAAGTCAAAATTTAAGCGTAGGCCTAATGACGTTAACAGAGAAAGATACATCGCAATCCGTAATCACTGCAACAAGGTGTGTAGGAATGCTCATCGCCACTATATTCATGCTTCTGTCCAAAATGGGGACGCATCCAAAGTTTGGAAATTTCTTAGAACATTGGGGATCGGTAAAACCCGGCAAGAGACTATCCCAAAAGACATAGACATAAATGCTATGAATAATCATTTTACTGCTTCGTCCAATTTTGATAGGACAATAAAACTGAATACATTAAATTATCTTTCTTCTCTTCCGACCCCCAGTTATTCTCCATTTGTCTTTGATCAGTTTTCCGCTTGTGATGTTAAGAAGAGCATACTGTCAATTACTTCCAATGCAGTAGGAAGTGACTGTATCAGCCGTAATATGTTGCTCCCTGTGGTGGATGTTATTCTTCCCGTAATTTGTCATATCCTCAACTTTTCAGCATCTAGTGGGGTTTTTCCTTGCTCGTGGAAAGATGCCCAAATAATTCCTTTACCTAAAAAGTCTAATCCCGAATCCTTTTCTGAATATCGACCAATATCCATCTTACCATTCCTTTCCAAAGTCCTTGAACGGTTAATCCATAATCAAATGAGCACTTTTCTCTCTAAGAATAATCTCCTCAACTCCTTCCAATCTGGCTTTCGTCCTGGTCATAGCACCACCACAGCGCTTCTGAATGTTACGGATGATATAAGGTCAGCCATGGAATGTGGTAATCTGACGGTCTTAGCTTTGCTGGATTTCAGTAATGCTTTTAATACTGTTGATTTCGATGTTTTGCTTGGCATACTTTGTTCTCTTAACATATCTCCATCGGTAATTGACTGGTTTCGTAGTTACCTGTTTGGTCGCCGGCAGCGTATCTGCTTCGGGGAGGTCTTGTCTTCCTGGTGTGATACGTCTGCTGGTGTACCGCAGGGGGGCGTGCTATCACCTTTACTTTTCGCAGTTTTTATTAACTCTATCTCTGACGAACTAATTTCTTCCTACCATCTTTATGCTGATGACTTACAAATTTACTCACGAGCGCCTCTTGGAAATCTGTCTGAGGCTATATTAGCGATCAATCGTGATCTGGCCCGCATATGTGACTGGAGCAAAAGATATGGGCTTTTGGTCAACCCCATAAAGACGCAGGTTATTGTCGTGGGCAGTTCTAGGACGGTCTCTAGAATCGAGTGGACAACCCTACCCCAAGTTTCTTTGGAAAACTCAGTCGTTCCCTTTAGTGAAAAAGTTAAGAACTTGGGAATATATATGGACAAAGCCTTCTCTTGGACTGCCCAGCTGCAGGAAGTTAGCCGCAAGCTATTTGCATCCGCTGCGTCTCTGAAGAGATTACGTAATTTCCTGCCGACTGCCACCAGGATTGCGCTTGCACAGTCACTTCTTCTACCCATCCTTGACTATGCTGATGTCAGCTATCTTGATCTTACCCAGGACCAACTAGATAAGCTTGAGCGACTTCAAAATGTTTGTATAAGGTTCATATTCGGTCTGCGCAAATATGACCATGTATCCGAATTTCGTTTGAAGCTCAAGTGGTTACCAATTCGCCTTCGTCGGAATGCTCATATTCTTTCCCTTCTGTATAATGTGCTTTTTTCTCCTTTCACCCCTCTTTATCTCAAGAATCGCTTTCAATTTCTGTGCAACTCACATACGAAATCTTTAAGGTCATCAGAAAACTTAAAGCTCAAAATGCCTACGCATTCCACAACGTTCCTTGATAAATCCTTCACTGTTCAGGCCCCTCGTTTGTGGAATGCATTGCCAATTGAAATAAAACGTGCGCAGTCGTTGCAAGAATTCAAGAGACTTGTGAAGGAACACTACTTGTCGTTATGATCTTCGTCCAACAAACACTGTTTCGCTAATTTATTTGTTAACTTGTTCTGCTCAGTACCTATGTATTTATTTATGTATATGTATGTATTTGTGTATCTATCTTAGTATGTTGTAGTAATAATATTTGCACCAACGACAGTCCCATTTGTGGTTTGGAAGAATCTGTCCATTCTTTGGTTGCCTGGAAGAGATCGCATTAGCGATAAGGCCGCCCATTGTATGTTTCTTTTTTGTGTTGATTTTTTTTTTGTTCGATATTTGTTTGGTGTACAATAAAGAATATATATAAATAAATAAATACCCTCTGCTTTGCTAGACTTGCCTTACAATGCATTTAAAGCACAAATCAAATCCAAGCTTTGTTCAAAGGCATATTATTCCGTAAATGATAAGAATAGCTGGTCGCTCTGATTAACTCAGGACAATGTTTGTATTCTTTCTCCGGAATTAGCTTACTGACACATTATATGAGTTCATATAATTCACTTTTTATTTTTACAATTCATAAATATGTAAACTGTCACGCACTTTATGCCTGGGTCCTTTATTGAAGTAATGAGTTTTTAGTTATTGACATTTTCATTTATATTGTATATATATATATATATTTTGTTTTGCTTTGCTGGTATTTTGGCGTAGTAGCTGGCATATGGTCAATAATTTCATTGTTATTGTATTTTCTTGTATTCATCACTATACATACTACATAGTATTGTATAAAGTCGTGTGTTTTTTTAAATGAACTGACAGCTGTGCTGCTGGGGAGCTTCTTCCGCCACTTCATCTTCCCAGCGAAAGCACTAGGAAGTGTCGATGGGTGGGCGTTTTGGGGACTCTCTTATGTAATATTGACGTTCAAAAAGTGCTGTCTCTCAGCCTAATTTGAATAAATGACTTTTGATTTTGGTTTTAAGGTACACATTTTATTCCTTTACTAGCTTTAGAAATCCTGCGCGTGAAATTTCTCTTTCTCACAAACCGTTGTCACATCGCATGGCCTGTCTGGTCTGTTATTACTTCAGTTGGTTTTCGCTTCGCGTTCGTTCTTCTTCTATTTTTTCTTTGTGCTTGACGCTCAAGATCCCTAGCATGATGGTAAATACGCTAAAGCCCTTCCTTAAAAATTAGGCTATGAAATGCAAAAAAAAAAAAATCATCCGAGTGATAATTCCATGGATTATCATTTTAGCAAACAAACTCATTTCATAACTCATTTCATTTTCGTACATCTGGCCAATTTTATCCTATCGGTACCCTCACCAAGTGCTCAATTGTGTACCTACATATAAGTAAATACAAATACATGTAACACACCTACATATGTATAATGTGGGTTGGGGGGTGGGTTCCAGGACTCCATTAGGTTACAGGAGCTTCATTAATCGATTTTGTAATTTTCGTCGTACTTAGTCGTTACCATACAAAACTGTTGTAGATATTCCTGAAACTACTTGTATTTCATGGCAATGATATGGTACCGACGTAATGACGTCGATACGTATCTATTCGTAATAAATGAAGTCAAACGAATCATACATCTATTAAAGAGAATTATATCATTGTCACGACAGTGCTATTTATGGAGGTACTTTAATTTAGACGCCATTTTAAATCTATTTCAATTTCGCAACTAGTTGACCTTTTGATTCTTGAAACTATAATGGTGACTAACTTTTATCGCATCATCATTATTAAGCCGTTAGGGTAATGTCGGATTAAGTCCATATACAAAACACGCACTACCACTAGAAGGATTAAAATAATGTGGAAACAGAACCCTTAACACAGAAAGTAGAAGTATAAGTACATATAAAGGTTAGTTGCATGCTACATGGCGCGAGAGAATCGATGAAACCTCAAAACAAAAGTCTCCTAAAAAACCAATTTTCCTACCAAAGAGCCCCAAACCGTATCGATAAATCCAATCTAGTAGGTACAAATTCCATTTAAGCTTCGAATTTGAATCTGCTGAATTTACGATATCAACGCGAAATCTGACGCAAATTATGTTAGGTAGATACACATCGAAATTATAATATGTCTGAACACAACTGTCTACTTACGTCAAATAGCCATTTGAAGGTTTTATTTCACTGCAATGTCATGAGATCTAAAACTATGACAGTGTTTTGTTATTTTAATGCATGCAGTCACTAAACTTAGCGTCATGTTTTGCCCTCCCTGCACATGTTTCATATCCTAGTTTTTACGAAGTGATACAATAACGCGGGTTGGACCACAATTTGATATCTGAACGATAAAAAATAACTAGCTTAACATCTACCCTTGCCAAAATACCGCAAAAACTGCCTTCACGTCGCTCAGAAATATCGGACAAAAGGGGCATAGGGATATATGATATATTGTTCAATAATACGGGACGGTGACAAATATATGAGACATTTATCATTGGCGGACGAAAAATCCTTCGTATTTCAATAAGTTTGAGGAAAAAAAAAACAATCTGAGTTGGGCGACTTCCAAACACGGTAATTTTACCATTGGGCACGGTACTAGCGGATAGTTTATGTAATTGGACGAAGAAGGCTGAACCTGGTTAGCCCCGATATTGGATGGCCCTACCTCAAATTGATTCCGTTCATATATATCTGATATATGCTCAGATTGGATACTTTACAGATGTTTTCCGACATGAAAAGGCTAATGAAATTCGTTTAGATAATAATGCCGAAGAAAAATTGTATCTACGTCCTTAATTCATTCTTTCAAAAACAATTTAGTATTTTCCATAAGTTTGCTTTACGTAATCAAGATTGAAAATCTTCACTATGCAAAAAAATGTTTATGAGTAACTCAATAATGATGAGAATTTGGATTATACATTAAAACACAGATTTATTACATTTTTCACCCAAGAAATCATGCCTAACATGTCCATATTGATCTTTTACTTTGTAATACCACCTATGTAAAACAATATGTTAAATAGATGGTATATGGAATGCAATATAAAATTTAGCATTACATTAGTTACTTATTTCTCTCCCAACTAACTTCTTGATCTAGGAAGTCATCATCATCATCATCCCAGCGTTAATCCCAGTCGCATCCGTAGCTTTTCAGCTTTGGAGTCTGGGGTCCGCTTTACCAGTCTAACTGCTGATTTTTGGCTAAACTTCGACATTTTCCATGAAGCGACTGCCGTCTGACCTCCACAACCCGAAGGCGATATCAAAGCAATGCAGTTAGACCAATTTAGAGATCAATTGTTAGACTTTTGAGGGCTCCAACAACCCGTAACGACTGCCACTAGATGTTCGTTTGGTAACCGGGCCGAGGCACGACCAGACCAGTGCAAATATTCATATTCATGCATACAAATATTTGCACTGTGCGGGGATCGAATCCGCGCCTCCTTGCACAACGGCCGCGTTCGCTACCGCTACGCCACGGAGGCTGTCAAGAATGAAGTTCTTGATCTAGTTAGGTAGTTGTTGGTATTAAAATAATATTTATACATAAATATTATTTTAATACATTGTAATAAACATCTATAATTATACTAGCTTCAAACCATCTTCGGCCGCATGGAATTTTTTGTTCCTCTGCTTCGCAACGCCAGCCCAAGCTTGTACTTCGTTTTCGTTCAGCGTTATTTGCGACTTTCTTTTCTTGTTGCTTGAAATTGGCCTCCCTCAAGGACTCTTAACGTTCCTCAAAAATGACTCATCCAAATTTTAAACCAGACTGCCAGTTCTAAGAAATTAGCACGTTGAAACAAAAAAAATAACCTCTTCAGTCTTTTATTACAAGTATATAGACAATAACAAAAGGAAAGGAAATACATTTACTTAGCAGTCTAGAAAATAAAAAATCTGAATAAAAATCAAATATGTAGTAAGTATGAAGACCGATGTCAGAAAATAGTGGATTGTGTGCCTCTCTCTTCTATCATCATCTCATCAAATTTTTTTAGCATCCCACTGCTGGGCACAGGCCTCCTTTCATGCAGAGAAAGATTGAGCGTAATCACCACGCTTCCTCAATGCGGGTTGGTGATTTCAGACTTCCAGTCCAGCCCGCTAATCGGCGAACACATTTTTTAAAAATAATTGCGATTAGTTAGGAAAATTGGTATCGTTCGGGCCGCCTATTGGTCCGTTCGATCCAAACGATCCCAACTAGTCGCAAACATTTGGCAAAAAGGTGTTCGCCGATTAGGGGGCAGGTTTCCTCAAGATGTTTTCCTTCACCTCGTAATTAGTCATTGGTTTCCAAGATATACTTAGAAAGTATATATAACTTCGAAAAGTTACATTAGTACTTACCTGACCTGGAATCAAGCTGGTGTTTTAACCAAAAGGCCACCATGACGATACCTATACCTATATGTAGATAAAATACTTCCCACCCATGAAATCACGCAACCAGGAGCATCTAGTAACATATTTATAACTCAATTTGCAATTTCAAAGCACAGCAAATAAAATATAAAACATGCACAAACCAAGGCATAGATGACTCTCTAGAAACAGCTCCAATACTTCGAAATGCAAATACGGCGAGAAATGCTTATCTGCTGAAGGTAAGTTTCCGTAGAAGGGTAACGGCGGCACGACTATCTGCCGCAAAAGGCGTGCCAATAGTCAAATGTTTAGATAACCTAATAAGCGGTGGCCTGGAGAAGATCGACGATGCTCAATGTCGGCTTGTTTAAAGAGCGCGGAGATATTAAGAGGGGACTCTATTGGCTTTTCTCCATACAAACATATTCCGCTGTTTTCTTCGTGGATAACGCTTTTAGTGGAATGATTTTTCTTTCTGCAATTTCACACCTTGATTATACGCGTCTCTATTATTTGATTTTTTCGAAAACTTTATTAATAAAAGAAATATGATGTTTCAAAATCCCGCAAAATAACCCATTTATACCGCGATGTTCAGACGACTATTACACAAATGTGATAAGTTTCTGACAAAAAGAAAATAATAAGGGCATAGGTATAGGTACTCATGCTCTAAATGTTGATATAAAAATAATTGAGATCCGTCGTGTATTGAAAAGAAATCAGCGGAATACGAAACATCTTTTGGTCAACGTTTTTGTAGGTAAAATCAGCCTGAGTTGCAACTGTCCCTTTCGCACTTTACGGGGAAAGGTTTAAAGCGGCGCGACAGCAATAGTTTCATCAAATACCTATTTCTCAAATTCCTCGGCACTAGAGTCTACTCTTAATCGGAAAAGTCAAATGTGTAGAATGTAATTATACTCCATTTATTATAGCATTAGACAGAAGTTAAAAAAGGCTCTTTTAAGTGCACAGTTTGCAAAAAAATACAATAAACACTATTACAGTCAAGATTGATGTAGAGTTAAATATTATCAATTTAAATAGCAACTGTCACACCTAATTTATACTTATTTAAGCCATCTACGTTCTTAAATTACATGTCCTTCATTTAATATTATTTATTTTTTAAATAAAATAATGTCGTGTCAATGCTTAAAATCTAAAAGAAGCAGAGGCAGACAACGCCCGAAACGTTTTTTCATGTAACTATAACTCAACCAAATCTAAAATGTTACCTATTCCCTTCCTAAGTTGTGGCAGCACGTGTTTTTTAATTTTGTTGGTTTATAATATCATCTATCTGCAATTGTCAATATTGACATACCGTTATTCGCTTGTGGATACTTGTGAATGCTACGCCTTCTCTCGTTGTTATTGTTGAATATTCGTGGTTTAGTTGTCATTTGTTACTGTTTTTCTGTTTGTTATTGTTTTGTTATTGTTATTAGTGTTAGTTTTGTGTTGTACATACAAAACAGTACGTTTTGTTGAATTATGAACACGGACTATCTCGGTGCAGGTCCAAGTGGCTTGCAAGCACAACATGTACGTTCTGAAACTGCTGGTAAAGCTGAGCAACGTCAACAGCGAAAAAAACGTGGCCCCAACGTTGATCATGAGGTTAAAATATTGTCTCCCAAGAAAAAGCGATCAAAGCAAAGACCTCTTTGTTCTGCAGAAAAAACAACAGTTATAAATATTCATAAAGACGTCAAGGGATCCATGCCAGAAGGTACCCCTGCTTATAAGACGCAGTTAATTAATAAAACTGCAGAAATTGCAGGTAAAGATCATATCCAATGCAGAAATTGCAGGAATTTAAGGATTTTACTATAAAAAATAAATATATTTGAAAATAGCATGCTTTGTGAGGTACTAATATACACTATTAATCATTTTATAGGCATATCTCGTGCAACGGTCTATAATATCCTCAAAGAGTACAATATAAAAGGTCGCCTGCAATCACCCCCTCCTCGCCAACGGAAATACTCAAAATCTGATGAATATGATGATATAACATTAAGTGGAATACGAAGAAAAATTCATTCTTTTTTCTTTGATAATGAATTACCAACATTGGATAAGATTCTGGAAGCCGTAAATAGTGATGAGTCTCTACCCGATTTTAAAAGAAGCACTTTATATAATTTAATTAAGAACAAATTAAAATTTACATATATTAAAAGAAGTAGAAAAAGTGCCCTTATCGACAAACAAGAGATTGTGTTATGGAGGGTGAAATATCTTCATGAAATTAAGAAATTAAGGAATGAAGGAAAAAAAATATATTATTTAGATGAGACTTGGCTAAATGAAGGTACAGTGCTGCTAATATTTATGAAGTCTGGAAGAAGGGGGCTTTACATAACTCGGTAAATAGCTTATCAAGTTATGTAAAACCTCCTTTATGCAAAACAATACAGTGAAGTATTATTAGTTCAACATAAGTTGAATTAATATTGCATTTACATCTACAACTTTAATTATACAAACAGGACACACAAAAAGCAAGGTATGGCAAGACACCACTATTAAGTCTTCAAAGGAAGCACACCGAGCAGGCTTATCAACTGGTTTAAAGAACCCAACTGGAAAAGGGAAACGTCTTATCATTGGCCATATTGGTAAAACTTTTATTTTATTTTTAATTCATTAACAATTGTCACATTACCAAAACATTAATAAAATGACCACTGCATTTTCGGTCACTAAAACTGGTTAAGTCTTAATACTTTCCCTCGGAGAAAGATGTTTATGGTTTTAGAATCATCTGTTCAAGGACATTAATGATGCAATTAATTTCGGTTGCTATTTAAAGGTTAAAATCTATTTCCAGCAATCAAGTATTCTATGCCACCGGTACACAATTATTGATTTGTTTTTATTTCATTTCACAGGATCAACAGATGGGTTTTTAATGGATGGTGAACTAATATTTGAAGCCAAAAAGTGTGATGGAGACTACCATTCTGAAATGGATGCACACAATTTTGAAAAGTGGTTCAAACTAATATTATCTAAAATCGAGAGTGGTTCAGTTATTGTTATGGATAATGCGCCATATCATTCAAGAAAAGTGGAGAAGCTGCCAACTACAGCCACACGAAAGGCAGATATTCAGGAGTGGCTGAAAAACAAAAGTATTCCTTTTGAGGAAAAAGACCTTAGGGCCACTTTATTAGAGAAAGTGAAACAAGTAAAACATTTGTACCAAAAGTTTGTAGTAGATGAGATGGCTAAAGAAAAAAATGTGTTAGTGTTGCGCCTCCCACCTTACCACTGCGAGCTCAACCCAATCGAATTAGTATGGGCTCAAGTGAAGGGATATGTAGCACAAAACAATAAATGTTTTAAATTAGAGGAAGTGAAGCAGTTGCTCCCTCAAGCACTCACAAATATAACTGCAGAGAAATGGCAATCTTGCATTGCTCATACGATTAAAGAAGAGGAAAGATTTTGCCAACTTGATGGTATAATGGATAATGTTGTAGAAAGATTCATTATTAACGTTGGTGAATCTTCTTCATCATCATCAGAGGATGATGAATAAAGAATTCACATATCTATCACATCCATTAATTATATCATTAAGGTGGCAAAACCTTTTCCCTTATTTAATAGCCTTAAATAATAGTTTTTAATAAACTGATTGTTACTATTTTTTTTCATTTCATGTATCTATTCCAAGCATCGTCATGAGTAGATACATAGAATACGCTTTGCCATACATAGAAGTCATACACTTACATTAAAATCACATACATTATTTGTTAAAATTGTTCGAACTTGACTTCAAAATAAAAGGTTTTGTACTCCTGCTTCTGCGAGCCTCTTTTTTCTAATGTTATAATAAATGGAGTATAGAAGAAAATTACTTGGCATGGATTTGTTTGTTTATATGCTGGTTTTGTTTTTACACGCTTTGAAGAGCCGGTTGCTTTTGTTTTAAAGCTCTAATGTCACCTCGTTTTCGAGCCAAACGATCGATCGTGAGAACATGATCGTGATACGTAGCAATCGTTGTTTACTTATTTATTTGTTTACGGACAGCCAACAAAGTATACAACAACAACACAAGCTAAATATTGTTTCTTTTTATACTGTAGGTACAGTGTTTGTTAAAAATATAGTACTACGGGATCTTGTCGCTTTTTGTTTTTTTTTTTAATAATTATAATGTAGCGCTTGACCGCAATCCCGCCTGATGGTAAGCAGTGATGCAATCGTTGATGGTAAAGCGCGCAAGTTTATGAAGAGCCTATTCACAAAAAAAAATGAGTGCATGCATGATGCAATGTTAAACCTAACAACACGACCAACGATGCTGCGCCAGAGGGAGATTGATCTGGAGACCCTCCACGACCAAACTCCCGACATAACAACAGTTGGCGCATGGTACCTAAACCTACCCGGCACACATTGCAACATAACTGCTCAGACTCGTCCTCCGTGCGGCTTCACCAGAGTTCAAGTCGGAACACGACGAATCGCTTGGTGGCAAGACTTAGTCTGGTTGGTGGTATCTTCTGCCGACAGCCGATGTTGTGGTCTACCAACAAGAATTTATTGACCAAGTAGATACGGTATGGTTTATAAAACAAAGCTAGATAATAAGACTTTTAGATCATTCAAATATTAAATTCGTTGACTAAATAGCATCAATCAAAAAGCACATTTTTGCTGGAAGCCAAATGGTCATTCGTAAAATGATTCAGCGGCAAATATGATCTACACGTCTATTCATTTCGTTTTTAAGAAATTATTTGATGACAGCTATACTTAAATAAAATAAAATGTGACATACGATCAAAAACCACAGTGAATAATAAAAATTAAAACGTTGAAATGCAGCATTATTTTACTTTTTACGACATTTTCCTGTAATACATTGACGCAAATGAGCTAGACAAAAGCTCTCAAGCTGAGTTATTGAAACACGTTTTAAATTCTAGTAATAACTTATGGTTTGCATCCCTGCTCAAGTTAAATGAGAATTTTTTGAGGTCATCCAGTCGTAATATCTCGATAGGTATTCTTCGAATATTGTAAATCCTGAATAAATTACTTCCTTCCAGTTTTACTTAGTTTCAAGGTATTGGTGGTATAAATTTGAGATCATTATTATTCTCTGCAGACTAAGCATTTTACTAATTAGACAACAATTAAAATTATTAACCTGTCCAGAAAGACGTCTAAATCTGTACAATTTAACAAAACAAAATTCATTATTACTTTAGTTGTTACCGTCAAAGTTGGGATTAAATTTTAATGGCGTAAATGTTGACGTGTGTCCAAAATAGCTGGACTTGGGCCAAATAAAGCGGTGCTAATTACAAATTAGTAACGCGGTGACAGCCTGACACTGATATTATAGCATTAACATAAACACTATCCCCATTATTCCTAAACGTTGCTTAAAGTTAACTAGTGATTAGTGACTGTTTAAACATTCATTTTTGACATTTGCACGTCACTTAACTTTAATCATGGTTTATGAATAAACCCTTTAAACACTGTGGTGTTCATTCATAAACGATGATAAAAAGTTAAGTGGGGTTAAAAGGTCAAAATGTATGGTTAGAGATAAATAAGGGGCAAAATGCTTAACAATAAAGAGATTTTGGTCCGAAAAGACATACCCGCATATTTCAATCCCTAAACACCCGTTGTCACGTTAAGCAAGCGGCTTGTTCACAAAGTCATTAATATATCACAAATGCTCGAATTCCCGTCACACAACACGCCTATACATCAGTGCTCGATGGACCATTACCCGGATAGAGCCGCTCCCAATGTTTTCGCTCGGTTTCAGTCAGCCGAGACCGGGACAACAGAAGTACGATTCTGTAAGCCTCACAGCGTGAAAAATTAGAAGTGAACGTGGAGTGAGAAAAGTCATTCCAACTAATTTTAGAGATTGACACTACTGGCGCCGATTCTGTTGTTCACTAACTAAACTAATTTTAAGTTATCTGCATATTTTTCTTTCCATATCGTTCAGAAAAGGACAGAAGATAAAATGTCAGTTTAGACCTGTCAAATTAGTGCGCCCCTGACGTAAACTGGCGTATTTTAGTCGCCATGTTAATCATGTTGTGTTGTCTAAACTGTCTACGGAGTATCTTAATTTGACAGGATTAAATTAAAATGTTATCTTCTGTCCTTTTCGTAATGAAATGGAAAGAAAAAGATGCACATAACTTAAAATTAGTTTAGTTTGTGAACAACAGAATTGGCGCCATTGACAACTCACTCTTTTTTTTTTTTGACTCTGTGGTAATGCATTTTGGCACCATACCCCGAAGGGCGTGTGTGGGACTCGCCCAGCCGAAGCCGGAAATACCCACTAAACCCACAGCGCCACAACGACTTCCCCTGAGTGGCGGGGTCATGGGAAATCGGCACAGCCTGAACAACCAATCCCCCGCCGGCGATTCCCACCAAAAGGCGGGCCCACAATGGTCCCCCCATAAAGAGGGGCTGGGCTGGGTACGTCTTTTTGTGCGAGAAGACGCAGCAGCCAAGGGCTTTTTTAACGAGGTGTCCTTCCTCTTAGCCCGACTCGTTCGCCCGGAAGCAAACGGGGCCCCCAGCTCCTCTCAGTGAGGAGACCGGGTTGCCCGACGGTGACCCGGAGTTCGGGTCACATCAGCCACCTGGAGTGGTAGCCGACCCGCCGCAAGTGTGACCGCCGAATCGGTCCCCGCGTCTGGTTTTAGTCCGCGCCGGTAAACCGGTAACCCCCATATCTGGGGGCCGTTCCCCTATCCGCCACCTGGGGACGCGTCCGATGGCAGGCCAGAAACTGCACACGAAATTGACAACTCACTCTAAGCTAACATCACCCAACTCTTCACGGTGAGTCTTTTAGAGACAGATCGGCACCCTAATTGCGTAACACGCTATAACTATCAGTTGGAATCATTTCGGAATATATTGCTAATCCATTGCTCCATGCGTTCAAAAATCTGTCTGCTCAACAACGTCAATAACGCAATGAATGTTATTGAACTGTCAAAATGAAATCCATTGCTACTGATAGTGTGTTACTCAATTAGCCTGCTGGGTCACTCGGTATACATCGCCGTACAGCTGCTGAACTAGTTATTCGCTATACAAACAATTACACAATAGGAGTGTTCATAATCTCAAATAAGTTACTTACATTAGTTTACTTTAATGGCATACTTAAGAATATAAAATAAATCTTCTCAGTGAAGCAAATGCGTAACACGCTAACAGGAGAAATGGGTTTCCTTTTGACATTTCAACAACATTCATTGCGTTATTTATATTGCAATGCAGTGGACAAAATTAAATTTAAGTTCAGTGCATCTTTTTCTTTCAATTTCATTAAGAAAAGGACAGAAGATAAAATGTTTCTGACCTCTCTGTTTCTCTCCTCTTCTTAATGAAATTGCAAGAAAAAGATGCAAAGATGCACTGAACTTCAATTTAATTTTGTTCGTGAACAAGTGAATTGGGGCCAATATCCTTCTAAATTGTTCACATTATGATTGGTAGTGTGTTATGCAATTAGAGTGCTACAGACTTCACAACATTGTGTAAAAACTGGTGCAAGTTAACTACCCGAGGTACCCATACCAAATACTTTGTTTGACTGTACAGGGAGCTATCGGCCGAATGATGCTACTAGTGCACTGGCAATATGCCAGACTTGCAGTCTTATTCTGTAACCGTCTCACCGTGAAAACTTAAGTCAAATGAGTGTGGAGTGAGTTGTCATTGTTGCGAATGTTAAGGGCTATATTTCACCGGGACACCATGGCGGCGCAACCAGTCGCCGATACCACAGATTACAGAATACTACGTAGATGCCAACAAAATGTAAACAGCTCTATAGGGAGTTACTCACCTGGTGTACGTTTGGTTGTGCAACCCTGTATACATTTTGTTCGTAGCGGCAACTGGTTGCGCCACCATAGTGTCCCGGTGAAATATTGCCCTAAAGGATTGACAGTTCACTCCACCCGACTTTTCAAAGTGTGTTTTTTACGGAATCGATGGCTGAGAATGTATATTATTCTTGCTGAAGCCATGCTCTATCTGCAAATAAGGCGGTAAACAAAAAACTTTATATTAGTTTTTGGTTAAAATATTCTTTTATCTTGGAAAAAATGTTATAACTTTCAAATTCGTTGTTTGAAACTTAGTTCGTTAGTCTTTATTGGTTTGTTAAAAAATTATAGTTCCAGAACTGTTTCGTCTTGAAGGAGGCTTATTTTAAAACAAAATTATCTGTAAAAGTAGGTTCGTAATTTTAAAGCGTTCTTTTTTGCATTTTCAGTCAAGTCTTTCGGGTTTCATTAACGTGTCCCAACCATCGATTACTCGCCAACCTAAGCCATAAACATACCATAGTCCATTTATCTTTTTTTTCCGTGTTCCATTCTCGTATTCTCACAATTCTACACAGTTCTCGTCCAATCGGGTGCGCAGATTTTGTAAAAAGCCGTTATAAAATTCAGACAACTTAAAAAGAGAACATGCATTTGGCTTTTGTTCTGAACGGTATGGTCCGCAGTTCATAAAATGTTGTTTGGCGCCTTTAACCGAACGACGCGGAACGGATAACCGACGATTTGCTTCACTAGTTTAGTTTCCTACCAGTATTCGTCAGCTGTTCACAATAGATGCTTTACACAACTTGAAAACTGGGTTACCTTGCCGTTTTGTACAAAGAAAATGGTATAAACTTGCGTAATTGTTTACCGAGAGCAGAGCAAAGTAGTAGCGGCCCTGTGGTAACAGCTCTGATTTACGAATCGTAGGTCGAATCCAAACAGGCGAAAGAAAGGGAGAGAAAAGGGGGGCATATATTTCCAGGTTCCATATCTACCCATATTTGCCTCTCTCATGCTGCTTGGTTGAAATTCCCATATCGGTAAACAGTACCACCACCACTATCCATACTAATCCATACTAATATTATAAATGCGAAAGTAACTCTGTCTGTCTGTCTGTCTGTCTGTTACGCTTCCCCCTTCTCTCAACCGATTTTGGTGAAATTTGGCACAGACAATTTTTAGATCCTGAGAAAGGACATAGGCTTTCATCCCAGAAAAATTTGTTATTCCTGAGGGAAATCTAAAAAGCGCGATATAACCGAACTCCACGCGGGCGAAGCCGCAGGCGGAAAGATAGTTTACTAATAAAAATACCATAAACATTTTACAACCACTCATAACTTGTGGTATTAAGTATAATAGCACAGCAATTCACTTTCACTGGATCAATTAAATGATTAAATCTTTGTTGTACTATGAAATAAAAACTCTCTCACATTTTAATTGTGATAATGTCGCTTGTTGACTAAACCATCGCTTTAAGAAAATTAATTACGTCAGAGTACCTAATAAAGATCAATATCTGACTTAACACTTTCCAGTATTATTATATTTTATCCAATATTACCTCCTTTCTTACAATACATTACTAATTATCAGATGTTTTTTTTTTTTTTTTATAATGTTGGAGGAAAAGAAATTGAGGTATGGATGAATGGTGACAGCTAGACAGTTGGTATTTTCACAAATAATATATTTCTGTTGGCGCTATAACAATAAATACTTACTAAAAACAGTTTTTCTTTTTTTTAATTATTGTATGTAGTATATACGAAACCTCTCGTGTGCAAGTCCAATTTACTCTTTGGGCGGTTTTTTTAATAGACATGTTATTACAGCATCAATTTAGAATATTTTGTCTTAACGCTATTATTAAGGATACAAGCGAGCTTTGACTAAAATAAGAAAGCCGATTTTGCGTCAATTCTACCTACAAATTAGAATACAAAATAAGGTGTCAAAGCAATATTTATATGCAAATCAAACTTAGATCTCATATATTTACTACTAGCTTTTCGCCCGCGGCTTCGCCCGCGTGGGGTTCGGTTATATCGCGCTTTTTAGATTTCCCTCGGGAATATCAAATTTTTCCGGGATAAAAGGTAGCCTATGTTCTTTCTCAGGGTCTAAAGATTGTCTGTGCCAAATTTCATCAAAATCGGTTGAGAGGTTTAAGCGGGAAAGCGTAACAGACAGACAGACAGACAGAGACAGACAGACAGACAGAGACAGAGTTACTTTCGCATTTATAATATTAGTATGGATATAGTATAGTATGGATAACTAATTTTAAATAATGTTAACTTTTTAAGCACTAGTTTAAATAACTTGTACTTCAGCTAGATACTTATACTTATGATTTACAACTTTTCGAGAATGTTCAAACCAATATTATAAAGGAAGAAAATTTGATTGTTTGAATGATTGTTACGTTTACATTTCGCATATAATTAGAATTAGACCATGTAGCGGGTTCTATAAAATGCCACATACGAACAACGCGTATTGAATTAGGACATAAGATACTTTTTATCCCAATATTCCCAAAGGATCGAGAATTATCCCTTAACTTGCCGGTAACTTGACCCTTAATATAACTTATTTGCATGTCCATATCCACCCCATAGAGAGCAAATTTGGCTCATCTCGAGTCCATTCACAAGGGTTGAGAACTGGGTTTAATGGCCCAAGTTGAAACAGTTTGCCAATCCAGCAAGTCTACGTACTACGTATATAGCATAGTAAGTAAAGATAACGCAGATACTAACATTGATGCGGTGTATTCAAAATAGCGAATTAAGCATTGTCTGAGGTCTTTGTACTATAGGAGTTAGCAGTTCGAATCAAACTCTTTCCTCACCATTATCATCATCTACTTCGCCCACTAATGAGTATAAGCCTCTCCCATAGGCCTCTCTTTTCTTGTAGCAATCCCCACGCTTCTGTGCTGCCTTATCCAGGTTCATGCCGCAAAGAGGACTACCACGTATGAACTCTCCGCTAGAGGCACTAGTAAAGCAGGGGTTGGCTACGCGGGTATTTTTCTATTAAAATAATGTTGTGAATATTTTGCAATATCTAAGATTAATTCATGGCTATTACGAGTAAAGGGTCAATCAATGTATGTCAGTGCCTCAAAGGCGGACCTAAGAAAAAATGGCGCAAATTACAAAGTACAAAGAACAGCTATTTCATAGGTTACAAACATATTTTTAGGTTTTTGTATGTAAATATAATTTAAATGTAAATTTCATTGTCAGGTCCGTAATAACACTTCGAGAGCTATACTTTAGGGCCTTACTCGACGGTGACGCCAACTAGTGAGCACAAAAACGGCAGCCCTCATTTTAACAATGTCGCCGCCAGACGACAGTCCGTCTCCCAGTCCTCCAATCAAACTTCCTACTTGATTCAAACTCGTTCAAAGTGAAACAGTAACATTGCGGACAATGGAACAACAATACGACTTGTTAATCGCATTTAAAGCTCTTCACGACATTATCCTAACCTAATTTTTAATTAAGTCTGATCTTACAACAGTGTACATCCACCTGCACAATGTATTTCACAAGTGTACCTATTTCTTATAGTAATCATAAATTCATAATCACCTCATAAAACTACATCATTTGGGTTACCACTCCCGCCCGTAAAAACTGTGTGCACCGTGCTTTAGGCCGCTGCCTCGAATCTTGCGGGCAGCGGCGCGGCGGCGGCGCGGGAGCCGGGCGGACATCGAAGACCCGTTCTCGAAACTAGCGGGTAGATCACGCGTCACTATAGCCGCGTAGTGTTGTGTTCATGATTGTGTCGACGAGATATTTGTTTTTATTCGCGAAAGAAATGTCTGAACAAAGGCGGCAACATCTTTTTGATTTAAATTTATTCCTAACGCTCGATCACCGCTCGCTGCCCGCAAGATTCGAGAGCTAGAAGTACACCGCCCGCTACCCGCCACCGCCCCGCTGCCGCGCCGCTGTTTTCGAAAACAGGTCCGTTTGATTTTACGCATAAGATCCTGCCGCTCACTCGCCGTCGCCGCCGCCGCCCCGCTGCCCGCAAGATTCGAAGCAGCGGCCTTAGGTTGCCACAGCCTTTATTACAAACAGAGTAAATAGTTCCACTCACTAGCACGTTATGTTTTAAGTAAATCACTAACCGCACAGTAAAGTAAACCACTGACCGCTCTTTATGCTCATGTCTTTATGTAAATAGGAATATGTAGTAAGAGCAGATTTTTCCAACACTAAGGTCCGTATTACAGAAGGAAACTCAAGCATTGATCTCTGCTTAAGCATTACTTAAAACTAGTTTCAACCAATCAAAAGGCTTCAAACGAGACTTAAGTAAAGCTTAAGTTTTGAGTGACGTTCTGTAATACGCACCTTAATCCGTGGAATGATTTTCATTTTTGTTTTGTTCATACATACAAAATTTGGCAGTTATCGATAGTCATTTTAAACAAATATGCCTTGGGTGATGTAAGTGCGTAGGAAAGTCTAGGACATGTCACATCATGTCTTTGTATTCTTTACTTTTTTCTATTTCTACCTCTAAGTATGACTAGCCACTTCATCCACGCCTTTCTTGTTTTCCACATTATCGTCGTATCGCATCCCCTTTTAGTTTCTTTTCAGGTATTTACTTACTTTTTTCTATTTGCTCGCCTAGCTCCTAAGAATCTAAGCGTTAAATAACCTGGGTTTCAAAAAAAAAATGTATACAAATTGCAAAACGATTTTCTCAAATCCGACTAGTAACTGGTTAAACTGGTGGCTCCAGGGATTACCGCGCTTAAACAAAAGAAAAAAAGAATCACTTCAGCTTTATTATTAGGCATAGATAAAGTGTAAATAATTAGGGAGAGTGGCGAGGTAGTCTATTTAGGTATAACCGAGAGTATTATAAATGTCTACCTAATTCCTTAGGTTGGCAATAAGGTATATTTCCACAAAAAAAAAGGAATATTACTAGAGTCTAGACCATATCATGCTGATGTAATGACACATGACCACCTACTTAGCGTATCGACGGCAAAAAGATCAATTATGTTTGTCAAAATTTAGCTACACGCCGAGTGCGCTCTCATAGGAACGTATTACAGAACGTCACTCAAAACTCAAACTCCACTTAAGTCTCATTTCAAGCCATGATTGGTTGAAACTAGTTTTAAGTAATGCTTAAGCAGAGATCAGTGCTTGAGTGACGTTCTGTAATACGGACCATAAGGTCCTCAAGTGTGCGACGCAAGAATAAAAATGGACCATATCTGTGGAAAGACGCGGCAAGATACTACCAACTGTTAAGTTCTAAATTCTAACCTAAGTTTACTTATTATTATATAATATACTACTGTTTGGGGCACCTAAATATATAAATAAATACGATGCGCACTGACTATCTGAGCCGTTCACAAAGACTTTGATGGCAATCATGATTATTTTCTAATGAACTAGCTTTCCGCCCACGGCTTCGCCCGCGTGGAGTTCGTTGATATCGCGTTTTTAGATTTCCCTCGGGAGTATCAAATTTTTCCGGGATAAAAGGTAGCCTATGTCCTTTCTCAGGGTCTAAAGATTGTCTGTGCCAAATTTCATCAAAATCGGTTGAGAGGTTTAAGCGGGAAAGCGTAACAGACAGACAGATAGACACACAGACAGACAGAGTTACTTTCGCATTTATAATATTAGTATGGATTACTAGCTTTCCGCCCGCGGCTTCGCCCGCGTGTAGTTCGGTTATATCGCGCTTTTTAGATTTCCCTCGGGAAGATCACATTTTTCCGGGATAAAAGGTAGCCTATGTCCTTTCTCAGGGTCTAAAGATTGTCTGTGCCAAAATTTCATCAAAATCGGTTGAGAGGTTTAAGCGAGAAAGCATAACAGACAGACAGACAGAGTTACTTTTGCATTTATAATATTAGTATGGATATACTACCTATATAATGAATTAGCAATTAGGATTGTTTTCATAGATTTACCTATTTATGAATGAGTCGCTACTAAGTAATTAGTTATTTAAATGTATTCTTATATGCAAATATCACATTCACACCTTTCAAGGATAACAAGGATATTGTGCTTATCCATCTACTTATCTATGGTCACGTATGGCCATCCCACATGTATGCACTAGGTCTAGCGGTAATTACTATACACCAGCCAGGGGTGACGAACCTCTGGCGCGCGGACTATATTTTTATTCAAATCTACCTACGGCGTGAAATTTAATTCATCTTATTAATAAAGTCCTTACCTACTGTCTTATTTAGGTAATTCTATTAATCCGTCTTATTTTTCACATAAGCGCTGCGACACGCTAAATGAATAGGCCCACCGATTACAGGAAACATTTGAAACAGCAACATCATTTCCAAATTTTGATTTCAAGATTAGACGAAAGTAAAATTTCGGGTAGAGGATCATTGTAGGCTTTAGTATTGTTCATAGTGATACAGGTTAGATAATTATTTTACATTTTATTCCTATACTAGCTTTCCGCCCGCGGCTTCGCCCGCGTGGAGTTCGGTTATATCGCGCTTTTTAGATTTCCCTCGGGAATATCAAATTTTTCCGGGATAAAAGGTAGCCTATGTTTTTTCTCAGGGTCCAAAGATTGTCTGTGCCAAATTTCATCAAAATCGGTTGAGAGGTTTAGGCGGGAAAGCGTAACAGACAGACAGACAGACAGAGTTACTTTCGCATTTATAATATTAGTATGGATATCACATAGATTTATTCAGACTCGGCGCTTACATTTAACTAAAGTATGAAATAAAAAAAAAACGAGCTATCTCATTTTCACCCACGTAAGATCTTTTGAATTTAGGTATGTGTCTGTCCCTTTTTATTGACGCCTTTTCGTTTCATCGACTTTTAAATTACAATGTTGCTAAAGATGTTTTTTTACTTTAAAAAGTTTCAGCACCTCTGCCAATTGCTACAAACCATCCTATTAAAGACCTAGTACGGTTGACTGACGAATGTATTAAAATTCTGCAATTGTGAGTCCTCGTTGCATAATTACGTGCAGTCACAGTGTTGCAAACAAGCGCAGCTGTCGTCAGGGGAAAGCGGAGAAAACAAAGATGCTATCGTTTGCTGGTCTGTGCAATGGTATTAGTATTCTGGTCTTAGGAAGTCCTCTTTCTAAGTCAATATATCTCATATGTCTACGTTGAAAGACTTTTTAAATATACCAAAGACACAGATATGTTGCGTTTCAAACAGCCGTAAGTATGTTTTGGGCATGTTGCTAATCTTTGAAATTTAATTATCAATCCATAGATCGTCTTATAATTTATAACCCATAAATGTTTCGCGTAAGCCCGAAAGTAATCGAACGATCCCGCAGAGTAATTGCGTAGGTAACAAATTATGAGTAGAAATGGGTTTCATTTTGACAGTTTGACTACATTCATTGCGTTGTTTACGTAATTGAGCAAACAAATATTTGGAACGTATGAAGCAATGAACTAGCAATATTCTTCAAAATTATTCCGATTGATAGTACCTAATAGTGTGTTACGCAATTAGGGTGCTGAGGGTGCCCGAGATGCACATGTGATCCGCAAAAATATAAAGTTAGGCATAGTTCACATTGGCCCGGAGTCAGATCTTCGGGCCGAGCCCGGGTCACACTCAACGCAGGGCTCGAGGGAATCGAGTGTTTTTAGTGGGTATTCCCGGCTCCGGCCGGGCGAGTCCCACACACGCCTGTCGCCTAGCTAGCGGCGGGTACGGTGCGTAACGCATTTTCACTCGTATAAAAAAAAAAAAAGGCATAGTTCACATTACATTCGGATGCAGTAGTCTATGGTTCCTATAGTTAGCAGAAGTCATGTTTTATGATTATTGGAATAAAATTCAAACCCGTGTAAAGTTTAAATATCAAACACATTTAATTAACACAAATAACAGCAATTCTACTGTAGTCTGTAAGACTTGAATTGTTGTTATTTGTGTACAGTTTTCATTAATGTGTATTCATTTTTCTCACATATTATATACCTACGTAGGTACTTACCATATTTTATTTATTTATTTTACTTTGTCTGTCAGTCTAACATGCACTCATACTCGTAGCAAAGCACTATAATAAATACCCGTTTGACGTTAGTCATCCTAACTATCTATTCTATTTAATGAGTTGAGCCAGTCTCCTAAAAAGTTGGCAACACTTAGCTTATACCCGACAGTGGCCGATGATCAACGAGCGACGACGATAATTTAAATTTTACGATTATTATCCTCGCTATTACAGCGAGTCTACGACTGAAAACAATTTTATTCTTCAAGTCTTCTGTTTTATGGAAATGACTATGTACATAGTTACTTTTAGTTCTCCTCTTCAACAACAACACAGAGAATGTATAATTATTCAAGATTGTTACCTAAGCGTAGCCTTCTTAGGTATACGAATTGAAATACAAAATAAAAGAGTCCATTTGCACTTATAAAAACTTATCACGTACAGTAAGAATTTCCATTTTTAAATAATTTCTGATACGGTCAGCAACAAAAATATTTAAATAAAATAACTCGCTCAGTGATTAAGATTTAGAAAACTGAAGCGTAAAGTCACAAACTTCAACACTCATTAACATACCAAAAATATTTCAAGCCTTGGTTACGAATTTTAATATCCCTTCAAAAACGTCGCAAAAATGTCAACCCAACATTAATAACACACATGCACAAAAACTCGCAAGTCTACAAAAGCAATGAAAAAAATCAATGTTAACACCTACTATAAATCAAAATGTTAACTCTTAACAATTTGTCAGCGAATCTGCGCTGTCGGAGGACGTGGGACTCTTCTCACGGATATTACGACATGTAACATAATGCAAATGACGTCCTCAAATACCCATTGTTCCGTATTTACGACGACGCGCGACGGCGACGGGAAGTGATTACAAGTAATTGTGGTTTTTATTCAATTATTTATTGCGATTTCTACACAAAGTAACATGTTTTTACCTGATGCGCGGCGATATGCAGACACAAAATCAGTTACCTAGTAATTAATTTAGGATATCTATTTCATTGCGCCATTTTATTTAGCGCCAATTTCTTGTTGGTGTTGTCTATGCTAATTATCTTTTTATAAGGTGCCAGAAATACAATAGTTAGTACGTCGTAACCTTTGTTAGATTATAATTGTTGGTTAGACAATTTACAGCGTACGCTACTAAAAAGTAGGTTGAATTTAATTTAATATATTGGAGCTTCGTAAACCTATTATAACTGCCAAAAAGGGCCTATTTCTTCAGAATATTTTTTAATTGATGAATGCGTTCCATTTTTAAATTACAAGTCATTTATCGACGCTTTCAAAGACTAATTATAACTCTGTAATTAGTTTCTTAAACGCATTCCTAAGAATTATGTCATTGCAGACCGATTTGGTATCGGAAACGCCATCACGGGCGAGTCCATCAAAGGGTCGCTTGTTCGACAAGCCGAGCCCACTTGGCGGTCGTTTCGCGACCTCTTTCCCTATTCAAAACATTTGGGTCAATCGGAGCACGGTGCAACTAAAGTATAATACGATATTTATGACGTTACAGCTTGTGGCCTTTTGTGACTTACGAAACGCGACGTAAAATATGAATGAACGTATTGTAGGACCATTGAAGAACTTTCAGCGAGCAGTATTAACAATTTTTAGAGCAGAAATGTTGATGTTATGAGTTTAAAAAGTTCATAGCGGGATTGCAGAAGAACTGCATTGTAGATGTACGCCTTTGTTGGATTAGGCATCCCAAAGCACCTTATTCTCAATTAGAATTTACGATTAAATACTGGTGCTGTTCGGGAACTTAAAACATTTAAACGGTTTCTCCGAAAGGCACGAAATTTTGTTTCAGTGAAGTTAGCGGAAGTGCTCAAGTGCCTTTCGCGGAAGTGTTATTCAAATCTATGCTCTTAAGTGGAATACTTCATAAGAACAACAAGACACCCTCCCTAGGTCGTGCCTAATACAAGCATTTTATGAGGGTGGGCTCATAAACTTTAAATCGGTCAGGTGTAGATCAAATAGATAAAAAAATTTCTGCAACATCAGCCGCCGATTCCCTTATTCACAAACTAAACTAAATTTAAGCTCATTGCATCTTATTCTTTTTATTTAATTAAGAAAGGGACAGAATTTAAATATTGGTTTCCTCCTCCTCAAGTCGTTCTCCTCATTACTGAGGGTAGTGATGTCCCTGTGGAAATATCCTCTTCTTCACAATAGTTCGCCATTTGTTACGATCCCTGGCCGCGAGTATAGCATCAAGCATGCTGGTGTCCAGAGGTGAACGAATTTGGTCAGTCCACCTTATTGGACTGCGACCTCTAGAACGTCGTCCATCCACCTTCCCAGTAACCATCAGATGTACGAGGTTGTCTCCGTCCTTTCTGGCAATATGGCCAAAATACTCCAAAATTCTTCGAAGGCAAACAGAGGAGAGTCTTATTATGACACCTAGCTCTCAAAGGATTGATGCCGCCACGATGTTTGGATCACGATCGCGGTGTTTGTCTTGGAATGCTGTCCAAGGAATTTAAAGCATATTTCTCCAGCACCACATCTCGAAAGCGTCAATGCGGTCTCGATCGGCTTTCTTGATTGTCCACGTTTCCTAACCATAGCTGAAGATAGAGAAGGTGAAAGATCTGACTAGTTTCATCTTAGTTTTCCGTGAGATGTTGCGGTCACGCCACAATTTCTGAAGCTGAGAATAGCATTTTTGACCATTCTCTCATTATCTCATTCGCTCATTCATGGCCAAAAAATATTAGTTTAGTCCTTTCAAATTAGTCCTGACGTAAATTGACATAATTTTAGACGCCATGTTTTAATCACGTCTAAACTGTGTATGGAATATTTTAATTTGTCAGGACAAGTCAGATGTTTCTTTAAAATAAGCGTTGCCCCACACTAGGAATTTCTCCCGTATCGTGGGTGCGTTTCCAAACATTTAAACTCATATATACAAACAGCCAGACCCGGAAAAACTACTTGTAGACCATACACATATAACATATTTGTTCCGTGCGGGAATCGAAACCGTGACACGTATTTATGAGGAGAGAGAAAAGGACCGTCACGTTGCTGTAGTGGCGGCAATCGCTATTCCTGAACTTAAGTTTCTGGACGTGATTTCTGGGTCACGACACTTTGCCCGACCTGAAAATCTAACCTTTCTGAAATTTCTCAATAATAGGCCGGTGTCTGAATGGTACCTACAAGACTGGAATTGGCGATTTTCACTTTTCTGACTTATCGACTCCTTGACAAATCAAAAATGCCTATAATTGATTTATCCATACTAATATTATAAATGCGAAAGTAACTCTGTCTGTCTGTCTGTCTGTCTGTCTGTTACGCTTTCCCGACTAAACCCCTCAACCGATTTTGATGAAATTTGGCACAGACAATCTTTAGACCCTGAGAAAAAACATAGGCCACCTTTTATCCCGGAAAAATTTGATGTTCCCGAGGGAAATCTAAAAAGCGCGATATAACCGAACTCCACGCGGGCGAAGCCGCGGGCGGAAAACTAGTATAAAATAATTGCATTGAGTAACTCTACAAAAATCACTCGTCTCGCCTGTACAATGTAATTTATTTAAATTCTGGGTCACTTCCTACTTTAAGACGCTGTGAATAGCAAACTTTTAGGTATTTGAGGGGGTGAAGCAGACGAAGTGGGACACGACTAGCCCCGCCCACTGCGGGACGCGGGGCGCTCCGCGCGAGTACATCGATGCGTGAGGTGAGGCGTCGTGCATCGAGAAATACGCACGTTCTATTAAATCTATACCAACCATTCTCTTCCATCTACATTTAGAAGCGTAATTTCACAACCCAACCGCGACGTATGGTTGGCTCTGTTAGTTACAGTCCCGGTTCGCATTAGACGAGCAGCAGGTTCGAATCCCACATCCGTTCACTTTACCTTGCGATTTTCGAAAATGTGTATTTTATACATATTTTCATTTTTTATTATTACTTTTGTTTTCTTTTTTATTTTTATAATGCGCTTTGTCCGTTCTGCTTAAATTTTTTGTGTTATGTCCTTTTTTCATGAAACTGTTAGAAATATATCATTTCTAGAAATTACTCTTTATAAACAGCTGTTTAGAGTAACTGTTAAAAAAAATGCATTATCGGATATTTAAAAAAATAAAAGATTTTTTCTTCAAAACTGCAACTCTTATCGAAGTCGGGTTTGTACGAGTGCTTACAATAACACAACACAAAAAGATTGAAATAGATGGAGTCACTTGGAGGAGGCCTATACTGAATAATGCAACAAAATGAAATCTAAATTTACTGTTTTGAACTATTATCAAATCAACTGTTATTTTTATTGTTTTTCTTTTCTATTCCATCTACATTTAGAAGGGTTATTTCACGACACAACCGCGAAGCATGGTTGGCTCTGTTCGTCACAGTCCCGGTTCGCATTAGACGAGCACCAGGATCGATTCCGACTTTACCTTGCGATTTTCGAAAATGTGTATTTTATAGATATTTTCATTTTTTATTATTTTTTTTGTTTTCTTTTTTATTTTTATAATGCGCTTTGTCCGTTCTGCTTAAATTTTTTGTGTTATGTCCTTTTTTCATGAAATTGTTAGAAATATATCATTTCTAGAAATTACTATTTATAAACAGCTGTTTAGAGTAACTGTTAAAAAAAAATGCATTTTCGGATATTTAAAAAAATAAAAGATTTATTCTTCAAAACTGCAACTCTTATCGAAATCGATTTGTACGAGTGAAATAGATGGAGGCACTTGGAGGAGGCCTATACTGAAAGGGGCCATGAATAGTGCAACAAAATGAAATCTAAATTTACTGTTTTGAACTATTATCAAATCAACTGTTATTTTTATTGTTTTTCTTTTCTATTCCATCTACATTTAGAAGGGTTATTTCACAACTCAACCCCGAAGCATGGTTGGCTCTGTTCGTCACAGTCCCGGTTCGCATTAGACGAGCACCAGGATCGAATCCGACTTTACCTTGCGATTTTCGAAAATGTGTATTTTATACATATTTTCATTTTTTTATTATTTTTTTTGTTTTCTTTTTTATTTTTATAATGCGCTTTGTCCGTTCTGCTTAAATTTTTTGTGTTATGTCCTTTTTTCATGAAACTGTCAGAAATATATCATTTCTAGAAATTACTATTTATAAACAGCTGTTTAGAGTAACTGTTAAAAAAATGCATTTTCGGATATTTAAAAAAATAAAAGATTTCTTCTTCAAAACTGCAACTCTTATCGAAATCGGGTTTGTACGAGTGAAATATTATAATACAAATTAACTGTTATTTTTATTGTTTTTCTTTTTTTAAATTATATTATGAACTAAGAAATTCATGGTTAAATAAAGGCTTATTATTATTATTTATTATTAATTTCTAGAAATTTGTAGAAAGAAAATTATAACGAATTGATTTTAAATATTAGTTTGCATTATAATTGTTACAAAAAGAATATATTTAAAAGATGGAACAATTACCTACTACAAAAAATACAGAAAATCGGATAAATTAATAATAATTAAAAAAAAAAAAACAATTGCAAATAAGAAATCCAACAAAAAGCATACAACGTAAAGCTGGGTTTGAACCCGAACACATACAAGTGAAGAAAAATTTGCCGCGAAAAAGTAAAAAGAATAATTACAGAAAAAAATCAAATAAAATATCGGCAAAAATACAACAGTAAATTAAAAAGCATTTATTTCAATTAAAATCTACAAAAAGCATATAATGTAAACCTGGGGTTTGAACCCAGGCAAAAACGAAATATGATTATTCATCAACAAACAGACACGTAAATATAATTATTTTCTGTGCGGGGTAAAGCAAAAAGTGACATAGGTCCGACAAACACCACGCCTCAGCGGTCACTGTCGCTAAGCATAGAAGTGAAAGAGAAGGCAATGGACGCCGCGATGGAGCGACGTTTCGTTCACGTTATTTGTCATTAAATACATTATTTATTTTAGAATATCTTAGTTAAATCGATAAACAAAAACAATGGTTTCATTTACTATTATATTTTACATCGCTCTTCTCAATTTTATCAAGATTTGATGATTAATAATACAGTTACAACTGTTATAAATTCAATTTTAGGGGTTACTTTAGGATTTTTTTCTATCGAGAAAATTAATTCAAAACGTGTTTTGAAAACAATGGTTTCCTGCTACATATAATCAAGATTAACATATAAATTTTTGGCTGCTCTGAAATGTATACATTTGGCTAAAAAATTGTTTTAAGAAGCCTATTTTTACTGAACACAGCGCCTTAAGGTAAGTGGGTATCATGGCCTCTAGAAAGCGGAATTCGTTGAAATACACATTAAAAGCCCTTTACCAGATGATTGGGTAATAGTATTAATTGCTGATTTTGCCGTCAGTTGGGTCTGGCCGTCAGTTAGTTGCCTCAGCTTATGTTCCATTATTTTATTTTTGGATTGATGTTCTGTTACTACTTACTGTACTATGAATACTCTTAACGTGTATTTACGTATTTTGTTTACATCTTTCAACATTAATGATGTAATTAATACGTGTGTGAAAATATAATTTATCAGAGTTCCCTTGGAACGTCTTGCCCGTTTCTGTCTATATCCTTTGGAATGGCAACTAGCTTCAGATATAATTTGACTGACCGCCTTCTTGAAAGTTCAAAAGTGCTATGGTTTAATTGAAATATATGATTTGTATAAATAAATAAATGAAAACCTGACCAAAATAAATGAATTTTCAATGAATAAAGGCTTTTCAGCCGGCTGATTGCCGCTTGTAAACTGTACCGATTTTGGCTGATTGATCTACAAATAATTAAAAAAATGTGGATACATTTGTGGAGCTCACTACCAGATAGATTAATGGTTGGCTCCACCTACATGCAGCAATTACAGTACGTGCACTCCACACTACGTGCGCGGATTGCGTAATGCACTATCAACTACTTTATCTTACTATTTGAATCATTTTGAAAGATATTCATTGATAAAATAATTGTAGACTGGCTGTAAGCAATACGTAAGGCATAAGAAAAGAAGATTACACATACAAATACATAATAAGAGGACGTTCATATTGTCGCTAAAAACAAAGCATTCAAAATCATACTGAGGAATAGTATACTTTACAGCTTTATAATATAACAGTAAAGTTACTTCATAGTTCATAGTCAACGACCAATGGGCTTTGTGCATGACGTAGGCTTCGTAAACACAAGGCACCTTTGTCATCACGATCTTTTTAATAAAGGATTATGAGTTTCCGACATTATTTGAGGCATGATGTACCAACTTTATCTTATGTCTCTCTTAAATTTTGACATAGATTTACACACAATAACGGAAGTATATAATGCTTATCATAGCATCATACTAATCTCGTCATATGGTCAAATTATACCACTTCAATAATGGAGGAGGTTATCTATTTTGATTTTTTTTTTAAGTTTGTTAGCTCAGATCTATTATAATTATACAATTTGTAAGCCGATTTTTTTATTCTTTTTAGCAGGAAATCGTAAGTTTGGGTATTTCAGTTGTAAATTTCGCAAGTTATGTTAGTTTCGATGGTTTAATGCGAAAAAATGTGGAGAGTATCACAGTACTTATTTCTTGATTATTTTTTTACATTTATTGAGTTTCCTATTTTCTTCGCTCGTTCGCTTACTATTATAATTCACTTACAATCTAAGTATTTATATCTATTTCTAGGTATTGACAGCTTCCGTGGCTTAGCGGTAGCGAACGCGGCCGTTGCGCAAGGAGACGCGGGTTCGATCCCCGCGCAGTGTAAATATTTGTATGCATGAGTATGAATATTTGCACTGATCTGGACGTGCCTCGGAAAGCACGTTAAGCCGTTGGGCCCCGTTTGCTATACGAACATCTAATGGCAGTCGTGACGGGTTGTTGGAGCCCTCAAAAGTGGTCTAACTGCAATGCTTCGACATCGCCTTCAGGCTATGGTGGTCAGACGGCAGTTGCTTCACGGAAAATATCGAAGTTTAGCCAAAATCAGCAGTTGGACTGGTAAAGTGAACCCCAGACTCCAAAGCTGAAAAAGATTAACGCTGAGATAATGATGATGATGAATCTAAGTATTTAGATACAACTAGTTTCATCATGACGACAAAATTAAGCTCCCGTATTCAAGGCTAAACACAAATCATAGTGTGTGCGGCCCATTTCATGAACCAGTCATTGGATAGTACCGCACTGCGCTACTCCACGCCGAACGCCTACAAGCCAACGAGGAACACTACTGGAAGCAATCTACGATTTAAACTCAATTGCTCTTATTTAATACCAGCTTGAGCCCCAGCATCAACACAAGCTAAATAAATAGAATAACTTAATCCGTGTCGTTTATCTGAGCGGAATATAGCTCGGATGTTGAAAGTGAAAATGGAAAATGAGAGCGATACTTTACTTTGGATGATTATAAAGCGATTAATTTGATACACGTTGGATTAAAACAGAGCTTTTAATTAAGCATTTCTGTGTTTATTTACGAAAATATACAATACTAGCTGCGCCACGTGGTTTTACCCGCGCAGGTTTCGAATTGTTTTTTTTTTAATGCTCCGCTTCTAATGGTCGCAGCCTGATGTTGTATAGTCTAAAGCCTTCCTGGATTAATGGGTTATCCAAAGCAAAAAGAATTTTTCTAATCAGACCAGTAATTCCTGAGATTAGCGCGTTCAAACAAACTCTTCAGCTTTATAATTATAATAGTATAGATGTAAAGAAAACCCCGCCCGACCCATAAGGATAATAAAGGTTAGGTAAACACATGACCAGATAAAATATGAAATTTTACATAATCATCATAATAACAATACTAATGAATTTTGAAATAATCTTTTTTTTTCCCCGCGAATTAATTTCAATTTCACCGTGTTCCTTTACTTGCCTGTGCGCCAGGGCAACGGTTTCGTTTTTAACCAACCCGCAAACCTGGCCCAGTCAAAGCCTAACTCCAGTTTATCTGCAGTTCGCGCCTTATATTTAGCAAACTGGGACTGGCTCTTCCCATATACCTGGTACAGTCTACTTAGTCTGCCGACTCAGTCTATCTAGATATTATCCCTTAACCGATTTTGATCTAAGTACACTAGCCAACAAAGTTGAGTAATGATTCACAAGCGTTATCGAAGCGTAAGGAATAGAAAACATATAATCATTATACTATACTTACCAGTTTCCATTATTACTTTAATCTTGTACGCCCATCATAAATAAATCTTTCGCCTCAAGCCGTATTAACAGAAGTCAACACGCTTCACTAGGCTTGCAAGTTTAGCATCAATTCTGATCAGACCTGTCAACGAAGCGACACAATACATCGTTATGTTCGACATCCATTGGCGGCTACATACTCTAATGCACACTACAGCTTCTAATATAAAGTGAAAGCTATATTGAAACATAGTCATCGAGATTGAGTAGCGTTTGATAGGTAGTGATGGTTGCGCTTCGGTGAAGCGTGCCGGTAATTTAATGCGCTTTACATCAGTATGTACAAGAGATATCAAGTTTTTATTGTATGCTGTAATTTTTCATACTCATGCTAATATTTTTTTTTTGTTTTAAGACCAGGCATGCGTGTGATTTTCTGCCATAGATAATGCCACCATATAATAACATCAGCTTGTGGGTGGCGGGAAAAACAACTTACAGTCCGACCGTCACGAGAATGCGTTCCTGGCACTTGTCAGTGGGAAAGGTCTAGCAGCTAATAAAGATCAAATTCGCAAAAACACGTACCTATTTGTTTGTATGAACCTGACACATGAACGCATTATCTCGTCGGCCGTACTGTAGGGATCTATTAAGTCAAAAGTTTTATAGTAAAAAATTATGATGGATGGCTAATCTATTTACTTGAAATGGCCATAATCCTAAAAGCCTTTTATTGTTACTACTCAGAAGTGGCCATTTTGAAGTCCATGTTCATATGTGTACTTAAAATTAATAATAAATCAAGTTTGTCCAACAAAACTAAAGCTAAGTAACCTTAGTAAAAAACAGTGTGCCCCTAGTGGCACCTGGGGCACAGTAAAACATGTTTAAAATTGTCGGGTAGCTGCAAAGAGTATAACAATATAGTAGGTAGCTGGCCCAACCCTAATGAGTAAGTATCGGACTGACCCGTAAACCCTAATCGATTCCAACAACTTTCACGAGAATAGAGCAACTCATATCTATGGATACTGATTTGAATTCAAAAATATTCGAATACAAAACAGAATTTCATGTTTTCCAGCCTGTGCTGTCCTACTTTTGGCAGAGCTCAATCCAATTTATTATGCAATTCTTATTATTCAATTATTCAAAACTTTTATGTTTTCTAAACCAAACGAACTTTCTGGAGAGTTATTAGACCATAATCAATACTCAATTTATATTTTCAAAGTTTCAGAGGGTAATCGATCTTGGCGCATATACCCACAGTAATAATTATAAAACTGGAAATAAAAACCTGCAATTGATTGACGAAATTTTTTTTATATTATTAAATTTAATTTACTTTTAAGAATAGATGACCTACAGAAAAAACAGAACAGAATAAAATGGTATGTGAGACTGACAACTAATTAAAATTCATCACTTCTAAATACAGATACCTACCTACTTAGATAATGAAAAATAATTTTGATATTCTTCGCTCCAATTGATCGCAGCGTGTTGTTATATAGCCTAAAGCCTTCCTGGATTAATGGGCTATCCAACGCAAAAAGAATTTTTCAAATCGGACCAGTAGTTCCTGAGATTAGCGCGTTCAAACAAACAAACTCTACAGCTTTATATATTAGTATAGATTATTAGGAATAAGATGAGAGGAAGATTTAAAAATTGTGCCAGGATTAGTAAAGATTTAATTTAAGATTGCTTATTTTGGCTCAGTACCCATATATGAAGTTTCATGGTATCTAAATATTACAATATTACGACGTTATAAATTCTATATGGTTGACGTTTATACTCATAAAGTAAATGTTCGTCGTAAAGTCGCGAAATCTGTATTAAGTACGATAAGTGGGCTTCAACTTTATAAATACAGTTGATAATTATTCCAATTATCATATTTATATAAATAATTCATATTCATAACTGTGGAGGTCCTTTGAGAAATACTGCGTATCAGTTTCATTCAACTTATGTAGAGGTGACAATGACATACAGCCACGCCAAGTCCGGTCATGCACCGAATCCGCCTTCTATATTTAAATAAAAAAAAATAAAAATCTGCATAGTTTATTCCGTGCGTCTCAAATTAAATCAAAATTTCAGCAAAGGTTTTCAATAAAAAACACATATTCTGGACTTGGTCTTGGAAAATTACCTATACCTAAATTATGTCAGTGAACATTCAAAATTAGCAGTCTAAATTAATTGAATTGGAACTACGATTCGTCGCAATACCCGACGAAACCACAGCAGAGGGCTATTCCCATGTTTTAAGAACGTTTGCAAACTAAAATAACTCTAATTTCCCTATACATTTTTGACAAGATTATGACAGAGACTGTCGCTGAGATGAGATACGGAAACTGGCCTTCAGACGACTGTCTGTGTAAATAAAAGAAAATGAGACATAAAATGAATGAATAAAGTGAGTTTGTTTGTTTGTTTGTTCCGCTTTCACACCGTAACTACTGAAGTGATTACTTTGAAATTTTGCAGACATAAAGTTAGAAGTCCGGGTTAAATAATAGGGTACATTTTATCCCGGAAAAACATGATATTCCTGAAGGAAATCTAAAAAGCGCGATATAACTGAACTCCACGCGAGCGAAGCCGCAGACGGAAAACTAGTATAATATAAACAATTTTGGAAAACTCAACAGATGCAAAGGGCTTATAAAAAAGTGAAAAACTGTGAGCTAAACAGATTAATTCTCAACATAAGTACAATGCTGCCGGAATATTCTGTAAAATCTCACCGTGAGAACATAAATGTGAAGGGAGTTTAAAGTGAGTTGTCATTCCAAATGAAACTACATTGGCTGGCACTATTGACAGTTTGCTTCACCTTTCTGTTCACGGTGTGAAATTTAGAGAATAGATCTGCTGGTATCCATGAGTGCGTTATCAAATGTTTGGCATCAGAAACAGTGTTACGCTAAATTTTTTTTTTTGGTTCGTTTCTTTCCGTTCGGGCGAATGGAAAAGGCAAAGGCATAGTACGCCATACAGCCAAGTCTTCAGTAATTTTTTTCATTAAATATCTATCCTAACTTATCCTAATTTATCCTAACTTATCCTAACATAACTTAACCTAAACTAACTCCTTTCGTTTTACGCGTTTGGACGATAAGGAGCGGTTTAGCGTAAAGACATGATGAGGCCACTATGCTACAATATTTCACTGTTATTTTTGAATTATTCACTGAATGCACTTTTTACTACATAAATCACGCGTTTTTATTTAGTAAACGACACTATAAATAATTATAAAAGTCCAATGAAAAATGAGCGTGACACTCATCTTGACATTCCCGCCAATTTCTGTTACGCTAAAGTTCACACCCCGCTTGACGGTTGATGCAATCTGTCACACTTCGACGTTTTATTTTTAATTACGCATCGACATAAACACTAAACAGCCAGTGAAAAAATCTTACCTGTTAATACTTCTACCAATAAATCAAATAAATTATTATAATAATTTATATTATTTTGATATACCGAAGCCTTGGGGGAGGCCTTTGTCCAGCAGTGGACATCTATAGGCTGAGGAAGAAGAAGAAGAAGATATACCGAAGCGTACATCTGTCACTAATTCAAAAAGATACTATTAAAATTTTTACAAACAGCAACATTTTTTTTCCGGCGTTTGTCAAACAGTTGGCGGGAAAGGCGTTATGGCAATAATGGGCCAATATTCCTAATTCAAACGACAGTGAGCTCGGTGCGGGGTCATCGACCGGCCGTAAGTAGGTCAAGCCGACTTGACGTGACTATTTATAGCCGATGGACGGCTAGGTTTGACAGCACGGCTTGATGCCCCGCGGCCCGTGGCTTGTGGCGCGTCGCCCTTCCTATGTGAATTTAGAATGAGAACTTGAAGCACATAGGAGTGTTGGTATTGTGGGCTCTTGTTAGCTTTGGTTACGGTTTAGGTCAACCTTCAGAATTCTAAAGCTGTGTTTACACAGAGGTTCTCTAAGTTACATATGTAAGTAAATTCGACAGTGCTAATTAGTGGTTCGGCTCGGACTGCCAGATTATACGCCCAAAATGTCCGGACAAAATTTTAATCTGTCCGGATTATGTGGTCAGTCGGGGAAGAAATCCTACTTCCTAATAGTATTATAATCGTGAAAGTTTGTGACGATGGATGAATGGATCATCATCATCCCAGCGTTAATCCCAGTCGCATCCGAAGCCTTTTCAGCTTTGGAGCCTGGGGTCCGCTTTACCAGTCAAACTGCTGATATGGCTAAACTTCGACATTTTCCGTGAAGCGACTGCCGTCTGACCTCCACAACCCGAAGGCGACACCGAAGCATTGCAGTTAGACCAATTGTTGGACTTTTGAGGGCTCCAACAACCCGTAACGACTGCCACTAGATGTTCGTATGGCAACCGGGACCAACGGCTTAACGTGCTTTCCGAGGCACGACCAGACCAGTGCAAATATTCATATTCATGCATACAAATATTTGCACTGTGCGGGGATCGAACCCGCGCCACCTTACGCAGCGGCCGCGTCCGCTACCGCTACGCCACAGAGGCTGTCGATGGATGAATGGATGTTTATTACTATTTCATGCAAAAACTAATGAACGGATTTCGATTAAACTTGGCACACAGACACTTAACACTATCACCGCCTGTTTGGCACCATGAGTGACTCATAGGATACTTTTTATCCAGATATACCTTTTTTTTTTTGTTGTGATGGGTAATCATCAAATGACTTTTCCCGCTCTGGGCGGAGCGGAAGGGCGTGTCAGACTTTTACTGACTAAAACCCACCCGTGTTTCTTCCTTGCCTGTGGGACGACCAGGGCCACGGTTTCTTGTTTAACCAACCCACAACCCTGACCCAGGAGGCATCGGTCTTCGTGGACCCTGTCACGATGTGCTGACATCTCTTTGAGGTGCGCGTGAAACACGACGCGCCGTCGACTCGGGCCTGCCCCCTAATTGGCGAACATATTTTTGTCAAATGATTGCGACTAATTGGCATCAGTTGGGATCGTTCGGACCGCCCATTGGTCCGTTCGGTCCAAATGATCCCAACTAGTCGCAATCATTTGACAAAAATGTGTTCGCCGATACCTAAGCTACGGCACAATAGACAGAGAACAGTAAAACATCTTCATATAAACGAGCCGCTCTCGGTTTGAATGTATGCGTGCGCGCCGAGCGCCGTGTCGGTACGCGATTTCACGCACACGCTGGCATAATATAGGATGGTATAGGATGGCGGCAATACGGGCTGTGCCGCGTGACTGTGAGCACGCGCGTAAATTACATGACCGCTCGCGTTCGTCAATTCTCGCCGGCCACTTACCATAATATTAATTATTACGAGTATCATGACTTCAAAAGGGAGAATAAAATATTGTAGTGTTTTCGTGTGCCTCAATAATGATTTCGCAAATCCGGACTTATCATTCTTCATACTTCCTACTGAACCAGAAATGTAAGTACAACTTAAATCTTATTAGAAAATGTGATATATGTATTGTTTGTTTCACAGTTTATTTGCTTTATTAAGAGCGTACCCGAGTCGCATTTTTCCATATAATTGTATTCCCAGATTTACTTCCTGACTACTATGTTTAAAGTTAAGTTTATTTTAAGAAGCCCAGTTTTACTATAAAACAGAGGATTGAGTACGAAATATCGTTTAAGTAAACGTATTTGTCGAGTATAGTGTAATAAGGACAATTTCACAATAATCAATATTGCAAATTACTATTTTTTTTTTCTATTGTCTTATGTGTTGTTTGATCCAAATATGGCGTCTTAATCATAATATTAAGTTAATAAAATTATATTAAAATGTGACCGACTAACGCTTAGGGTTGCGTAGAATTTTATTTATAACATTATAACCTTTAATCCCTCCGACGCGCGCGGCGCGAGCGGCGCCTTTGTTGCATTTGAGCTAGCTGTTGCTATCCGATTATATAAACAAACATTACACAGTATCCATATAAACAATCATTATAATTGAACCTCAGAAACTAATGAGGCTAAAAAGGTTTTGCGGTTTTATTAAAGTAAGGTATCATTTGTTAAATATTCGCTACCCATACCATAATCTTAGCTTTACTAATGTCTACTTTTTCATAAGAACTACACATTTATTGTTTACGTTCTCATGTTTTATATCATTTAAGCATTAGTTATTAGCTTGTGAATATTATTGTGTTAGTGTTACATTTAAGTACTCATCACTTATAATCTTCTCTGATAAGAACCAGTTATATCGATTTCCCATATCACACATCACTTAAAATTTATCATTATTTACGAGCTTTAGAATATAATTTAGTGTTACACTTAAGTAGTCTTAAAAATTTTGTCGGGATCAAATTTGTAACTTAATATAATAAATGTTATGTGAATAAAGGCTTTTTATTTTCACTAAATTTATAAATTGGTAAAATATTCAATCATAATATGCTTTTTATTCTATAAATTTAGATCAAAGTGACAACCCTAGGGTTCAACGCAAGAGTAGGCAAATAACTCTGCGGGCGGCCTTAGATAATCTACTGTTCTCTGTCTACTGTGGCTACGGTATCGAAACGTATACGGGTGAAATCGAGGCGTTGCTGGTATTGGTGCATCTAAACTACATTACCTTCATCATCCTACTTAAATTTAACCTACCCAATTAAATTGTTATACGGACGGCAGCAAGTCAAGCTACCTACCCTAAAGTGTCAAATATTCCCAATAAATCTTGAGCTTTAATATTAACTTTAGAGATAAAGTTTGAAATCTAATAAAGAAATCTGATGGATTGTATTAGCTTGATGTGCTGACGTTTGTTCTTTACGAGAAGCAGTTTGTCGGGAGAATCCCGACCACCTCGCACTTAAGTCACACCTTTCAGTAAAGACTTAAAATATCAAACAATACTATTGTAGCAGTGCCTACAACGCAACATGCGAACAACGCGTCATAGTGACGTCATACGAATTCTACATCTCGCAATCAGAGTTTACCGTGCAACTAGCATTATATACAAGCTCGCGACATCAACCGGCGGACATAGATAAAATTCGATCCAGCCGTCCCTTGCTGTTCTTCTAGCGACCCCCTAAGCCGAGGTTCGTACCCCACAGGGGGTGCCCTTAGCGTGTAGTCGCTTAGCTTTTAGTAGCCCTGGCTGGAGGCTTTAAATTCACTTAAGGCAGCCACAGGATAGTCCGGTTAAGTAGTCCCGACCTCTCAAGGTCAACTACGAGATGCCATATTAAAAAAAAAGCTGGACAAGAGGCCCGCCAGACAACTAGTCTGGTCGGAGGATCCTCCCTTTTCTATGGAGGATGAGTGAGTTTTACACGTTGCTCCTTATACCTCCACACTATAATATCGTTAAACTTTCAATATTGCATCGCTTTCAAAACCAAATTAAAGTGGAATTATAAAAAGCCGCACGGGTAATAAAGTCAACCAGGAGTGTGACTGTGCACCGGAATGAACACTACACAAAATTTGATAGGATTCCTATTACGAACTATATTCTGCTTGCGACCTTGTCCATTTGTTGTACCCCGGGCGCTTGGCCTCGCTTTCCGACGTTTTTGCTCGGCTCCTACGAGCCCTCTTGATGTTTCCTATAGCCCTGTGGTGATGTTAAATGACCTTTCCCAAAAATTAGGTTATCAAATGCAAAAAGGATTTAATCTTTGTCTAGTGGATCAAGTTTGCGCGTTCGATCAAAGTTATTTGGACGACGCGGTTGTTGCATTGATTAAGTATGAGGAGATGATTATGATGATTATGTATGCGGTTGTGGTATTGGGTATGTATGTATATATAGCTTATTTAAGTATTTTTTTAATAGAGCTTCTTTTTACAATTTTTTTTCAACTAAAGCACCTACCGTCTTATCTCTTCACCACCTGTGGTTGACTGGTAGAGAATGCCTAAGGAATTAAGTCCGCTGTACATTTCATGTGCGAAAGATTAAAAATTAATTAAGCGATTGACTGCTGCGCTGTGTGTCGCTGGTTCGATTCTCACACGGAACAAATATTCTTATTGCCTACAAGAAGTTGTTCCGGGTCTTGCTGTTTGTATATGTGACTTTAAATGAAACACCTCAGGAGGCTCTCGTTAGGCAGCTGGATCAAGGGCTTGATTCGGAAAGCTGTAATTCTGGACACGGCTCGCATTGTCAGGAAGTTCCTCTCTCTGGAGCCCTGACCGCCGGTAGCTTGGACTCTGTTCCCGATACCGGTGGGCTACTATGGCAGCGTTTCGTTACTGTATTGTTTATTTTTTTTTTTTAACGCACCCACGATACAAAAGGAATTCTTTATAGGAGGCAACACTTTAAAAAAAAAAGAAACAAACTTTCACCTGTAATACGTAGTAAAGATATTAGTTTAGATAGTGTATTGTCACACTTTAAATAAAAACGATTTCTATGAGAGAGTAGTGAAATTGAGTAAGGTCGAATATAGACAGAAAGCAATATATTCATCATCGTCAACCTTTTATCGTCCCACTGCTGAGCACAGGTCTCCTCTCATACAGAGAAGGATTGAGCGTAATCTCCACGCTTGCTCAATGCGGGTTGGCGATTTCAATTTTGATTTTCATTTTTGTCAAATGATTGCGACTAGTTGGGATCGTTTGGACCGAATGGACCAATGGGCGGTCCGAACGATTACAACTGATACCAACTAGTCGCAATCATTTGACAAAAATGTGTTCGCCGATTAGGGGGCAGGTTTCCTCAAGAATAGAATAGAATACTCTTTATTATGTACACCATATAGATTACAAAAACATAAATATAAAAATTTTACAAAGGGTGACACAATGGGCGGTCTTATCGCTAAGAGCGATAAGACCGAGCGATAATCAGTCATTGGTGTCTAACATATACTTAGAAAGTACATATAACTTAGAAAAGTTACATTGGTACTTGCCTGACCTGGGATCGAACCCGCGCACTCATACTTGAGAGGCTGGTGTTTTAACCACTAGGCCACCACGACTGCTTTCAATAAAAACAATTTCTATGAGAGAGTAGTGAAATTGAATAAGGTCGAATATAGACAGAAAGTGATATATTGGTCCTTTCTATTTATTCTGTTTATTCCCGCGGAATATTGGACAGATCCCACCGCACTTACTATTGTACCCCTCAGTAAAGTAGGGTTGAAAAACAGACATTATGGCATACCATAATGTCTGATAAAAAATTACATATAATAATTATCTATCGTCTATTCGTGGTGGCTTAGTGGTTAAGGAGTCGTACTGGCCTAGTGGTTTAAGTGTGAGTGTGCGGGTTCGGTTCCAGATCAGGCAAGTACCAATGTAACTTTTCTAAGTTATATGTACTTTCTAAGTATATCTTGGGCAAAAATGACTGATTACAGGGTGAAGGAAAACATCTTGAAGAAACCTGAACTTTTAAGTCTGAAACCGCCACCCGCATTGAGCAAGCGTGGTGATTACGCTGAATCCTTCTCTATATGAGAGGACCTGTGTCCAGCAGTGCGACAATAATAAGGTTGATGATGATATTGAATTATCTATGGTCACATTTTTTTTTTTACCTACATAAACCATAGAACCGTCATCCTCTGGCTAGTCCAGAGTTTTAGCGGACCCCAAGGCTCCAACGCGAAAGCCGCGGATGCAACCAGGATTATACGCTAAGATGATGATGATTTTGAGGTCGGCTTTCAACCTCACCGGATGCGGCTAATAACCAGGATTTTATATGGAGCTATACTGCCTGTCTGACCTCCACTCAAAGCATTTATGTATTTAAAATAAAAGAATTACAGTCACTTTTGCATGGTCAAGGTGTCGGTAAGTCAGAAAAAATGAAGCTAGTTGCTTCAACCCTATTTATTGGGTAACTGAAATTATTTCCAAGAGCCTCTGACTCTTGTTAAGACTGGTTGTCACTTTCTCAATTTTTCTGTCTGCTAACTGTGTCTAAACTGTCATAGATCCACGAATGACAGCTGAGATCACACAGATAACAGTTTGATGTGCTTACAAAGGCCCGGAAAGGACCTTCGTATCTAATGGTGGTTACCTATCCCAGGCCCAAGCTTATCTTAACCTGATCATTCATTCTTTACTTGGTTATACACCGTAGAATCGTACCTACTTTGATATACAATATGTAAAGAAAACCCTGTCCGACCCACAAGGATAATAAAGGTTAGGTAAACACTTGACCAAATATAATATAAAATTTTACATAGTCATCATAGTAACAATACTAATGAATTTTGAAATAATCCTTTTTTCCCGGGAATTAATTCCAATTTCCCCGAAATTTGGTAATTTTTAAAAAAAGTGACAAAACCGGTATTTTTATAAGCGAATAGCGACGCGACCACGTCACAGGTGCCGCGTGCCCTGCCCCCCGCCGCCCGCGGAAGGGGTTGTTTACCGCACATGTATTAAGTTACCTCTTTTTGCGAAATAATATTTAGTTTTTTAGATGGATTTTTTTAGGTTTAGCCTGTCTTTGTGGGCATTAGTAGAATCAGTTATCGATACCTATTAATACCTTCACGGATCGGACAGGGTTTTCTTTACATATTGTATTTACATTACTCAAATACCTATTTCAAAAACACTGGTAACAATCAAAGTATAATTAAATAAAATAGATAGCCATTTTATAAAATAAATATTTGAAATTAGAATAATAAAACTCGAACCTTTTACAACCTTTTCGATACCTTTCCATAATATTGAACTTCAACGAATTCTAATATAAAATTTGCTGAAAATAACAAGTGCTTTTTATTGCCTTTTCTTTTATGACCTAGATGAGTTTCCGCCCGCGACTTCTGCCGCGTAAAATTTTATTTTAACGTAAGATTGTATCCTGTGACACTTTGTAATATTAGAACTTAAACCTATACTCCGTTCTTGTTAGGTTCAGACCATTGATATAATATTAAAATATTATAACAATGGTTTAGACAAAAGAGTTTCATAGATGTCACGCCCTTTATACTTGGGGCTTTTATTGGGTAATAAGTTTTTACTTATTTCCATTTTCTATTTGATTGTTTGTTTGTTTGAATGCGCTAATCTCAGGTACTACTGTCCGATTGGTCTGATTTCAAAAATTCTTTTTGTGTTGGATATCCCATTAATCCAGGAAGGCTTTAGGCTGTATAACATCACGCTGCGACCAATAGGCGCGGATCATAACTAACTCCACGCGAATGAAGTCGCTGGCGGCCGCTAGTGGTAAATAATTTCATGTTATGTTGTGTTTTCTTGTGTTAATTACTATACAATATGTAAAGAAAACCCTGTCCGACCCTTAAGGATAATAAAGGTTAGGTAAACACTTGACCAAATATAATATAAAATTTTACATAATCATCATAGTAACAATACTAATGAATTTTGAAATAATCCTTTTTTCCCGGGAATTAATTCCAAATTCCTCGAAATTTGGTAATTTTTAAAAAAGTGACAACACCGGTATCATTATAAGCGAATAGCGACGCGACCACGTCACAGGTGCCGCGTGCCCTGCCCCCCGCTGCCCGCGGAAGGGGTTGCTTACTGCACATGTATTAAGTTACCTCTTTTTGCGAAATAATATTTATTTTTTTAGTGTTTTTTTTTTAAGTTTAGCCTGTCTTTGTCGGCATTCATAGAATCAGTTATCGATACCTAACAATACCTTCACGGATCGGACAGGGTTTTCTTTACATATTGTATAGTATTGTATAAAGTCTTGTGGTTTTTTAAATTGACATACGGCTGTGCTACTGGGGAGTTTATTCCGCCACTTATCTTCCCATCACTAGGAAGTGGCGAAGGGCGGGCGTTTTGGGGGATTGTCTTATGTAATATTGACGTTCAGAAAATCTGATTCTCAGCCTAATATGAATAAATGATTTTTGATTTTGAAAAGCAGAGATTACTATCCAATTTTAGAGATGACTTCAATCAATTTTTATACATATATGTATGTATAATGTATATTGTATAATCAACATAACAACAAACAATAACAAATATCAATTGAATAATGAAAATTTAAAAAAAGAAACAATTCATTCTATTGTTTTACTCTTTGGATAGCATTTACAAGTTTCGACAGGTGAATGAATAGGTATTCAAACACAGCTACGTCCTACCTATTTTGTCGGAAGCCATTATAACCCAGCAAAATTAAAAAATACTCTGCTGTCACAAGGTATGACCTTGTTAGGAAACATTTCAGGTTTGGTAGACTTATAGTAAAATGTAGAATTACCACCTCTGATTCCTTTAATTTTTTCAAATTTCCACTAGTAGCTGATATAAAAACTAAGCAATTTAATTACATAAAAGCCTCACTTTAGAAGATAGATAGTTCAAAAATGAATTGTTTGTATAACAGTCGGTATATAAGTTGACAATCTGAACTGTAACAAGCACATTATACTTCTTTAAGGACGTCAACTTACAGGTACCTTTAGTATTTCTTGTTAAATAGGATTTTGATATAACATTACTTACCGAAAACTGTAACTCATACAGACCACGTATCAAGTTCTTGGCCCGCTATCCTTAACAGCGGAAACACTCAGGACAATATAGAGGCGGTTCCATTCCACCTGTCATGAACATTGATATTCGTTGAAGGAAACGGAAACGAGAAAGATAACCGCGTCCAAAGGTTTGAGCCGCGTAACTGTCAGACATCGCACGTTTTAGGACAACAATGGACCATTAGTAACACTTTTTACACCAAATCTGGTCCCAATTTGGGGAGCAGAAAAAGTGGCCGTCGTTACTGGAGATACTTAAATAAATGTATATGTCGCCTTCTTACTAAGATTCATTTAAAAGTACCTAAATCTTTGTAGAACTAACGTTTTTTTTATATGTATACATTATACAATATGTAAAGAAAACCCTGTCCGACCCATAAGGATAATAAAGGTTAGGTAAACACTTGACCAAATATAATATAAAATTTTACATAATCATCATAGTAACAATACTAATGAATTTTGAAATAATCCTTTTTTCCCGGGAATTAATTCCAATTTCCCCGAAATTGGGTAATTTTTAAAAAAGTGACAACACCGGTATTATTATAAGCGAATAGCAACGCGACCACGTCATAGGTGCCTCGCCCCCCGCCGCCCGCGGAAGGGGTTGCTTACCCCACATGTATTAAGTTCCCTCTTTTTGCGAAATAATATTTATTTTTTAGGGGGATTATTTTTCAAGTTTTGCCGGTCTCTGTGGGCATTAGTAAAATCAGTTATCGATACCTAACAATACCTTCACGGATCGGACAGGGTTTTCTTTACATATTGTATATGGAAGGATTTTTTCAGTAAAACGTTCTATTTTATTAGGTTTTTTTTATTTCCATTATGCCTACTACTCCTACTAGATGCATATTAGAAGCTTAAATGCGTTCATTTAACGATAATTACACAAGCTCAAAAAATCGGTGTTCGTTTTTTCAGCACCTAAAAACCTCCAAGACAGATCAAAGCAAACTAAACAAAGAAAAAAAAAAAGAAAATATCTGCTTGTAATGCCATTTTCCAAAATGCATATGAAAGTATATATCAAAATTAGAACAAAAAACAACAACAAACAGCTAGACCTATTTTGACGAGACAGTTACTGGCAGCTGATGGTATAACAAGCAGTTGCCTACGTTTATTTTTGAAAAAAGAATTGAGAACCTTACTTTTTTCTCTCAAGCAAACAAAACATAGGAGAGTTTTGGCGGGAAAATCAAACTGAGTGTCACGCTCGTTTTTCATTTGACTTTTAAAATTATTTATAGTGTTGTTTACTAAATAAAAGTGCGTGATTTATGTAGAAAAAAGTGCATTTAGTAAATAATTCATAAAGAACAGTGAAATATCGCAGCATAGTGGCCACATCATGACTTTGTCCCAAACCTCCCTCGTAAGACGGTTCACGCGGTCGTCTTCTTCGACATGAATAATTCATTACGTGACATTGTCTAAATGCACAAACCGTGCGAAGCCAAAAAAGAAAGAAAGAAAGAAAAAAAACAAAGATCTAAACTTGCGATACCGCGGACAGAAGGCAGTTTGACATAAAACTGTAACAACTTACAAAACTAAATTACTGTGGAAAAGAGTACCTGAATTCTTAAACACGTGTATCTTGTTCGCAGGTCCCCCGCGACAGTTTCAAACACATAGTAAAGGCGTGCGAGTGTCCTCTCTATTGGAAGATGCCGCTGTTCCTGGCTACGCAACAAAACCTACACGTGCCGGTCGACGGACACAAGTTCATAGACTTCTGGAGAGAGTAAGTATTGCAAAGCGTGAAAGTGGTTTCAAAAGACCATTACAGATACAAATCTATATGATCTTCCCGTGAGCTGACTAGGGTCCGTATTACAGAACGTCACTCAAAACTCAAGCTCTACTTAAGTCTCGTTTCAAGCCATTTGATTGGTTGAAACTAGATCATTCCTTGAGTTTCTTTCTAGAATACGCACCTAAGATTGTATCTGGACTTAAGAGACTGTGACATCTAGGTTTGTTTCAGCCTTTCTTCTCAGAGAAGTCGGATCAGGAAAAGCCGACCTCATCTAGTTTGATAAAAAATATGATTGACGTGCAAGTGTGTTTTTACAGACGCCTGCAGCTTACCCCAAACTGCCATATTAACTCAACTAACCTTAATGTTTTAGCGATAGAGCTGAAAATGTTATAAATAAATTGTAGTAAGTAGCTTACTCTACTGGCCTGTACAAACCTACGAGCACTTACAGATAATAAATAATTTATTATTTCTCAGAGAAAATACAGGATTTATAATTTTTCACCGTTCAAACTTCCTAAGTATACCGGATAAAATTAAGTTATGTAGCAAAACTCCGTAGACGTGATGTGTTTTGATATCGAAACATGATAAATATGATTTTATGGGGTCACCGACCGCTTATGGTATTTACTTGAAATGTCAGTGTATTGTCCTCTTTTGGCGAAGCTTCTCAAACGTGGTTGATATCGACAAACAATAAACACGACAAAACATGTTTTCTCATACCTCAGGTAACACAAAATCAAATCTTTTTCGGGTTCTATACCCAAAAGGTAAAAAGTAAAAGGGATCCCTATTCCATTGTCCATAAGACTGTCACAGTCACCAGCAAGGCACCAAAATGCATCCTATAGAACACCGAAAGGCTGGCTACTCTACACCTGTGCTCTAGGCTTTGGAGACTGTCTTGGGTTAAATCAGGGCAGCAGGGTAATTACGTAACACACTATCGGTAGCAATGGGTTTGATTTTGACAGTTCACCAACATTCAATGCGTTATTTGCGTTGCTGAGCAGACACATTTTTCAAACATATGGAGCAATGGATTAGCAATAGGCTTCAAAATCATTCCAATTAATAGTAATAGTGTGTATCATGAACCGTGATAGCTACACAGTTGAATTATTTAAAGATGATGTATTTATGTTGGCATTAACCAGATATAGGTACTAAAAACAACATGAAATAAATATTTAAGGGGTGCACGCATACAACAAATGTATTTTTCATTTCTCATAATCGGAAAGTAGTATTTTCTTGATCTGATTATTGGGTAGAAAGTGCTATTTCTCTCCCTAGAGCGGGAAAAACTCATATAAATTACTTCCCACCCTTAGGTCGGAATGAATTTTAAAAATAGAACTGCTGTCAGCTGTGAAGAAATTTGTATAAAAAAAAACTAATAGAAAAAATGCAGCGGCAATGTGAATTTCTAAACAGCCAGTGTGAACTTAGCGCAAACTTCATTGAGCGACATAAGTCGCAACAATAGAATACCTACTTATTAATTCTATGATCGCAACAATAACGTGGTGAGTTCCATAATTAAAATTTAGAAAATCGACACAAATTAGCGGGATACTAATCTGTTATGTATCTGTGATGGAATTAAAAAAATAGTTATTTTCCTCATATTCGAAATGAAAAGTAGAGTGTTTAACACGGGTAAAAGAATCAATTCCTACTCGGACTATAGCCGCCCTCGCTACGCTCGGGCGTCTAAATACTTCGCGAATTAATTCTTTCCACCCTCGGTTAACAATCTACTATCTAAATACCTCGGGAATTAATTCTTTCCACCCTCGGTTAACAATCTACTATTTCATAGTTTTAGGTTAGGTTTTAGGTTTAGTCTACAATGTTCCTGCTGTTGGGACAGTCCTCGGTGAGAGGGAGGCCGTAATCTACCACGTTGGCCCACTGCGGGTTGGTAGATGTCACATGTCTTAGCTTTCATTTTGGCTCTAGGTCATGCCGGTTTCCTCACGATGTTTTTCCTGCACTATTTTGAGAGAAGTGCTGATGAATTAATTGACATAGTTAAGCCCCTGATAGGTTCGAGCCTACGATCTACAACTCTGTAAGTCGCCGCCGATACTTATCAGTAGCCAATTATTCTTTATTCTTTCGCACATGAATTGTACAGAGGCGACTTTAATGCCTCAGGCATTCTCTACCGATTAACCACAGGTACTGACAAAGATTATATGACATCTACCCATGTCTTTCAGCCAGAAATGCTTAAAGTAACTGTCGATTTCTGTTACGAAATTTGGCATTGCGAAATTTTGTCTCTGAGAAGAACAGAACGTCACTTTATCCCGGCAGCTTGATATTCCCTGAGGAAATCAAAGCGCGATATAACCGAACCCCACGCTGGTGAAGCCGCGGGCGAAAGCTAGTTATATCTATATTCTAACCACTGCCCCCATACTTCATGCGTGAATACAATTCTCACTTTAAGTCAATTATTATTTTAACGCTATTATGTTCATCGATACAATCACGTTCATGAGTTCGAGCAACAGATTTAATTCGATCTCTATACATACCTAAAAAGTTATATAATCGTGTGTGAATACAACACAACAACAATATGTTCTGTTGATAATGAATTTCTCGATTAAGATTGGAACATATTACAAAATAAATTTCAAGGACTTTGTATTGTACTCCGATTTCCAAAGCTCATACAATCTGTCATATCTCATTCTAATGATTGATTGCTAACAGAAATGCTGAAAATATGTGAAGATAGTATATAATTATATGGAGAAGCTTTCCGCCCGCGGCTTCGCCCGCGTGGAGTTCGGTTATATCGCTTTTAGATTTCCCTCGGGAACATCATATTTTTCCGGGATAAAAGGTAGCCTATGTTCTTTCTCAGGGTCTAAAAGATTGTCTGTGCCAAATTTCATCAAAATCGGTTGAGAGGTTTAAGCGGAAAGCGTAACAGATGACAGAGACAGAGTTACTTTCGCATTTATAATATTACTGCTTTTTCGCCCGCGGCTTCGCCCGCGTAAATTTCGGTTATATCGCGCTTTTTAGATTTCCTCGGGAACATCAAATTTTCGGGGATAAAGGTAGCCTATGTCCTTTCTTAGGGTCTAAAGATTGTAAGCTTTCCGTCCGCGTCTTCGCACGCGTGGAGTTCGCTATATCGCTTTTTTAGATTTCGGGAACATCAAATTTTTCCGGGATAAAAGGTAGCCTATGTTCTTTCTCAGGGTCTATAGATTGTCTGTGCCAAATTTCATCAAAATCGGTTGAGAGGTCGCAAGGGAAAGCGTAACAGACAGACAGACAGACACAGACAGACAGACAGACAGACAGACAGACAGACAGATAGACAGACAGACAGACAGAGTTACTTTCGCATTTATAATATTAGTATGGACTAGTCGCCCGCGGCTTCGCCCGCGTAAATTTCGGTTATATCGCGCATTTTAGATTTCGGGAACATCAAATTTTTCCGGGATAAAAGGTAGCCTATGTCCTTTCTCGGGGTCTAAAGATTGTGTGCTTCCGCCCGCGTCTTCGTCCGCGTGGTGTTCGGTTATATCGCGCTTTTTAGATTTCCTCGGGAATATCAAATTTTTTCCAGGATTACAGGTAGTCTATGTTTTTTCTCAGGGTCCAAAGATTGTCTGTGCCAAATTTCATCAAAATCGGTTGAGAGGTTTAGGCAGGAAAGCGTAACAGACAGACAGACAGACAGACAGACAGACAGACAGACAGAGTTATTTTCGCATTTATAATATTAGTATGGACTAGTTTCCGCCCGCGGCTTCGCCGCGTGGAGTTCGGTTATATCGCGCTTTTAGATTTCCCTCGGGAACATCAAATTTTTCCGGGATAAAAGGTAGCCTATGTTCTTTCTCAGGGTCTAAAGATTGTCTGTGCCGCCAAATTTCATCAAAATCGGTTGAGAGGTTTAAGCGGAAAGCGTACACAGACAGACAGACAGACAGACAGACAGACAGACAGACAGAGTTACTTTCGCATTTATAATATTAGTATGGATTATACATTTTTTATCAGTTTATGGCAAGTACACACAGTCGGGCACATTGCCCGTAGGACCGATGAGTGGGGATCACGCAACGGAAGACGCAGTGGGTAGGCCCCGACAAGGTGGACCTGGTGAATGTCGCGGAAACCTGGATGCGGGGAGGCGGAGGATCGATCATCAGTGGAGATCCAGGGGGAGGCCTAAGTCCAGCCATGAACGTCTTTCGGCTAAAATGATGATGATGATGTCGTTAAAGCTATAACTATTTAAAAATAGGTTTCTCCCAACATACTTGGCGCTAACTAAAACAGCACAAAAACACCGCCCGTCACCGTAATCTGAAAGATTTTGAAAGGGCGGTAACATCAAGGTTGAATAAGTAATATAAGTTAGCAATATCGTAAAGAAATTCATGAATATCACAAATTCTTCAGGTTGAAGAACTTACCGGGCGCCTAACGACCCTCCAAGCATTGTTTATTTTACAAGTATTAATTACGTTTCCTTTGAATAATCTTAAGAAAACAAGTAAAGCTGTGAATAATAATTAAAGAAATCTTGAAAGTTAGAAAAGCATAGAAGTACTATAGTAAAAATACGCAATGCTGCAACTTCACCAAAGAAATTTCAGTTTATTTCTATTGTAATTAAATTGATTTTAGAGTGACTTACAGTGTTGAAAAATTTATAAAATAATAAATAAACATACGGACAAATCACACAGATTGAGCTAGCCCCAAGTAAGTAGTGAGACTTGTGTACTTGATACTGTCCTTGTTTTCTTTTTTCAACTAAGGGATAATTCCAATTATTTCTCGTAATTTTAAATAACCTCTAGTGTCCCTACATTTTTGGCAAGTTTTTGACATTGATTGTGGCTGAGACAAGATTTTGAAAGTTTTAATTCCGGGAATTCAAGTTCAGAATGTGAACATTCTTAAAATGACGAAGAATTGCCCTCAGATTCTCAAGTTTTCAGTTGACAGTCAGCACAGTCTTCCCCTGACTCAATTTAAATTTCATAATTTGGGGCGCGCTACGGCAATGTCGTGTCGTGTTTGCCCCTAATGCCCGCTGACACACAACTCCAAGCGAGCATTGTTGATGGATGCACCCATCTGGAACCGATAAGTGTTGTGCTCGAAAGAGGAAGATGAATATCAAATGTAGAATTTTATTTACATGGATAACCTCAATTTGTGATGAGACACAGTTGTCTTTACCAAAATAAACCAAATATATGAGGCGGTGCTAAACGCTGGTTCTGTAGCAGTCATTTTATGTTTACAACTAGCTTTCCGCCCGCGGCTTGCCCGCGTGGAGTTCGGTTTTATCGCGCTTTTAGATTTCTCAGTGTTTTCTCTACTATATTATGAATTTATTATATATACAAACCTTCCTTAAGAATCACTCTATCTATTAAAAAAAACCGCGTCAAAATCCGTTGCGTAGTTTTAAAGATCTAAGCATACATACGACATACAGCGAAAGCGACTTTGTTTTATACTATGTACTAGCTTTCCGCCCGCGGCTTCGCCCGCGTAAATTTCGGTTATATCGCGCTTTTTAGATTTCCCTCGGGAACATCAAATTTTTCGGGGATAAAAGGTAGCCTATGTCCTTTCTTAGGGTCTAAAGATTGTGTGCTTTCCGTCCGCGTCTTCGCACGCGTGGAGTTCGCTTATATCGCGCTTTTTAGATTTCCCTCGGGAACATCAAATTTTTCCGGGATAAAAGGTAGCCTATGTTCTTTCTCAGGGTCTATAGATTGTCTGTGCCAAATTTCATCAAAATCGGTTGAGAGGTTTAAGCGGGAAAGCGTAACAGACAGACAGACAGACAGACAGACAGACAGACAGACAGACAGACAGACAGATAGACAGACAGACAGACAGACAGAGTTACTTTCGCATTTATAATATTAGTATGGACTAGCTTTCCGCCCGCGGCTTCGCCCGCGTAAATTTCGGTTATATCGCGCATTTTAGATTTCCCTCGGGAACATCAAATTTTTCCGGGATAAAAGGTAGCCTATGTCCTTTCTCGGGGTCTAAAGATTGTGTGCTTTCCGCCCGCGTCTTCGTCCGCGTGGTGTTCGGTTATATCGCGCTTTTTAGATTTCCCTCGGGAATATCAAATTTTTCCAGGATTACAGGTAGTCTATGTTTTTTCTCAGGGTCCAAAGATTGTCTGTGCCAAATTTCATCAAAATCGGTTGAGAGGTTTAGGCAGGAAAGCGTAACAGACAGACAGACAGACAGACAGACAGACAGACAGACAGAGTTACTTTCGCATTTATAATATTAGTATGGACTAGCTTTCCGCCCGCGGCTTCGCCCGCGTGGAGTTCGGTTATATCGCGCTTTTTAGATTTCCCTCGGGAACATTAAATTTTTCCGGGATTAAAGGTAGCCTATGTTCTTTCTCAGGGTCTAAAGATTGTCTGTGCCAAATTTCATCAAAATCGGTTGAGAGGTTTAAGCGGGAAAGCGTAACAGACAGACAGACAGACAGACAGACAGACAGACAGACAGAGTTACTTTCGCATTTATAATATTAGTATGGATTTATACATTTTTATCAGTTTATGGCAAGTACACACAGTCGGGCACATTGCCCGTAGGACCGATGAGTGGGGATCACGCAACGGAAGACGCAGCGTGGGTAGGCCCCCGACAAGGTGGACCTGGTGAATGTCGCGGGAAACCGCTGGATGCGGGAGGCGGAGGATCGATCATCGTGGAGATCCTTGGGGGAGGCCTAAGTCCAGCCATGAACGTCTTTCGGCTAAAATGATGATGATGATGTCGTTAAAGCTATAACTATTTAAAAATAGGTTTTCTCCCAACATACTTGGCGCTAACTAAAACAGCACAAAAACACCGCCCGTCACCGTAATCTGAAAGATTTTGAAAGGGCGGTAACATCAAGGTTGAATAAGTAATATAAGTTAGCAATATCGTAAAGAAAATTCATGAATATCACAAATTCTTCAGGTTGAAGAACTTACCGGGCGCCTAACGACCCCTCCAAGCATTGTTTACTTTTACAAGTATTAATTACGTTTCCCTTGAATAATCTTAAGAAAACAAGTAAAGCTGTGAATAATAATTAAAGAAATCTTGAAAGTTAGGAAAGTATAGAAGTACTATAGTAAAAAATACGCAATGCTGCAACCCCCCACCAAAGAAATTTCAGTTTTATTTCTATTGTAATTAAATTGATTTTAGAGTGACTTACAGTGTTGAAAAATTTATAAAAATAATAAATAAACATACGGACAAATCACACAGATTGAGCTAGCCCCAAAGTAAGTAGTGAGACTTGTGTACTTGATACTGTCCTTTGTTTTCTTTTTCAACTAAGGGATAATTCCCGTTATTTCTCGTAATTTTAAATAACCTCTAGTGTCCCTACATTTTTGGCAAGTTTTTGACATTGATTGTGGCTGAGACAAGATTTTGAAAGTTTTTAATTCCGGGAATTCAAGTTCAGAATGTGAACATTCTTAAAATGACGAAGAATTGCCCTCAGATTCTCAAGTTTTCAGTTGACAGTCAGCAATAGTCTCCTGACTCAATTTAAATTTCATAATTTGGGCGCGCTACGGCAATGTCGTGTCGTGTTTGCCCTAAATGCCCGCTGACACACAACTCCAAGCGAGCATTGTTGATGGATGCACCCATCTGGAACCGATAAGTGTTGTGCTCGAGAGGAAGATGAATATCCAAATGTAGAATTTTATTTACATGGATAACCTCAATTTGTGATGAGACACAGTTGTCTTTTACCAAAATAAACCAAATATATGAGGCGGTGCTAAACGCTGGTTCTGTAGCAGTCATTTTATACTTACAACTAGCTTTCCGCCCGCGGCTTCGCCCGCGTGGAGTTCGGTTTTATCGCGCTTTTTAGATTTCTCAGTGTTTCTCTACTATATTATGAATTTATTATATATACAAACCTTCCTTAAGAATCACTCTATCTATTAAAAAAAACCGCGTCAAAATCCGTTGCGTAGTTTTAAAGATCTAAGCATACATACGGACATACAGCGAAAGCGACTTTGTTTTATACTATGTACTAGCTTTCCGCCCGCGGCTTCGCCCGCGTAAATTTCGGTTATATCGCGCTTTTTAGATTTCCCTCGGGAACATCAAATTTTTCGGGGATAAAAGGTAGCCTATGTCCTTTCTTAGGGTCTAAAGATTGTGTGCTTTCCGTCCGCGTCTTCGCACGCGTGGAGTTCGCTTATATCGCGCTTTTTAGATTTCCCTCGGGAACATCAAATTTTTCCGGGATAAAAGGTAGCCTATGTTCTTTCTCAGGGTCTAAAGATTGTTTGTGCCAAATTTCATCAAAATCGGTTGAGAGGTTTAAGCGGGAAAGCGTAACAGACAGACAGACAGACAGACAGACAGACAGACAGACAGACAGATAGATAGACAGACAGACAGACAGACAGAGTTACTTTCGCATTTATAATATTAGTATGGATTGATTGATGTATTGATACAGGAATATTGTTGCAACCCTGCTTGGATGAGACGGAAAATAGCGTACTGACGACACCGTGGTTGTTAATAGGTCATGGTGGTAACATTTCTGGGATACCCTCATCATCATCTGGCTAGCTTTGGCTTCTGGTCTAACTGGATGAAACTGGGTTACCCTCATAGTTCGATATTTGTTATTTGACCACACCGTGGTTGTTAATAGGTCATGGTGGTAACAATTCAGGGATACCCTCATCATCATCTGGCTAGCTTCGGCTTCTGGTCTAACTGGATGAAACTGGGTTACCCTCATAGTTCAATATTATTTGACCACACCGTGGTTGTTAATAGGTCATGGTGGTAACAATTTAGGGATACCCTCATCATCATCTGGCTAGCTTGAGTTTCTGGTCTAACTGGATGAAACTGGATTACCCTCATAGTTCAATATTATTTGACCACACCGTGGTTGTTAATAGGTCATGGTAGTAACAATTCAGGGATACCCAATACCCTCATCATCATCTGGCTAGCTTCGGCTTCTGGTCTAACTGGATGAAACTGGGTTACCTTCATACTTCAATATTATTTGACCACACCGTGGTTGTTTATAGGTCATGATGATAACTCTAGCCTCGCCTTCTCCCCTGGGATACCCAATGGGGTATCCAAGCTAGCTAGATGATGATAATGTATTGTCATTTGGGTAGCCTCGGCTTCTGGTCTACCCGGATGGAGCTGGGCCACCCTCATAGTTTAATATTATTCCATATCTATACTAATATATAAAGCTGAAGAGTTTGTTTCAACGCGCTAATCTCAGGAACTACTGGTCCGATTTAAAGAAATATTTTTCGTTGTATAGCCCATTAATACAGGAAGGCTTTAGGCTACATAACATCACGCTGCGACCAATAGGAGCGGAGCATAACTAACTCCACGCGAACGAAGTCGCTGGCGGCCGCCTAGTTAGAGATAAAGAATCCGTCTGAGAAGAAAAGACTGTCCTGTGTTCTACCGACTTAAACGCAGAGTAGACGAGGAAGAACGAGGAGGATAGAAAGTCTCACGTACCAGTAGGGTAGTACAATAGACTGCAGCACATCATACATTTGACGTCAGCCATATCTGTCCGGCGGCGGCGGAAGAATAGTCCATCGTCTGCGCGGCGCTTAAAAGCCTCTGTAATGAATATGGCCCCTACGCTCAAACCATGTAGTTGCTAATACGCAAAAGTATCTTTAACACGAAAAAAAGTAGAGCGCTTACAATGTCCTTCATACATCAGAGAGACGGGATTACTAGACCAACATACCATTTACGCAACAAAACTTATCACGACAAAACTAACGTCCTTCTTCTCGTTTCCAGAATGACCTCACAGTGTCACGACATGGCTTCCCGCTTCGTGTACATCCTGACGCGAGGGAAGAGCAACACATTGGCACCAGAAGACTTCGTGCCTCTTGTCCAAGATGTTGTTGACACACACCCCGGTCTGTCCTTCCTCAAGGAGGCCACCGAGTTCCATTCACGATATGTGCATACTGTAAGTAGACAAAAAATGAAGCACTTTTTTTGCATGTACGTATGTAGTAGCTATAACAGCTTTCTCCAGGGATTACAAGGTAGGAAGGCATTAATTTTTTGTTCCACTTTGAAACAGCTCTTGCAGAAAACCTACAAAAATAATCATAAAAATTGGAAAGAAACATATTTTAATCATTCGTTGATACTGGGTACTCATATTATAAATGCGACTCACACTGGCCTGTTCCCTGTTCACGCCTAAAACACGCCGGACTTATGTATGGGTCACGAATAGACACTGTCCTAGATTAGGACAAATGATAGGTTTTACGTTTTAGTACGCTCCCGTGGGATGATCTCACTGGCAAAAGCTAGTAAAAAGGACACATTTTTAGCTAGCATTCGTATCTACTGTCCACTGTCGGCTGGGCAAACGACGCCTTCAGGCGAACCAACCCTTACCAAACTTATAGCCTAAGAAAATGGTCGAGGAGAAAAATATTTCATGTAGAATGAAAGACGAGGAACTTGCGTTTCAGGACCCTTTTACCTATCTATATGTTTATTTGAAAAATGCTTCTACCGAGCGTCGAGGTTCACTATTCACTCGTCGTGGGCTTCGTGGAGGTTACATCAAGCTATATGTATATTACCAGTATAAGCTAACTTCTGATTGTACTAAAAACCTGTACAATGCAAGGTCAGGTAATACTGGAAATACATAGCTTGGTGTGTCATGTGTGTACCAAAAGTCAGACTTTTTCATGTACAATATTCTAACACGATTTGCGATGAGTTCAACACATTTGAGGATTATAAAAAAGTTGTAACACGACCGGCGCAGCGATAAGTTCAAACTATTCTACAAACTATAATAAATATTATAATATAGGGAACATTTTTATAAAATCAGTTTCGATAACTGATTGCGATCAAAATATGTAAGCGGATTTCAAAACCTATTCTGCGAAACTTTTTCATTTAACTGCTTTTTGTTCTACAAGTTTCACATATCAGGAAGCTACTCGCATATTGGAGTGGCCCACATCGGTAACTCAGTCCTTTGGGAAATTTTGCGGTGAATACTAAAGGATACACACATTACGGGAACCGGTCCGCAGTATATTGTATTTATTTGATACCTGAACAATTTCACGTATGTTCTGTCTAGTTTTACCTCTACACAAGCTGTTCCTGGGCAACTGGACAGTTGTTCCAATCGATTGGTTTCGATAGTTTTTGTCTGTTACTGTGGAGAGAGTATTTAGTCGCACGCTAAAGTTTGTACTTTGTACATGTAACGGTAGCAAGTATGAATAACAAGAAGTATTCAAATTCATATAAGTATGTACATACTTAGTTTAAAGTTGTACCGAGTATATATTCCAGTATAAGCTGATTTGTGAATGTACGAAAAGCCTACACAATGAGAGGTCACCTAAAACTCTAAATATATAGCTTGAAGTGTCTTCGTACTTAACTACAAATAAATAGTTTTTCCTAAGCATTGCACTATATATAATCTTTTTAAGTATTTAATCAATGCCAGTCTCAATCCAATGTTTAGGTACCATTTTTTATCTAAAGGTCAGTTATAAACTGTACCTATTTGATTACCACAACGGTCAGCTGTGCTGTCAGCTGACCGTTGTGGTAACTGCAGCTCGAAGTAGGGCAAACCGGATTTAAACTAATAATGGGTCTTTAATATTCCAGGTGATCGCTAGGATATTTTATTGCGTGAACCGATCATGGTCCGGCAGAATATCGATCCCCGAACTAAGAAGAGCGAATCTCCTGCAAGTGATACAGCTGTTAGAAGACGAAGAAGATATTAATCAAGTTACACAATATTTTAGGTAATTATTTAGTTTAGAAGATGTGTTTACTTTAGACCGTTTGTTTTGTAAGGCTGCTCCCCTGGTTGCGTAAGACATGACAAGACAATGACAGTCTGAATGATTTTGGAGGATGTTGCTAAAAAAATGAATATTATTGGACTGTCAAAATTAAATTCATTGCTACTGTTAGCTTGTTATAAATATGTAATTTAATGTCTTTGGTGTTATGCAACGTTATTTTTTGTATATTCGAACGGGGGTGGAGTCTCACTGTAATCTACCGCCAGCTGTGTTGTATCTCGTTAACCACACTGCAACAATTTCTAAATGTATTTGGAAAAAATATAACATGGTGTAAAAATGGTTGTAATCGATTCAGTTGCTTATTCTGAACAAACTATATTCAGGTTTCGTATAAAGAAAAAAAAATTGTGTATTTACTCACTGTTCATTGAAAAGACAGTTAATAAGTACTTTTAAAGAAAATTAATATTTTCAGTGAGCTTCTTAGCTAGAAATATAAAAGCTAAGCAAAGTATTTATACCATGCGACAAGTAGCCTCTGGAGACCAATTTATGCAATCCTTCTAAAGTTAGTCTTACGTAGATAAGTATTCTTGTATCTAACTTTTATTTTTACAACTTTTCAGTTATGAACACTTCTACGTCATCTATTGTAAATTCTGGGAGCTGGACAGAGACCACGACCTCTTCATAGACAAGCATGACCTCGCGAGGCACAATGACCATGGTAAGTACCTACTTTGATTTACGTATTATCGTTTTCAAAAGAAAATACTTACTTTTCTTACTCTAGAGACATTTGCAATCAACCACTTTTCTAGTTGTTTGAATAATTATGATAATCCTTAATAATATTATAAATCGGAAAGTGAGTTTGTTTGTTTGTTCCGCCACCACGCTGTAACCACTGAATCGATCACTTTGAAATTTTACAGACGTAAAGTTAGAAGTCCGAATTAATTAATAGGGTATTTTTTATACCGGAAAAATGAATTGATATTCCCGAGAGAAATCTATAAAGCTCGATATAACCGAATACCACGCGTGCGAAGCCGCGGGCGGAATGCTAGTTAAATATAAATTTACAGTCATTAAAAACTTTCCTATATGTCTTTGAAAAGTGTGCGTGTGCGCGTCATTCACCGTTTCTACTAAAAATATGATATGAGTAATTATAGTTGCATTACAACTGCCATTAATTATGCATACTCTTACGTACTTTATTCGGTCCTCTTGGTGAAATAGTCTATCAGAAACCATTAGGTTTCTCGTCAAAACATCCCCTGGAGTAATCTCCACGGGCTGCTTTCCATGCAAAAATAAAAACATGGCCCCCGAATCCCGAAGCACAATTCACAAAGTAACTTACCAACTTCTGTTTCGCAGAAGACGTTACAATAACTCCCTGTCATGTTACATTATAAAGTTTTATTTGTTCGAGATGACTTCGGGCGGAAATATGGTATCTTTTTGAATAAACAAAAAGTTCTATGATTATACTTTTGAGGAACACAAACGATGTGTCAAACGCAAATAGTTTAGAAGAACTTAAACTAAATTACGAATATTGTTGTTTTATTTATTTCTTAACTATTTTAGATGTATTTTTTATCTAATCGAATAGGGTGTCGGGTATATCCGAATAGTTTCATAAATAGCTGGAGCAGCTAATTTAATAGTAACTCGATCTACTTCCTTTTCGAAACGGAAGAAACACTTCGCTTCTTTAAATAAAACTAAAGAGGAGTATATATTTAACAGACGTGGCAGCATTTTAATAAACTATAACCCAATTACATACATAACGAAATAAAAATATTCAATGGTCTTCCATCCATCATGATTTATTATTATTTATTTATTTAGGTAACCAACAACGATACATACTATATTTTACAAAATATGAGTACCTATTACATTTTTTATGGCCAATTATAGGTTTCCTTGTTTAACTGGGATATATTATATTATAAAGCATGCGAACAGACTAATGCCAAATAGTTCCAATTAAAAATAATAAAAACAATACATAAGGTTATACAATAAAATAAAACTTAAGAACGGAGGAAGATGGAGGCAAAAATTTCAAAAGAAATCCTAGCGATTTCTCCTCTATGTTGTCCAATTTTTCAAAATATTTTCAAATTTAACGCCACATATGAATGTCATTTATAAGAAAATATAGATCACTTGTATCAGTTGTATCCCCTAACTGTGTACTAGAAAATCAATGTGAATCTGAATCATTTTGAAGGTTTTTATTACTAACCCATTGCTTCAATGTTGGAAAAAATAGTCTGCTCAACAACGTAAATAACGCAATGGATGTCTTTGGACTGTCAAAATGATGGCTATTTCTATTAACAGTCTATTACTTAGAGAGTAACCACGGTGATCATTTTTTAAAATTAGCCTTTCAAAAATCGAACTACCGTCTATTGCAGCCCTATCAAGCCGTATGATCGAGCGAGTCCTGTCCGGTTGCGTGACGCGCGGCAACCAGAACCGTCTCACGCCAGACGGAGAGCCTCGCATGTCCTACACCGAGTTCGTGTGGTTCCTGTTGGCCGAGGAAGACAAGACGCATCCGACGGCCATCGAGTATTGGTTCAGGTATGTTAAGATATAGGGTTGTAACGGAGCTTCGCCTCCGCTTCCGTTACTGCGGAAGTTCCGCAAGAAATCGTATCTTCGCTTCCGCCTCCGCCTCCGCACAATTTTTTGCGGAGTTATAACGGAGGTTTATTTACGTATTTATAAAATAAATAACGCGCAAGTTGCGACGCTCGACAACCGTCCGGCCGCGTTTGAGCGCGAAATGGTCAAGACTCAAGAATCAACTAGTGCGAGGCGGGACTGCGGCAAACACAATTTGTTTCTCCTTAATTTTCATTACAAGAAGTTAATATTTTTTTTTACCAAGTATACTACTATTAATGTTCGTATTTACTTAAAATAAAAATTTTGTTTTAATTAACCATAAATTTAAATTTTTTCTATATGTACTTTCACCTCCGCCTCCGCCTCCGTTAACCTCCGCATCCGCGGAGGTGAGACTCGTCACCTCCGCATCCGCCTCCGCCTCCGCTAACAAGCCTCCGTTACAACCTAAGAACTAATAGCGTAATCTAGTAGGTACTTGAAATAGCTTAGAAGTTAACCTTCGAAATAAAACTGAAAAATTTTATGTCGGAGGTTAAGCTCCAAGTTGACGACACAAGGAGCATCAGCCTTTTTGTCTTTCAAGCCCTGTCTAGAAAGATAAATCAGTGTTCTTCAGTATAACATATCAAACCAACCAACCCAAGACTTAGGTCCGTATTACAGAACGCCACTCAAAACTCAAGCTCTACTTAAGTCTCATTTGAAGCCTTTTGATTGGTTGAAACTAGTTTTAAGTAATGTTTAAACAGAGATCAATGCTTGAGTTTCCTTCTGGAATACGTAGGTACCTTAATCAGTCGCAGCGAGTGTATATTAAGCAATGTTTATGTACTAATATACTAATAAATTAATATACACTCGCTGCGACTGATTAAGGTCCCGGTGGAAGAATGTACGTACATGTACACGATGTTTAATATAAATGTATAAATTAAACATCGTGTACCTACATTCTCAATCTAGCCATAAAAAAACATTTAAATATATCCATTAGTTTAGTCACAGGAAATCGTTTTTGATTTTTCACATTTTCTACATGATGTACATGTTGATAAGGAAGCGCTTACAGGTTAATGACCGCCGCATCCACCGGTACTAAACTTTAATAATAATGGCGCCAAAAAGCAAGTCGATACAGGACTGGGCTGTCGCCCGATGATCGGAGGTCATTGAACCAATATTTTAAAGGATGTTCTAAGCCGTTTGCAATTTTATGCGATTTAGTTTGTTTGAAATTTTATTTTTTTATTTTTTTTTTGATGGTAGGTTTTTTTCTATGGTAAGGATTTTTCCTATGAACCAGCATAGTCTGTGTTTTCATTTATTGTCGTATTATCAGCACCACTCTGTAAATATTCTAATAGTTATTGAATGAAATCTATATACTCAATAAAAACTCCTTCCTTCCACAGATGTATGGACGTGGACGGAGACGGCTTTATCTCGATGTACGAGCTGGAGTACTTCTACGAAGAGCAGATGCAAAGAATGGAAGCAATCGGCATCGAGACGCTGCCCTTCAACGACTGCTTGTGTCAAGTGAGTTTACTTACACTTACTACTACAGAAGCACACCGACTACAATCTGTCAAATTTATTTATTAGATTTTCAACTTTATCGGTAAAGCATTAACGTCCAAGGTTGATTGGAAATTTTTGACAGTTTTGGGTAGGTTGACCTGCTGTTGTCCGTACATCAGCCGATCGATTCTGTTAAAGTCTCACCATGAAAAGTTTGAAAGTGAGCTTAGACTGAGATGTCAATAGTGTCAATCCGTATCATTAATTGAAATGACATCTCACTCCATGCATGAAAAAAAATTGCGTGATTTATTTAGTAAAAAGTGTATTCAGTTAATAATTCATAAAGAACATTGAGATATATAAAACATTTTGAGGAAACCACGACTTTAAGTGTGAAATCGCCAACCCGCATTGAGCAAGCGTGGTGATTACGCTCAATCCTTCTCTGTATGAGAGGAGACCTGTGCCCAGCAGTGGGACTATAAAAAGGTTGATAATGATGATTGAGATATCTCAGCATAGTGGCCTCATCATGACTTTGCCTCAAACTTCCATCGTAGACGGTTCACGCGGCCATTTTTTTTGACATGTAGAGAAACAAAAACAAAAACGGCCGCGTGAACCGTCTACGATGGAAGTTTGAGGCAAAGTCATGATGAGGCCACTATGTTGATATATTTCACTGTTATTTATGAATTATTTACTGAATCCACTTTTTACTACATAAATTACGCACTTTTATTTAGTAATTTAAAAGCCAATGAAGAATGAGCGTAACGACACTCAGATTAACTTTCCCGCCGAAAACTCCCACCTGCTACTTACCACTTCCGGGAATTACTAGTTTGATGTTAACGTAATTACAATATTCATAAAGTCTTTTCATTTCAATTTATTTGGACTAATCATGACAAAAAACCCATAGACACTCGTCACTCTCAAAATCTTTGATTTTAGACAAGACAAGGTTTTTATAGAAATCAACACTCTGTGGATGCCTGCACCCGGTCCTCGTCAGAAAGCTTGCTTAAGATACGCTGGCTGACTCAGATGATCCACGATGTCTCCAAAGACCACTAAGAAAGCCCTTACCCGAAATTAAGGTTTAAAAAAAAAGCTGTGGCATGGTCAAGTTGCTATAGAATTGTTAAAGGAAACCTCGGTCGGTTGAACAACACTAATGTTTAAGTTATATTTGACCGTCTTGTGTCCTACCTACATATTATTGAGATATCAAAAATATAAAATAAATATATAATAATTTATATAATATAAATTGATTCGGGGACTGGTACATAACCCTGATGTCCTAAAAACAATCAGTTTCTGGGTACCAGACAACTATATAGGGAGGCGGCGGCGTCAGCCTCTGTTGGCGGTGCCTGTGGCTAGGACTAATTTATTGGCCAAAGCCGCGGTCACGCAAGCTATTCGTGATAATAATGTTGTGCACGAGCAAATAGACATTTTTACATGTCAGCCGAGTGAATTCACAAAGATTTTGTTATATAATTTGTGTTATCGAGATAGATAAATCTTAATTTTATTTAATTTTTTAATTACTTTATTATAAGGATTTTTAGGAGCATTGCTATTTCAGTTATTATTATTTTATTTTATTTGTGTAAGCTTTTATGTATGGTTTCTCTAGGTATAAGTAGATTTGTAATGTTTTAAATACCTTGTTATCGCATTGGGTCTTACCTGTAATGTTAACAGATAAAGGATTAATAAATAAATAAATCATTAAATGAGATCCAGAGGTACTTAGTAGAGTAGGCCATTTGTATTTTCCCGTACGCTTGTGCACTATAGTTCCCATAGTTCGAGATACCGTGCCCGAAATACGATCTAAAAGACTGTTTTTATTCTCAATATTGTAAGGCCCTTCAACTGGTAACTTGGCGTTCTTATCAGGTTGAATGTGATAACTAAACACAGATGACGGATTTAGTCAGCTCCCTTTCCTTCAAACTACGACTATAGCAACTTTACCTTACAACACCGATAAATGAAAACCCAGATAGAACACAATCTCCATCTCCCTCAGATGCTAGACATGGTGCACCCGGCGACGGAAGGCAAGGTGACTCTGTCAGACCTGAAGCGCTGCAAGCTCACGCCCATCTTCTTCGATACGTTCTTCAACCTTGAGAAGTATCTCGACCACGAGCAGAGAGATCCTTTCGCCACGCAACGCGACTCGGATTGTGAGGTGAGTAATTGAGGAATCTAGTTCATTTAGTACATAAACCAGTGGTTCATGTAGTGAACGATTTGTTTGGTGATTATGCTTCTTCTCTGATCGGCATGAACTTTATGCATAGCTGAAGATGACGTAGTGAAATGTTAGCCAGTCAGAAACGTGGCAGTGAAACTGTTATGATTCTTTAAGGCTTATTCTAATGCAAATATATCCATTGTTACCTCCGATATCTTGGAAACCTGTTCAATCGGCATTAGAATACGTACTAGCATCATTATCACTTAATATTTTTCAATTCGTGGGTATCCAAGAAACTTATAGGTGAAACTGATTGTATTTAAGCTAAGAATTTTGACCGCGACTGCGAGTAATCTTTTACGGTTGCCGTTGACCATCTCTCTCTTTCTTACACACCCTACACCGTACACATTGGCACTGTGAAATTATTACTATGAAAAAGTAAGAAACAGATAGCGCGTCAATGACAATTTTCAAGGTCACTTTTTTATCTTCACTGCAGAGCGTAGCTGCCAGTTTTACCTATAAGTTTCTTATAAGCATCCAATTATAAATTCAGAATAAAGGAGCTTTCCAGAGTAGCTACTTCTGCGTATTTTACTACTATGCCATTTTTTCACTTCACTCATTGAAAATCGAACTAAACGAACTAAAAGAAACTATGCCTTGAAGCATTACAATATTTTTTGTGCATGTTTCAGATGTCTGAATGGGACAGATTCGCAGCTGAAGAGTATGAGCTACTCGTCGCCGAAGAGGGAGGGAGCGACGCACAAGACCAAATGTAAGCCAACACTCTTACCAGCACCGATCATCGCTATATTTATATTATAATATATATTATTAATATAAACACATGCAATAATAATGTTTGTTTCTTACCATAAACAGGCAGTTATATAGGATAATGAAAGAGGCAGAGAAAAAGAAGTGTATGAATCGATTCTTAGAGTTGTGCCGAGCTAATGGACTGAACGGATTCCGATTATACAAATAAATCATTTGTCACTCGGTGGTAAAGTAAACTATAGAATAGACATGTCTTGGCGCATCTCGCACTAGAACCAATTAGCATATCATAAACATCAAGCATTTTTGAAGCATTGGGCAGCACTTGATCACGACTGTGTATTGTATAGGACCCGCACATACCCTCGTTACTTAACTACTGGTCTCCTAGTAACAATAATATAGACATACCTATACTTCTGCGATATGTTCTGAATGCAAACGATAATATCACCTAGTCAAATATTTCCAGGGATCATTTCCACCTGTTACACCAACTTAACACACATTACAAAAATATTATTAGACTCATATAGTACCTACGTATTTAATTTTTGTTATTATATTTATGTATGTTATATGTATGTATGTATTCCAGTATATTTTTCTTTCGTTCATTATATATTGCAATTTCTTTCATCAGGGAGGAAGACAGATCTGGCTATGCTAGGGTAAGACAGTGTTGGTGATTTGCAGTGTATGTATTGTGATACTTTGTGCACCGGCCATGTTGAGCTGCTGAGCCCAGACCACACGACGCGCCTCACAGTGAGCTTGACGTTGTGCGGCCGCACTTGTGCCCTCCATTTGCATTTTGCTCATTTACGACTTGTCGCTTATAAGAATGAACATTGCACTCAAATGTAATCACATTAAACCAAAAATATTGAAATGAAACTTCTAAATCTCCTTTCCCAGAATTCATTGCTGTTGATTTTGCTTGAAAGTCTTTGTCTGCCTTACTGATGAAATACATATTACTGTTCCTGTAAATATGTAAACCCTCCCACCCCGAACACAACTGAACATTTTGAGCTTTTGTTTGTTAATAATACCGAGAGCCAGCAACGCATGGAGCGAAACTAACAAAGATAAACTTTTTTACTTGCATTCAGTACATACGAGTTCGAATGACAGTCGCATCGAGCGGCGGCGCTTATGATTAAAATGTGCTTTTATATTCCAGCTCATACGATGAGACAGACGAGGACTGTCTATCGCCAAATCTAGACGACATCACCAACACGGAAGTAATTGAGGATTCGAGCGTCGAGGATTCCACGCTCAGCGATTGTGGCGCCGTAGGGCGCGTGCGGCCCGGGGCAGCTGGCCCCGCCGGCCTCGTGGGCCCCGCCGGCCCCGGGCCGCACACCGGCCCACCCGGCCCGCCCGGCGCCGGGTACGTCAATCTCAGCTCTATCTACTCAATAGGCGGTGACCGCTGGGCTAACACCACTAACCCTCCCGCTAAGAACGGTCTCTCCGATAAAAAGCTCCCGGAGAAGCCGGTTCCGCCCGAGAAGCCAGTCAGCCTCATGATGGTCAACGGCAAGATGGACAACAGATACGCGGGCTTCGGTAACAATAGTTTCCTGTACTCGCAGCTGCTGGGTTCAAGTGGCGCACGCGCGAAAGATCCGCCCTCATACACCGCGGCTACTAGCGGCGCACTGTTCGACAAGTCAGGCGAACCCAAAAAAGCAGTCACTTCACCCGTTAAGCCAAATTCACCTGTCACGAGCCCCGTAAATGGAGTTAATAAAATCTCAGACAACTATGAGCGAGCGGTGGCCGAGCGACTCAGCCCGCAGAGGGAGATCTCCAGACTAAACCGAACAGGTCTGTTCAGTAAAGTGAACACAGGAGTGGTGTCCAGCAAAGTCAAGAAGAAATCCGCTCGCCAGGACGAGGAGGACGAGGACTACGCGCGCGACAGTGACGAATGTTCCATTTAGGATACGCGAACCCGGTGATGTTGCCATATGCAATAATTAATCAAACGGTTTTATTTCAGTGAACACCAAAGATTACACGATGAACGTACAATTTGTGAAAACTTTAGATTACCTACCTTACCTGATATCAAATTAGAATAGTGAGTAATATTATCTCAGCCGTTATTGGAAACAGAGAAATATTTTTTCAGCGTATCCTAGTGGTCGATACGTGCCTTGTGTCAGTGTAGAGAGTTTAGTCGATTCCGCGTTCGAACGTTGTTAGACGATTAGTGGATTTAGAACAAAAAGTGCATTATCCTTAAAAGAAAACTGTTCTTTGTATGGAATCTTGTGTTAGTATCGCATAGACTAGTTCCAGCATTTTAATAGCGTAGTGTTTATGTATCATGTATTATTATAATTTGTGACTCAAATTAACCATATCAAACAATGGTATTTTTGTTTGCGCAGTTTATGTGTTTTGATTTTGAATTATATTTTATATATTTAACTAATTTTTTGTCATGTGATCTATATGTCTTCACCTACAATTAATTACAATATCATATCATTCCTCCATCCAGGTTGTAATAATTATTTGTAATGATTATAAAATTCACATTTATAGCAGAATCACATTGTCTGTGTCATTAGAAATCAGTCGTCCATATAGCTTTATTTATTTATTTATTATGACAAAAGTCAGTATAATAAACACGCACAGATTAATTTAGAAAAGTAGATAGACATATTTTTGATAAGGGGTTGTCTCCTATCCTGTATCTACCTTATTTTTTCGAAGTATTTCATGTAACGTGGTGTGGTATGTATGTGAATGTAGTGTGCTACAAGATTGTATTGTTGTGGGCTCCATACAGGGAGAGCACTATTGACGCTAGTAATATTTTGTAGGTATAATTATATAAATGAACTGTTGGTAACACTGGGAGGCGTCTCTTCTCTCCATGTTGGAGTCACGTGTGGGGTAAAGGAATTGTTTTATTCGATCAAATTCGAAACTAAAGTTAACTTTATCGTTTACTAAATTGTATGTATAATAAATGTTAATTTGATTATTTGACAATGCCAGTTGAATCGAGTGTTTGCAGAGAGGAGTTTGTATTGACATAATAAAAAAACGTAGTTAAAATAGTGAAGGCAGCTGTAAAAATAATAAGCTTCTAGGTAATGCTAGGTAGATTATGTTATGATCTAGTCTACAGGTGCTGTAACAAGCCAACTGACGGTCTACCACTTCCATGTAATTTGTTCTTCAAATCACCAAGTTTGTCACAGCCAAAGAATCGGTTGTTAGATTTAATAATCGCCTAAAGTACTGAGTTTTATTATTCATGGATTTTATATTTCAGTTATTATTTAATAATTCTTGGTAGGATAAATTGCTAAGTTATATGAGAATATCATAATATTATTCTAATGTTAGTTACGATTTTAAATCCAATTTGTTTTCACGTGTGTGGTTTCAAAAACTTTGTGTGATCCCTTGATCATACATATAAAAATTGTGCCTCATTTGTCAGATATAATAAACTCTACTAAGGATCACGGAGCTCACCCGTACCTACTTATCCAAAATCTTCATTTAATGTTAAGGCTAGTCATTTCCATAAAATGTAAATCACTTCTATTTACAGCCCTCAAGTGAACTAATTTTACCAAGTATTAACCAAAACGATTGTTCACATTTTTAACAAATTTTATTAATATGTTGTGTACTGTTAATTAGAATATTTTTATTGAGGTATGTTTTAAATACCTACCAGTTTGGAGCTTAGCTGTTTTAAAGTTGGAATAATTTAGTTCATTAATTTAGATTAGGTCTGACTCTGTATACCTAAGTTACCGGTTTTTTAAGGTAATTTTTTCAGTAAGAGATTGACTGTCGTAGTGTTCTTTTGTATCTAGTTGTTACATGAGTTGAGTAGTCTTGTTATAAATGTTCTAATCATTAATTAGGTAAACTTTTACCCCTGTATTCATAAACGTTGCTTAAAGTGATTGGCGATTGTTTAACCGGTTTAACCATACATTTTTGACGTTTTAACCTCACTTAATTTTAATCAGCGGTTATGAATGAACATCATAATATTTAAGGGGTTTTTCATAAATGATTATTAAAGTTAAGTGACGTGCAAACATCTAAAATGGTTAAACAATCGCTAATCACTAGTTAACTTTAAGCAACGTCAATGAATACAGGGGTCAATGTTTTACTTGTCTCATTACAAAGTCGTGAATACTTCATATGCCTCTCAGCCGTGTTTCGTAATAGTGCCATTTTGTTTTCAATGTGTTATCAAACATATGATTTCTTGCAATAGTAGGTGGTATTGCGATTAATTACATTAACATAATCAATGTTTTGAAGAAATAACTGACCTGCTTCGTATTCATCATTAAAATCATGTTTACCTACCTACTTGCATTTGATATTTGAACCTTTGTAATGTATCTACGCATTTGGTACGCAAGGAAAGTAATAGAGACGTTCCTAAGAAGCCTATTAATTAACAATTAGGTTCATCTTTTAATGAACTAAGTAGCAACAAAATTGTAATCCTATAAATAAGTTAAGATTTTCTTAATTTAAAATAGATAGGTAAGATATTGAGTTTTTATATTTATCGGTACCGGTCTAAACTAAAATAGTTTATTTAGTTTGCATATTATTTTTTTTTAGATGCAATTAATTATTCGTATTTTCACTATTGTCAATATAATGCACAGTTGTAGACTGTCATTAACAAATTAGTTCCATAACTTAGTGCCGAGAGATTACTCACAATGAATCATTGTTTAAATATAAGATTTTTTACAGACATTAGTGGTGACGAAGAAAGTGGTGTGTTAACATTTAATAAACGATGACAAACCTATTGTTAAGTCCCTAATAAAGTACATAACTGTATTTAATATTGATTTTCTTTTATTTCCTTGTCCTTACCTACAAGAATGTTTACTAGCAAAACTATGGAGAGGCATAACGAAGGAAGAACAAGTTACTACTGAGAAAGTAACGACTAAAGTCAATTTGTCTCAGGTGCCAGTAACTATAAGACGCAGAAATTGATTTTGGAATGACTGCCTACCAAATCAAATCTAGTCATCGGGCTCCTTAAAGGAGTACCTTAGTTATCGCAACCCTGTTTCCTAATGTAAAGTGAACCTTATGCTTATGCAAATAGGTAAGCGATCACCATGTACAACGGTACCAATGAGACTATGAAAAGAAAATCTACTTACTACTGTCACTAACAGTATGATTCTTTAACCATCTCACCGTGAAAACTAAGGTGAAGTGAGTTTGAGCTGCCATTTCAACTAATGCAATGGGATTTTCAGCTCACTTTTTGCTCACTTCACTAAATTTTCAGCTCACTTTTTGCTCACTTCACCCAATTTTCAGCTCACTTTTTGCTCACTTCACCCAGTTTTGACGCCGAGATTTTTACAGAATCGCTTGAAATTCGCGTCTGTTTAGAGTCATCAGATATATGTAGTTGAAGTCAAGTATACAACCAAGTGTTGGCACAGTGACTGATGTGCTGCATGTCGCGGGTTCGATTCCCGCACGAAACAAATATTTGTATGAACTACAGGTAGTTGTTCCGGGTCTGGCTGTTTGTAAGCGAATAAAGAAATGCACCCACGATACAGGAGAAATTAATAATGTGAGGCAACGTCTATTAATTTAAAAAAATATTTGATAAAGAAGCTGCTTATTTCCAATTAATTAAATTAAATTTTAATCAAAATCAGCCAATGATTTCTTACTTTGGTGACTGTTCGTCGTAATTAATTTAAATGATCTCATCGATTTTGTATTGGCGAGACGATCGATTTGTATTATAACAATTCACCAACTATAAAAAAAAAACATCTGATTTTACTAATATGGCGATATTCATGTAAAAACATTGAGATTTTTGTATTTGAATCGCCGCATTTTAGAAGAACTATGCTTTCAAACAGGCAGACACGAAAATTCCGTGTTGTATAATAGTAAATAGAATCTGTCTATAAAGGCGTGAAAAAATGAGGGCGCTGCGGTCGTACATATAGCAACCCTGTTAGTGTGACTGAAATCATTTTGATACTATCACATTATTTTTCACTAGAAGCTAAACTTAATTTTGGTGTTTTAATGAAAACACAAATCTATGGTATTTAAATAAAATGAGTAAAACAAAAAAAAAAAAATCTTACACATTAATTATTATATGTTTTAAGTTTTAACGTCTTTTTACCAATGAAAAGTATTCCAAAACATAATAATTGCCATCATTTGATTCCAAATATTCTTCGTTAAAAAGTATTTTCATTGTCAGCAGCGTCACTAACAACGTGTCCGCTACCGCAGTCATTAGCCTGGGTCATCATTATCATCATCATCTCAGCGTATAATCCCGGTCGCATCCGCGGCTTTCGCGTTGTAGGAGTTGGAGCAGTCATTAGCCTGGGTATCTTCACTTAAGCGAATAACTAACTCATATATGTACCTATATCCTGATAAAGGATTTCCTCTCACATTTTCCTGAAAGATTGAAAATAATAATAAGTATGTAATTTCTATCAGAAGATAGATAACACTAATTTTGAGTCCGGGCATGATATAATTCATTTTATAAATCGGCGGTAAATTAAATCACCTAAAGTATCAAAACTGTGCTAGTCGCACTACAATAGGGTCTACTTATATTTGCAATCTAACCTATAAATCCGCAATGTAAAAATCCTCATTTTAGTCTTAAAATCGTTTACTTGGTAAATTTGAAACTTCTAGTAGATAAAAACAAACAGTAACATGATTACATACCTGTTTTAGCAACTGTTCGAGCATAAATATCATCCAAATTTGATAAAATATGTCCAGCTTGGTGTACTAACAAAAAAACATTGATGATAAACCATAAAAATAATTTCCTGAGCTCCACTCCGATTTCTGTTTCTCATGTTTAACACATTTCTTCTATGTTTTGTATTTATTGAAGTTTTTATTAATCTTCAATAAAAACTTCAATAAATAACAAGTCACATAACAAATCTATGACAGCCGATGACATTCGATGTACAGACGACAGCGCCTCAAGCTACTGGGTGGATTTTCAAAATAGCATATTATTGGTGTGATTCTATTTTTTCACAAAAAAATTCACTACGCCTTATGTAATATATATCTAACAGTGTTCTTTATATACTTATGTATGTTTAGTAGGTAATAAAATAACAAAACAATTATATACTACATAAAAAAATTAAAAATAGTATCGCGGAAATCATTTACCTCTCCGTTACTTTCATTACCATGTTGACTAATTATTCAAAATCTTATTTGTGTGGGCTTAAATTTTATTTGATTTAATCTCATTTGTAATGTTTTAAGTATAAACTGAATATTTATTACTTTTCTTAAATCGAGATTTACCCCTGACATTGTTATATAACCATTTAAAAATTCGTCACAAGAATATCGTCATTTGTTTCCACGATTGTGGTTTCAAGAAATTTATTCAACGAAAATATTTAATAACAGTAACCAAATGCATTTCGGATAGCTTCCCCGATGCGCCACTTTAGTCGTTGTGGAGATTCTTACTAGTCTGCATGTATACATAGTAAAATTACGTTTTGAAGTGAATTGATTTAAATTTGTCATCGAATTTCGTCATTAAACGATTGGAAATATTGTTGGTAAGTATGTTTTGCTTTATTTTATTGATAAACGAGCATGAACAATATTGAAGTTGTATTAAATATGAAGTATAGTGTTATATTGTAGGTTTGCGTTTGCTTGGACAGGGATGTGTTTTAACTTGTTTCGTCATTAATCGTAACATCATTCACCGGGAATTTCTAGATGAGGTGAATGATTTCTTATGAGGAAAATGACATTTTTGTTACGTTTACAATGACGCTATATGGAGGTTAATGATTTCGGTGTAATAAATTAAGCATTTTAAAAGCAATACCATTAGGTTCCTCTAAATTTTATTAATAATAGAACAAGTTATTAGATGTAAATTAATAAAACTAAATTGTTTAAACTCTATTTGATTACACAGGTACAGCTATGGCTAAAACGAAAGCAGAACGTTTAGCCCAGCAAAGGCTATGCAAAAGACGCAAGTTTGAGAAATAAAAAATGACCACGAACTATATGCATTAGAAAAAGAAGAACAACGAGTCAAATAAAAAAAAACGTAAAGAAGAAAGGAAACAGATATCCATAACAGAAAAACTCCATGTCAACAAAGGAAATTGCCTATACAGTGCAAGGTAAATTCGAAGAAATACAGATAGCACCAAAAAGGACAGCTTCCGTGGCGTTGCGGTAGCGAATGCGGCCGCTGCACAAGGAGGCGCGGATTCAATCCCCGCGCAGTGCCATACGAACATCTAATAGAAATCGTTACGGGTTGTTGTAGCCCTCAAAGGTCCAACAATTGGTCTAATTGCAATGCAGAAATATTGCCTTCGGGTTGTGGAGGTAAAACGGCAGTCGCTTCACGAAAAATTTAGAAGTTTAGCCAAATCAGCAGTTAGACTGGTAAAGCGGACCCCAGACTTAAAGCTGGAAAAAGCTTCGGATGCGACTGGGATTAACGCTGAGATGATAATGATAGACAGCGACAAAAAGAATCGTCATCAAGTTTCCAAATATTTTGTTGTTGTTCAAGCTAATGAAATTTCTGAAGAAACTGATTTTAGATAAGACCTATTATTTTATTAACAAAAGAAGACGTACAAAAAGCAGAAAGGAAGAAGATATCACGAATTGAAGAAAATAATTAAGTTGATAAATATTATAAAGAACCTGTGGAAAATTAATAGAAATCAAAGAATGCAAATTTTAAGGCTACAAGTAAATCTCAACAACAAGAGTGACATCAAAAAACCCAGAATGATGATAGCACATAACTAAAGAGAAGACGTGTATAAATAAAAAGTTACGATTTGTACCATAGGAACAAAATCAAAGTGCTTATAGTCTCTCGCAAATCTTACTTAGAAAGATGTATTATAAAATTTTGTTCAAGATACAACCTGACACTGACCTGGAATATTAAGAAAAAATTAAATTCGCGGGCTACAACTACGCATGATTTTAAAGAGGCTAGTAACTTTGGAGAAAAAAAAAAGATTTTTGTGTATTTTATTTTGTTAAGTACGTGTTTAGCAATCACAATATCTTATTAAATAATCATTTTGTGTCTTATTTTGTGTGTATTGTTTATTGCTTCAAATCAAAAGATTTCTGTGATTTAAACCAACGTTAATTATTTTTTGAGCCTGGTTGCTTTCTGTTTAAACAAATCAAAGATTTTTTGAGACATATGTCTTAAACAATTAGTACTCGAATGTTCATATTTCTTCCATGAAGAGCTGATTATAATCTATGTGTTTCATTTGCATCATTAACGTCTACATCTTATCATTGACTTCAACAGACGATATCATTTACGTCTACACAACATCATTCACTTCAATGCGATATTTATATTTCATGATTTTTCTTTTAAATTTGGTGTTTAAATTATAGTTTAAATATACAAAAACATTAGTTTTTCAAATAACATCATGATTTTATTGATAGTTTTTAATTATTCAAGAAAAAAGCAATGTCACACAAAAACTGTCATATTTAATCATAAAATGAAAATTCACCCTACTACAATCGGCCAGATTTCTTTATTAGATTTTCAACTTTATCACTAAAGCAGTAAGGCTCAAGATTGATTGGGTATATTTGACAGTTTCGGGTAGCTTGACCTGCTGCCCTCCGTACTATGATTTAGTGTTGCCCTACTATGATTCACTTTAGTTCCTTAAACATTAATTTCATGACTTTATAGATAGAGTAGATATAGATTTCTATCTATTCAGTAATCGACTAAATGAGTATTGTATAGTATTCATAGTTACGTCACTAAAGTTGACAACCAACCAGCTGTAATTTAATGTCAATGTCTAAATAATGTCATAAATGTAAACAGTCTACCAATGTCCCTGTTGAGGGTATTTACTTTTAACGATATTTTCAGAAGTATTAAATTAATTTCCAGCGTGCCTTTAACCATTTCTAAAATGCCCTTTTACGCAGTAGCAAAAGGTCGGACTTCTGGAATATTTATGACGTGGCCTGATTGTGAAGCTCAAGTGAAAGGTTTTCCTGGTGCCAGATATAAGAAATTCGATTCAATTGTGGGGGCTCAAGATTTCATTAGTGCAGAAGGTGGATCAAGCACTAGTGCTAATTTTAAAAAATCCACTAACCAATCAAAACCCCCCGCAAAATCTTCAAATAACCTCAAAAGGACTTTTTCCAGTTCAAGTAATAATCAAAGTGTTTCAGAAAAACCCAAACGTAAGTCTGAAGCTAGTGCCGGCTATGCGAAAGAGAAAAATGATTCTAATGGGGACTTGTCTGATGATTCCGACGACTTGAACACAATCCTATCAAAACAAATGGATGACATAGAGGAAAGACTGAAAACTTACGTGAAAGGAGTAGATAAAATAATGAAAACAGGGACCAAAAAAACAGTTCTTATAGAGCCTCCTCAGAAAAAGAAACGGAAAACTAGTGGTGGAACAGAATTTGATGCTGATAATGATGGTTATGTCCAAGTGTACACTGATGGGGCCTGCTCAGCCAACGGCAAGAGTGGAGCGCGAGCTGGACTTGGAGTATACTGGGGTGACGGCCACCCTCTCAACATCAGTGAGCCGGTGTCTGGGAGGGCCACTAACAATTGTGGAGAGATCCAGGCTGCCACCAGAGCTATTAAATTAGCTCTTCAGAATGGAGTCAATAAACTGTCAATCAACACAGACTCAAAATTTGTTATCAATTCTGTTACCAAATGGATGCCAGGTAAACTTTAAACTTTATAAAATATAACAAAACCATTGACATTCAAAAGTCCTTTGAAATAAATGATTTGTATTGACTTTCAAAAATGCAATTTCATTTGATAATAAAAGTTTTATCACAAGCTATAGTAGTATCACAAGTATAATGTAGATAATAAAATCATATAATTCATCCACTTTACAATATAGTTCCAATTAATTTTCAGGTTGGAAACGGAAAGGTTGGAAGCTAGCCTCTGGGGAGCCAGTCAAGAATGAAAAAGACTTCAAAGACTTAGATAGTGTACAGCATAAGTTACAGATCAAATGGAATTATGTAGAAGCACATAGGGGTATACATGGAAATGAGATGGCGGATGAGCTGGCGAAAGCAGGCGCTGCAATGTATAATAAATGAGAAAATGATATGTACTATTTAATTTTGCAGTTGATTAATCTTAAGCAGAACTTTTTCATGAAACATAAAATGACTTGATTATTTTGTGAGGAATATAACCTTGTTTTTGTTCTGCTGTTGACAGCAATGAGATGGGGTTCCTATGCAATTTTATAAAAATATATAGGGACATGAATCTTAAAACCAACCTTGTAGATCCAAATGTAATTTTATGTAAATATTTGAAAAGATTGTATTATTATTCCAATACCTCTGCCTTGTGTCCCGGCTGGTGCATGTCGAGGAGTAGTGTCAAACACCCTTTAATCTTATAAGTTTTTATTATGTACTAAATAACTGGGAACATAAAAAATTGTAAAGTATGATTTGAAATACAATTACCTATGTATATAGAGTTTAATTCATTCATCTATGCTGTTTCTGCAATGTATCAAACCACCAATTACCTTTTTGTTTTGTTGGGAAGTGAAATCATCAAATGACTTCTCCCGCTCTGGGTGGAGCAGAAGGGCGTGGCAGACACACACGGGTTTAACCCACCCGTGTTTCTTCACTTACCTGCGCGACGGCCAGGCCCACGGTTTCTTTTTTAACCTTGACCCGGGGCTCGTGAAACGTTACGATACGTTACAGGGGCGCGAAGGGATCTTTCTTAAAATACGTTATGTAACAGTTTATCTAAAAAAATATTATTTAGTGAATAAAAATTATACCAAGTGTAAAAAGCTATTAGGTACATAACTTTTTACGACTTCAGGATAAAATTGATCACTTGAGTGTTACGTAACGTTTAGAGAAGGGAAGGGGGTTACAGAAAAACGTTTCAGTGCGCGGCGGTGTTTCCGTCGGACTACAATTTGAGTGTCTTCAAGGCTAGAGTGAATAGGCTCTTAATAAACTAGTGCGCTTTACCATCAACGATTGCGTCACTGCTTACCATCAGGCAGGATTGCGGTCAAGCGCTGGTTTATAATTTATAATAAAAAAAAAAAAAAAAAAGTGCGTTATAAGGGGGGAAGGGCTCCCTTTGCCAGCATCACTGCTTCGCAACTAGCTATTGCCTGCGACTTTGTTTGCGTGGGCTCTGTATCCATGCGCTCTGCAGCCGAAATTCTATTTGTGTTACGTTTTTTTGAGATTCGCAGTACGAAAATCAGGAGCCCGAGTCTGCTATTTTAATAAACTATTCATTCCAACACGATTTAGTTGTCATTATACTAAAAGTTAGTAATCTGCTAAAGTGATAATGAACAATTAATTTATGGGTCAGTCGTCTCGTAATAGAATGGTGCTAGAATGACATTGCCGTATTGCCATTATTATAAAACCCGTTAGTAGAAATGATTTTCCAAAAAGTACTCTATTTGAACATTTATGTCAGCGTTGACCATTGGAAAGTCATAATGACGTCATTTTAGTAGATTATGAAACTTGCCAAAATCAATCATTATGAGGTCACTGATCGACCATTCTGACACTATTGTAACAGCGGACTAGGGGCCCAGGTTATATGTACCTTCTTAACTCAAAATGATTCGTGATATAGCACTTCAAAGTCATGTTTAATTTGTCGTATGTCGCCAAAAGGATATAGTTAGAAATTAAGGTTCAGTTTTTACCTTTTCAGTGCCATCACTGAAAAGGTCACTGAACCTTCATTTCTCAATCACCCTATTAAAACAACCCACGTCAAAACTCAGAGACATGACCTTTTTTTTTTTTTTCCTGGGTGGAAATTCTCGTAGGATGTCCGCCGCCCTGGGGTGGGCGACGGGGTCTGTCAGACTTTTACTTGACCAACTTCGTGGCTACGAAATTAACGGTGGCAGAAGAAGTAGAGTTCATGCCTGCCCGGTGGCATAATTAATTCACACCGAGCCTGCTTTTACTGCACAGCTGTGCTCTGCTAGCTCAGACAATACAAACAGCGTGCCTCCGACAGGTTATTGACATACCTACAGGCAACGAGTCTCCTTAGGGCATTCATTGACGGCGTGGCATACCGTGGTATCTTACTGAGAGCCCAGCTATGGGCACGTGCCGTCGCGTCGTCCTGCCTCCCTTGTCCCCGCGCACCGCCTGGGCTGTGATTAACCGAAATTACCGCTACAAAATTCAACCTTATTTACCTTAACATAAAATAATTCCTCGACACAAAGTGACCAATATGTCTCACGCGATGCAATGACGCGCTGCGCACTCCGTAGAATGAAACGGCAAGATACGTCTTGCCGCAACCCTCTCATTCTCATCATCTGATTAGTTTTTGTCCCAACTACGTCGAGGTCGGCTTCCACCAGCTGAATATCAATATTTTATTTATTTCTTAGGTTAGCCAACAGTTATGTACACCATTACATTTATGGAGTACAATTTTACAAAAAATACATTTGTAAGTGTAATAACTACTTACTGACTAACACAACATGCACAAAAACGGTTACATTCTCTTCAAATTCTCACAAGTCAAATTGTTTGAGTAATCTATATGCGCTGTATAGTCGCACGCGGTGTTTTGGCAATTAGGTACACCGTGTATTTTGTGAGTGTCTACTACGTGGTTTATTTAAAAGTTAGAGATAAGTCCTCATTTATAGGTACTTCGTTTAGTAATTAGGGAGTTCATACATGTTCTTGAGAAGTCATGGTGGCCTAGTGGTTAAAACAGCAGCCTCTCAATTATGAGTGCGCGCGTTCGATTCCAGGTCAGGCAAGTACCAATAAGTACCAATGTAACTTTTCTAAATTTATACTATGTACTTTCTAAGTACCTATATCTTGGACACCAATGACTGAAGGTGAAGGAAAACATCTTGAGGAAACCTAGACTTTAAGTTTGGAATCGCCAACCCGCATTGGGCAAGCGTGGTGATTACGCTCAAACCTTCTCTGTATGAGAGAAGACCTGTGCCCAGAAGTGGGACGATAAAAAGGTTTATAATGATACATGTTCTGCGAGATTTCCAGGGGGGGCAGCGGCCCCCCTGCAATGGGTACGCCCATGCGTAACGGTTGTAAAAGATCTCTGAATGACAGCCGACCGAGTCTCGGTATGTAACGATGGTCACCCATCCACACAGTAACCTGATCGATCGACCTGCGAGGCTGTTATTATTTAGTTTTACAAAAAGTTCACCACAGAGGATTCACTCAACCCCAGGGAGTGGAGCCTCTGTGGGGAGTCTTTTGTAAAACTAAAACTGTTCAAGTTTAACCGCCAAGATTTTCATCCCTTAGACGTACCTCCAGCGCCACGTCACTTTTGGTAAAAGTTCGAACAGTGTTGGGAATCCATACCAATGTTATAAATGCGAAAGTAACTCTGTCTGTCTGTCTGTTACGCTTTCCCGCTTAAACCTCTCAACCTATTTTGATTAAATTTGGCACAGACAATCTTTAGACCCTGAGAAAGAACATAGGCTACCTTTTATCCCGGAAAAAATTGATATTCCCGAGGGAAATCTAAAAAGCGCGATATAACCAAACTCCACGCGGGCGAAGCCGCGGGCGGAAAGCTATTAGTCAATAAATTCTTTATTTATGCACAACTTTAACCTTTCGACAATATTATCTAACTTTTATACTGCTCATACATAGAGGCATTATTATAAAAATATAGGTACCTATATTGTATAAAAACGTAATAACACCACAAAATCTGTTGTTATTACCCTCCCTACCTAGATACCTTCTTAATCTATACCAGTATAAGAGTTTGTTTGTTTAAACGCGCTAATCTCAGGAACTACTGATCCGATTTGAAAAAATATTTGCGTTGGATAGCCTATTAGTCCAGGAAGGCTTTAGGCTATATAACATCACGCTGCGACCAATAGGAGCAGAGCATATAAAAAACACGCGAACGAAGTCGCGGACGGCCGCTAGTATTAAATAAAATAATTCCAGCCTATGAATGTATTATTTAAATGTTGTTGTGTTGATCCATGATGAACCTTAGTAGGTACCTATATTTGTTGGAGGTTGTATACCTACCTTGGCAACCAACACATGATGCGCTGTCTGTCGTCATGACAGAAATATAAAATAAATGGTGTGAAGCTGATACGGTCTATAATTTAGTAAATAATATAAGTACTCGGGGAATGCGCTAATGCTGGATACGTTAATTTCTAACAGGTTATGGTTCCCATTCCGTACCTGAGTAAATATTATTAAAAAGTGATCGTAAAAAATATTTCCTATAAAATACTGATTGTCACGTTGTTGACAGTGAAAAAACAATAGGTACTGTCAAAAAGTGAAAAAATGTGTGATGAAAATTCTGTTTCTGGTTCCTATTGCGGAATTAAAAAACTGCAAGGAGCGAATGATTTTACATCGTGGAAATTCGTTGTGAAAAACCTCCTCGAATCCAAAAACTTGTGGGATGTTGTGGAAACAGAAAATATCAGTGATTTACTAAAAGACAGTGATAGGAAGGCACGATCAACTTTATGTCTGCTTATTGAGCCTACATGTTTTGCGCACGTGTACCAAGCAAAAACCGCACGCGAGGTATGGCAAAACTTGTGCAGAGCCTACGAGGATCAAGGCTGGGGCAGGCGAATTTTGCTGCAACGTAAACTATGGCAGTGTCGTTTGGAAAATTATTCAAGTATGGAAAAATACATCTGCGATATAGTACACCTGGCACAGCAGCTTAATGATATAGACGCAAAAGTATCAGACGATTGGCTTATTTCAATACTATTGGCTGGCTTAACGAGCGAATACAACCCGTTCGTGATGGCCATCGATAATAGTGGTAAAGAGGTAACACTAGAGCAAGTAAAGACCAAATTACTACAAGAAGGCAACAGACAAGCCGAAGTGTGTAATGGGGCTGGTGAGCAAGCTTTTACCACTCAAAACAGGAAGAGCAACAACAACACTGCTCGGAAACCAGCGACATACAAATGTTTCAAGTGTCACAAATTTGGACACAAAGCATCAGAATGCAATGGCATCAAGAAAACTGCGAATATTTGCATGGGTACTGCCGATACCGTAAATAAAAACGCCTGGTATGTTGATAGTGGCTGTTCTACCCATATGACGAATGATGCGAACAAACTAGTGCAATATAAGGCACAGAAAGGCGGCTGTAAGATAAAAGTTGCTAGTGGTGATGAGATATCAGTAGTTGGAAAGGGCAATGCAGCACCGATTGTGAGTAAAAATGAGAAACTCAAATTGAATAATGTCCTGCATGTTCCCAAATTGTCGATGAACCTAATCTCAGTGAGTGATCTCGTAAGAGACGAGTACAAAGTTAAGTTTGACAAGTATGGATGTTTGATTAAAGATAAAAATGACCGCAAAGATGCCACTTGCAAAGAAGTTGGTGGAATTTTTAAGCTGATTGAAAACAGCAATATTGTGGTTAATTTAACAACATCGAATGAAGTTTTGTCGAATTTATGGCACAGGAGACTAGCTCATCTAGGACAAAAGTACATGATCACCCTGAAAAACATGGTATCTGGAATAGAATTCAAAACTACGGACAAAATAGAGCCGTGTGTTCCATGTATAAATGGAAAGAGATGCAAAAGTCCATTCAAAAAACAAGGCACTCGAGCAAATGATTTATTGGAGATTGTGCACACAGATTTGTGCGGCCCAATGGAAGAGCCATCTTTTGCTGGTTCGCTGTATATGCTTTCATTTATTGATGATTTCTCGCGAAAGACGCACGTCTATTTCTTAAAAAACAAAAGTCAATGTCTCAACAAGTTCCGTGAGTATAAGGCGGAAGTAGAAAATGAGACTGGCAAGATGATCAAGTGCTTGAGATCGGATAATGGCAAAGAATTTTGCAACGATGCCTTCGACAAGCATTTGAAGTTAGCTGGTATAAAACATCAAAAGACAGTTCCATACACGCCGGAGCAGAATGGCGTGGCTGAAAGAGCGAATAGAACAATCATTGAGAAAGCGCGAACATTACTTTTTGAAGCCAATTTGGGCAAAAGATTTTGGGCAGAAGCAGTCGGAACAGTTGTATATTTAAAAAACCTAAGCCCAACGAAGGCTGTCACTGGAAAAGTACCACAGGAACTCTGGTCTGGTAAGAAAATAGATCTGAGTCATCTGAGAGTATTCGGATGTTTGGCATACGCTCTGAAACCAAAACAAAAGAGAAAGAAGCTAGACACAAAAACTGAAGCTCTGATATTTGTTGGCTACTGCGAGACCACGAAAGGTTACAAACTGGTAGAACCAAAGACTGGAAAATTTTCAGTTGTGAGAGACGTCCAATTTTTAGAAAATGTTTTTCCTGGAGACGATATGAAAGTGACGAAGAACTCAGTCGTTCCTATTTCAACAGAGGAGGAACGTGTTGAACCTGAGGTTGCATGTGAGGAAATTCACAGCGTTAGTGAAGGAAGCAATGAAGACGTTTTTGAAGAAACTATTGACGAAATAAGACAGGAAGCTCAAGAAGCAAGTACCAATCCTATATTACAATCTGAAAACAACGATTGTGAAAACCCGCCCAGATATAACTTACGTCCAAGGAATAATGTGGACTACAGATGCACATGTGCGAAAGCCGAAGCTGAAAGAAAAGCTATCGCAGATATTGATGGCGATCCAACGACAATGGATGAGGCAATGTCAATGCCTGATCGTGAGCTATGGCAGAAGGCCATGAACGATGAGCTCAACTCGTTGAAGGAGAACCAAACGTGGACGTTAGTTAATCTACCGTGCGATAAGAAGCCTATACAGAACAAATGGGTATTCAAAATCAAGCGAGATAGTGATGGTAACATATTGAAATACAAGGCGAGGTTGGTAGCTAAAGGATTTGCACAGGTACGTGGAATTGATTATAATGAAACCTATTCTCCCGTCGTGAGGCACTCTACGCTTCGCTTGTTATTCTCACTAGCTGCAGAATACGAGTGGAGCATTGACCAGTGGGATGTTACCACTGCTTTCCTGTACGGAAAATTAAAGGAAGACATTTACATGCTTCAGCCAGAGGGCGCTATAGCCGAAGGTCAGGAAAACAAAGTTTGTAAACTACAACGGTCATTATATGGATTGAAGCAAGCCTCTAATGCTTGGTTTAGCGAATTAGATAAGGAGATGCTTAATTTAGGTTTTATACAATCAAAGATAGAGCCCTGTTTATATCAAAAGATAATAGGTCAAGATAGGATAGTGGTAGTTATCTATGTTGATGATATATTTGTATTATGTCCTCCAAAGCAGGATAAAGAGAAGCAAGCTTTGAAAAACGGGCTGCTCAAAAAGTTTAAAGTGAAAGACTTAGGCGAAGCTAGGCACGTACTAGGTATGAGGTTACGACGAGATAAGAGAACTATTTATCTCGATCAAGAACAGTATGTCCTGAATGTATTGAAGGAATTTAAAATGTCAGACTGTAAACCAGTCAATACCCCAATGGAGGTAGGCATCAAGCTAGAAAAAGCTGAGCCTGGTTGTAGGTTGCCGTACCAAAGTTTGATAGGATGTCTGAATTATCTGGCTCAAACTACTAGGCCTGATATAGCACATGCTGTCAGTTTACTGTCTCAATTCAATTCGTGCTATGATGAGACCCACTTCAACTGTGCTAAACGGGTGTTGCGATACATAAAGGGGACATCTGATTTTGCGCTTGTCTTCCGAAAATCCGGTAACTTAGAGATGCGCGGGTACGTTGACGCTGATTGGGGGGGATCATTCGATCGAAAGTCCTTCACAGGAATGCTTTTTACATTAGGCGATAATTTAATAGTATGGGAGAGTCGCAAGCAGCGATGTGTAGCATTGTCTTCGACTGAGGCAGAATACATAGGACTCAGTCAGGCTGCTAAAGAAGCAATTTACTTGCGAGGTTTGTTGTCTAGTTTGACTAAAAATGCTTGCGACAAACCAACGATTATTTTTAACGATAATCAGTCAGCACATAAAATATCGCAAAATAAAATGAACCATAATAGAACAAAACATATAGATATTAGGTATCATTTTGTCCGCGAAGCCTTGATTAAGGAGGCGATTGATGTACAATACTTGTGTACTCAAGAGATGTTAGCAGACATGTTAACGAAGTCTCTGCCAGGCCCAAAACTTAAACAGATTGTACAAAAATTACCCATTAAGAGGGCGGGCAAGTACAGTTAGGTTTAGGATTTGTAATTTGAGTTTTATACCTATCTGTTGTAATGGTTATTTTTAATTTTGATATTGTTTTGTTTTGTTAATGTGACGCGTTGGATTTATTACTTCTATATGTAATCAAGTTAGCGTTTTTGGTTCTAATTTGTGTAACTCATCATGTAGTAGATTGAGGAGGCGTGTTGGAGGTTGTATACCTACCTTGGCAACCAACACATGATGCGCTGTCTGTCGTCATGACAGAAATATAAAATAAATGGTGTGAAGCTGATACGGTCTATAATTTAGTAAATAATATAAGTACTCGGGGAATGCGCTAATGCTGGATACGTTAATTTCTAACAATATTAAACACAAACTTAATTTCTTGTCAAATTAAATTATCGATTTAAAAAATAAACTTATCAAATCAACATCACTTTCTATGTTAGAACTGTCGTCGCTTGGCAATTCATATTTGCAAAATATTTAATAACTCTAAACTCTTGGGTCCATATTACAGAACGTCACTCAAAACTCAAGCTCTACTTAAGTCTACTAATCTACTAAAACTAGTTTCAACCAATCAAATGGATTGAAACGATCAATCCATTTGATTGGTTGAAACTAGTTTTCAGTAATGCTTAAGCAGAGATCAATGCTTGAGTTTCATTGAGCTTGCTTATTAGCTCAATGTTGAGTTTCCTTCTGTAATACGGACCTTAGTCTTTACGAAATACGAAAAAGTCCTACAACACTAGTTGCACAGAGCGATAAAACTTTCCCATAATTTTACGGGGAAGGCGCTGAGGCAACCAGAGGCAACTCACAATCCTTGTAACTCCTTGGCCACACGTCATCATCATCATCATCATCTCAGCGTTTATCCCGGTTGCATCCGCGGCTTTCGCGTTGGAGCCCGGGGTCCGCTTTCCTGCACATTCTCCTCCATTTCGCACGATCTTTAGCGTCCTGTGGTAAGAGCTTGTTGGCATGCATGTCATCTCTTACAACGTCAAGCCCCTCAAACAAACCAAGCGTCAAGCTTCTTTGGTCTACCCCGCTTGTTCCGGCCCGGCGGAGGCGCCATGGCAAGACATTTGTTACCCACGTAACATGCCGGTTTCCGTAAGACGTGGCCGTACCAGCGTAGGCGACCCTCCTGCAGTTTGTCTGCAATGTCACGGACACGAAGGCTGCCCCGGATGCGGGAGTTCCTGATGCGATCTTTCCGCGTAACTCCACACATCCACCGCAGTATATTCATCTCCGTGACACGCAGCTCCTGCTTGTGTCGCTCAAGCACAGGCCACGCCTCACTGCCATACAGGAGAACAGGTCTAATGATGGTTTTATAGACCTGTCCCTTAAGCTTAACCGGCATTTTGGGGTCACAAGTGACACCTGTCACCTCACGTCATTTCGCCCAAGCTGCGGAAATACGTGCCTTGACGTCGCAGTCAATGTCGCCGGACGCGTGAAGCACAGACCCCAAGTATTTAAACTGGTCCGTGCGCTCGACCATATCTCCGCCTATGCGCACAGACATGGGGTCTGTCGTGTTGCTGGCCAAGTATACGGTCTTCGACACGTTGAGTTTCAGTCCTCCGTTCTCAAGCGAGTCCTTCCACGCATTCACACGCCGCACCAACCGTTCCCTGTCCGCGTCCGCCAGCGCGATATCGTCAGCATACATGAGTAGCCAGGGAGGCTGCTCATGTGAGTCCTTGATGCTGTCCGACAAAACGTCTAATATCACGCTGAACAGAAACGGACTAAGGACGGATCCCTGGTGGACTCCGACGGTGATGGGGAAGGGTTTAGTGTCGCCAACAGCGGTCCTGACAACGGAATCGGAATTGAGGTACATGTCTCGAATTATGTCGACATAGGCTTCAGGTACCCCTTTGGACCTCAGTGCCCACCAGATCACCCCGCGTGGGACACAGTCGAAGGCCTTCTGCATATCTAGAAAGAACATATGCAGAGGCGTGTTCTTCGATCTGTATCTTTCCATGGCGATCCTTAGTGCGAAGATAGGGTCCATGGTTCCGTACCCTGGCCGAAACCCATATCGACACTCCGAGACAGCACACTCCTGCCGGATTCGGGAGTCTACGATCCTCTCAAAGATTTTCATGGTGTGGGACATGACCTTGATACCGCGATAGTTGCCACACTCCTGAACCGAGCCCTTGCCTTTAAAGACTGGAGTAATTATACTCAGCCTCCATTGGCTCGGGATTTTGCCGGTCAGGAGCACGCGATTGAAAAAGTTAGTTAGCATGCCCACACCGCGAGAACCCATCGCCTTCCAGGCCTCAATGGGGACTCCGTCAGCTCCGACAGCTTTCCGATTCCCCATACGACGAAGAGCTGTTTGGACTTCCTCAGGCGTTATCAGAGGCACTAGTCCAAGGTTCGGAGGGAGTTCCGGTGTCTGCACCTCTTGATGCTGCTTGTTCAGCAGCTCGTGAAAGTACGAGCGCCATCTCTCCTTCACCGCGAGGTCCTCGCATAGCAGGTTGCCATTTGGGTCTTTTACACAACGGCACTTGGATATATCCTGTGCCGCTTTGACCCTGGAACGTGCCAACTTGTAAATGAGCTTTTGCCCCTCAGACGATTCCAACTTCTCGTAGAGAGGTTGCAAGTGGTCTCGTCTGGCTCTGGCTACAGCTCTTTTGGTGGCACGTTTGGCAACCTTGTATGCATCGCGATCTTCAGGAGATCCGGTCGCTTGCCACGTTTTGAAGAGGGCTTTCTTCACCTTAGTCTCCCTCTGGACTGTGTCGTCCCACCACCAGGTTTCCTTGGCCACACGTACCTAATATTAAAGTGACCGGCGACTGTGCACTAGTGAGGTACCGCCTACCGGGTATTGAGATTTCTATATTTTAGTCGAAATAAATAAATAATTTTAAACATAAATACATTTTATTGTGTACAGATACTTGCAGTCACTTTTGGGCTGGTGCTGCAAAATGTCTCCTGGCCACTTCGGATTCAGTGGAGAGGCATGCGAAGAGGCTGATTGGCGACTCATATTTAACTCTAAACGGTCTCCAAAGCCTAGAAGCACAGGCGTCGAGTAGCCAGCCTTTCGGTGTTCTACATATAGGATGCATTTTGGAGAGTTTGCGAGGAAATTGCATGATTTAATTCCCCCATCTCCGTTCCACTATCCGACGACCCGTCGTACAGCGAGTCTCCACCCTTACGTTGCGTTTCGCCTCCTCTTTTATATCGCGTATATCGAGGGACTGGAACAATTTGCCAGCGGCGGTGTTTCCGTCGGACTACAATTCGAGTGTCTTCAAGGCTAGAGTGAATAGGCTCTTAATAAACTAGTGCGCTTTACGGCTTTACCATCATCGATTGCATCACTGTGTGACTGTAGGCCACATGCGCGCGTATATTAATAGTTTAAAAATAAAAGGTAGCCTATGTCCTTTCTCAGGTTCTATAGATTGTCTGTGTCAAATTTCATCAAAATCGGTTGAGATGTTTAAGCGGGAAAGCGTAACAGACAGAATTACATAGGTACATTATAATACTACAGTTAAATACGCGTATTTAACTGTAGTATTATAACAATTAAGAAATCGAAAATTTTATCAGCCTAGGATAATTGAGGTACAGTCACAACTGCTTACCATCAAGCGGAAATGGCCGCATTTCGGAAATGCGGTCAAGCGCTAGTTTATAATTTATAAAAAAGAAAAAAAAAACTTGTATCAGAGTAACACTATGGTTAGTACGGAAAGAAGTGAACCAAAAACACTATGGTTATTTTGTAATGAAAGTACCCACTTTCATTTCAATTAATGACAGTAACTTCTAAAGCGCCTTGTTCCTAAACAACTTAAAAAGTATTTTACGAATTTGCCTCATCCATAGTATCTACTCGTAAAATTACGTGATTCGCGATACAGGTAAGGATACCAGTGAACACAATATATTTAAATTTCAAAATTAACAGTATTTATGAGTCAAAACAATAAAAATGTACATTACAATAACGATTATACCCTACTTCTTATAATTAACACATTTTATATAAGTTTGTGCACTATGAGATTTTTTTAAATAAAAAAACGTAATTATACATGTGTGGCGATTCAGGTACAGATTTCAGAGCCCGTAATATTACGGTGTCGGCGCTTAAAGGGTTAATAAAGCAAGAAATAACATTTTTCATACAAAATAAATTCCCCTTTCTACCCCCTTGAATTGCATAAAATTTCCAAAACTCCTTTATTTAGTGTTCTTTGGATTATAAAAGGGAGCTGTGTGCAGAATTACACATTCCTAGTGATTTATACAAGTCTATGTCCCTAGTCCCAGTAGTTTCGGCTATCCATTAATGTCAGTCATTGGTATAATATTAATTTTATATCATTGATGTCAGTCAGTTTCTCCATTTGATGAAAGTATTGACTGATTTGCATTTGTATTTTGTAGGGCTACAAGAAGTACTTACAAGTAGTTTGCATGTTCATTCCTTCGTGCTTAGCCATTAGACGTAATATGATCTAAGGTATAACGTAATATAATATGGTATTACAAACATGGCGACTATCGACGCTTTAGTGATGCAAACGGACACGCACACAGGCATAGAATACTAGGAATTGGGAATGCAATGAGAGCGATGTAAAACTTTTGCCAGCGTCATTCATTCACTCCACTTACAAGTTCACAGACAGTTTACGATTTCGTCGAGGTAAGGCGCTAGTCTTACTCATTCCCAGTAATTGTCAGCAGTAAAGAACTTAGTTCTTTTCTGAAACAGGTCAAGATGTCATTGATGATGAGCCACGACGGATATGTGATTGTTTACACTGATGGAGCTTGTTTATCAAACGGCAAGAGTGGAGCTCAGGCTGGTATCGGCGTATTCTGGGGTGATGGTCATCCCTGGAACGTGTCTGGGCCGGTTACGGGGGGCCGAATCACGAACAATAGTGGCGAGATTCAGGCAGCTACGTGCGCCTTGCAGCAAGCTCACGAAAATGGCATTCGCAAAGTACAGATCAATACAGACTCGCGTTTTCTCATCAACGCTGTTACTAAATGGATGCCAGGTAACTAATAATCCTAACCGCTATAATCCTGTTTTTCTAAGCTTTTTTAAACCAAATTATTTTTATGGGGGACATTTATGTCACATCATTTCAGTGCTGGTTATAAAGTGGACCGATGATAATTTGTCTACTACCTACTATTATTGTAAGATCTTCCCGTCATCTTCTTCGGAGTCTAATTGTTATAACTCTTAGGTCTACTGGCTTCTGGCTGTGCAAGGGCTCCATCTAGCAGTCGTAGCATAGCCAAAAGTATATATCTATACTAATATATAAAGCTGAAGAGTTTGTTTGTTTGTTTGTGCGCGCTAATCTAGGGAACTACTGGTCCGATTTGAAAAATTCTTTTTGCATTGGATAGCCCATTAATCCAGGAAGGCTTTAGGCTATATAACATCACGCTGCGACCAATAGGAGCGGAGCATAACTGAACCACGCGAACGAAGTCGCTGGCGGCCGCTAGTTTTAAAGATAAAATCGTGTTATAAGGTTTGATCATACATAGATATAGGGAAGTACAGACGACAGCACATCAAGCTACTACAATCTGTCAGATTTCCTTGTTAGATTTTCAACTTTATCACTAAAGCATTAAGGCTCAAGGTTGATTGGGAATATCTGACAGTTTGGGGTAGCTTGACCTGCTGTCGTCCGTACATACATAAATTGATTAAGTATATAACTCAGACACTTCAAACAATGCTCCCATAAAGCAAAAGCCTTTTCCCTACATAATGTAATAAAATTTATTTTCTTTATATTTCAGGGTGGAAACAAAATGGTTGGAGACTAGTAACAGGCCAACCAGTAAAGAATCAGAGAGACTTCAAACATCTTGACTATGCCATGCGGTTTGTTTATGTGAGGTGGAACTTTGTACCGGCACATCAGGGAATACATGGTAACGAAATGGCAGACCATCTAGCCAGGGAGGGAGCCTTGATGTATAATTATGGCTAAAAAAATATTGTCCAATACCTACTGCTATTCAACCTCCCAATATAATACTTCTTCATATTATAGAAGCTAAGAGAGGTTTAGCATGTGGATTAATTAATATCATTATTAATTGTTCCCATTTTTTTTTCTATGTTGTTTGCAAATATTTCTTTTGGCTTAGTTTAAGGATGAGGACCTCATCTTTCATTAGTATAACCAAATACCTATCCACTTAGGTATAGATATATTAAGTGCCTTTACATTTCTATGTCCAATAGAAGTAAGATTTAATCTTAATAGAAATAACATTCATTGATTCTTTGAATATGAATCAGACTTCATCTAAACTAGTATTTAAGTTTAATAAGCTAAAGTATATGAGCTGTTGTTTTGAAAATACAAAGATGCTGTTCTGTTTTATATTTACTTGCTTTCTAAGGATTGCCTAACAAATGATGTAATTGTACATCCAGTTTGTTAATATATTAAACTTTATTTCGTATGGATTTGTTTTTTTTTTATTAGATCCACGAACTTCCCAGGCAAAGAACGTAATTTTTTTAAGTGCCATGCCACTTTCATTTGTCCCAATTTAATTAGTTGTTGGCAAATGTTAAGCAACTGGTTTTATTAGCCGTTTAGCTAACCACCTAGTCTTTTTACTAAACGGCCTGAATGATCCATACTAATATTATAAATGCGAAAGTAACTCTGTCTGTCTGTTACGCTTTCCCGCTTAAACCTCTCAACCGATTTTGATGAAATTTGGTACATACAATCTTTAGACCCTGAAAAAAACATAGGCTACCTTTTATTGAAAAAAAAAAATTATATTCCCGGGGGAAATCTCGATATAACCGAACTCCACGCGGGCGGAAAGCTAGTAGATTTATATTATGTACTAGCTTTCCGCCCGCGTGGAATACGGTTATATCGCGCTTTTTAGATTTCCCTCGGGAATATGAATTTTTTTTTCAATAAAAGGTAGCCTATGTTTTTTCTCAGGGTCTAAAGATTGTCTGTGCCAAATTTCATCAAAATCGGTTGAGAGGTTTAAGCGGGAAAGCGTAACAGATAGACAGACAGAGTTACTTTCGCATTTCTAATATTACAGTATGGATTTGTACAGTGTAATATTAGTATGGATGTCTACAGTAAGTTAGCTTTTATTATTTTTTTATTTATTAATATTTTTTATTACTATACAGATTTTTTATACATTCATTGTTGATTTATGTTTTTAATCATTTTCATGTTTTCAATCAAACCTAATTATACTAATTCCTCAATCAGTTCGCTTATAAAAAAACTGCTGACCTTTTTTGTTTTTAAAACTTCGAGTATCTAATAAAAGTCGAGAGCTGAGGCATATCGACGAGCCTTACAGTATCAATTTTTGATGAGTTAGCATTGTCAGACTATATTTGTAATACTAATACCTATCTCGTGATTGTTTACACTTAACGATTATTTTTAAGTATAGTTGCCCTCGTAATTGGTTTATCACCTCAAGATTGTATTTCAATTCGCGACGATCCCACCAAAGTATGAATACAGAAATAAATATGAATACTCAAATTATTAAGACAGTATTTGTATGAGTACTCCGAAAATACTTGATACTCAGTCGAATCTAACACTCACAAGCGCCACTAGATTGTGTGTGTCCACTGAACTCCGCTATCAGACCGATTTATCAGTTGACGGCTAGACAGATTCTGATCAAATTTTTTGTGCGAGTTTGAGTTGATCACTGGATGGTTTGGATTCACATTTATACCCGGTAGGTTGCGTTGTTCAAGCAAGACAACGACGTCTGTCAGGTCCGCTAGTATGTACGGTCAGCGACAAAAGTCGAGTGACATGGTTTGATTAGATAATATACTTTTTGGCATTTTGTAATAAAAGCTAAAAGCAAAGGAAGAGTGAGAATAAATCAGGGTGCTATTCTTTAACCTTTTGAACGCCAATCACTTCTATACAAGTTCGAGATTTTTTTCCCTCAGCGCCACTACTTGATTAGAAGTAATCACAGTATAAAATAAATTTACGACTTTTACAAGACCTTTTATTTTGTTTTTACGGACATTTGCCCTGTTATCAGCCATATATTAAACTTTTTCACACATAATAAGTTCTTATTTGTTTTATTTTCAATAGAAACAAAAATGCCAGAAAATATTTTAATGCCCCCAGCGCCAATTACTTGATATCAAGTAAGCCAGTGATGGGACACGATGAAGACCTCGCTATATTTCATTTCGTCGAAATGATCATAAATACTATTATTGCAAGAAAATTACGTAAATACATAATATTTTATAAATATTGTACACTATAAACTAGGTTTTATTCACCTTAATCAAGAATTAATAGGTTATCTAATCAATGTCGATAGTGAAACCACGTTTAAAAAACCCATCCCTACAAAGTTAGTTAATTGTCAGTCCGCACGCGCCACCGACTTGTATAGACGTCATAAGCGGACGGGTTTCAAGGTCATAGTGACTTTGTGCATTTTAATGTAGTGCAATGTTTACATGTTGAGTTGGCGCACGTGTTCTTATAAAACAAATTGTGACGAATTATTGCGAGTTGTTCAAGTCTGAATCAGAATTTTGAAATAGTTTTTTTTTTTTATATATTATAAACTATCGCTTGACCGCAATCCTGCCTGGTGGTAAGCAGTGACGCAATCGTTGATGGTAAAGCGCACTAGTTTATTAAGAGCCTATTCACTCTAGCCTTGAAGACACTCAAATTGTAGTCCGACGGAAACACCGCCGCTGGCAAATTGTTCCAGTCCCTCGATGTACGCGGTATAAAGGAAGAGGCGAAACGCTTCGTCCGGATCGTAGTGGTGTTAACAACGTAAGGGTGGAAACCAGCCGTACGACGGGTCGTCCGCTGGTGGAACGGAGATGGGGAATTAAATCATGCAATTCCCTCGCACACTCCCCGAAATGCATCCTATAGAACACCGAAAGGCTGGCTACTCTACGCCTGTGCTCTAGGCTTTGGAGACCAACTCGAGTTAGATCAGGGTCACCAATCAGCCTCTTTGCACGTCTCTCCACTGAATCCAAAGTGGCCAGGTGACACTTGGCAGCACCAGCCCAAATGTGGCTGCAGTACTCCACACACGAACGGACCTGTGCTTTGTATAACATTAGAAGCTGCCCAGGTGTGAAGTACTGCCGGACCTTTGCGATAACGCCAAGTTTCCTGGCAGCCACCTTAGCCTTGAACTCAATGAACCGCCCAAAGTTAAGGTCCGAGGAAATCTCAACTCCCAAAAGCTGAAGGCGGTCGGAACACTCCAAGAACACATTCCGAAAAGTAGGAGCCAAGGTGAACGGGCTCCTTTTGGCGGTGAAAAGACACGCCTGTGTTTTGGCAGCATTGAATGCTACAAGATTGGCATTGCCCCATTCGGAGACTGCCTGCAGCGCAACACTCGTTCGCTCAACCATGGCCTCTCTTTCGGACCGGATTGATTCCCTACTAGCCCGAGCACCCGGCAGGTATCTCTCTACAACTGTGCTGTCATCTGCATACCCATAGATACCAGACATCAGCAGATTGTTAATATGCAGCAGGAACAGAGTTGCAGAGAGAACAGACCCCTGAGGCCGTAGTTGCCCGTAGTTCGTCGTCTTGACATTCCGTTAAATCGTCAACTTCCGTTTCAGGAATTTGCTTCCATTTTCTATTAGTTTCTACAAACCAGAAAAATAATTGCGAGTATTTTGCGACACCATTAAAAAAGGTCTATAAAATCTGTGTGAAACAGACACCCTCCATTTTAATTTTTTTTTTTTTAAACGTAGAAGACCACGTATTTAGCTTCTATTAATTGTATTTGTTAAGTTGTAAGTAAACGAAATAAATTATGCAGGAGTTTATGCACGTGTAACTCGACCACAGTGAATATAAAAATAAATACACTAGAAATCTAGACATCCTTATAACAGAAAGGATTTTGACGTGCCTCGAGCGCCAACTACTTGATATGAAGTAAAAGGATTACATTTGGAGACAAATAGGGATGTGCCTTTTATAACACACGTCTAATAAATTTAAAATTCTTTTCTTTATTATAGGGAATATATCCAGGTTTTCATATTGATTTTGACGTGACAACGTCTTATAAATTGGTTTGCCGGGTGACACTTCAAGAAACTGCGTTACGCTCCGCTCACGTTATGCGCTCACAATGAGAGCGAGTGAGAGGCACGCGTCCCTTCCACTCGGGCATGGTTAGCCCGCCTAAGAGCGAGAGAGACAGACATAAATAAAAAGTGAAAGGCACGCGTCCCTTCCACTCGAGCACAGTTAGCCCGCCTAAGAGCGAGAGAGACAGAGCGAGAGAGAGAGAGTGAGAGAGATAGGCATACACACCGGTTCATGTCTTGCGCTTCTATTTCGCTTAGGCGCCTGCATACAAGTTTACACGTTGCCAGTTAATTGTAAAACAATTGTGTAGTGATAATGTGAAGGTGGTGAAGAAACATTATTTTAAATGTATAATATTATTTGTCGATAGGACATTAATCCCATCCCTATGTTTTACTATAGATACGTTATACATTTGTAGTGTGACGCATGGGGACACATCGCGTATCGTTGGGCGTTCAAACGGTTAATTAAATGGCACTTTTCCTTTCGATTATAATAAAATATTTTTCTTCTTTTAATTAAGATTTTGAAAACAAATGTGTTTGTCGACTTTTGCTGCTGACTGTACATCCTTTATATAAAGGAAATGCTCAGCTGGGTAATTGCGTAACACTGGTAACACATTATCAATAGCAATGCGTTTCATTTTGACAGTTCAACAACTTACATTGCGTTGTTTAAGTTTTTGTGCAGATACATTTTTGTACCATATGGAGCAATAGATGAGAAATATGCTTCAAAATGATTCCAATTGATTGATTGATTTGAATTGAAGTATATTACACGCTTAGGATATCGATAAAAAAACAGGAAGAAAATTATCATACAAATAAAAAAATTAAATCGGTTTCATCGTATATTTATTGAATGAAACTTCGTAGGTACAATTATTTCCTAAAAGCTCTTAATAATAACGTAACCTTACTATTTACAAACGGAGACAACACTTCACGATCGTCTACTTCCGTTCTCAGAAAAGAAGTTTTAAATGTAATATGATCATTAAAATTGTATTGAGTTGCATATTTGCTTGCTATAGACACATAATCTAAAATTCAAAGCGCATAATAAATGAATATTCCAATGCAGCAAATATTTTAATGTTTTCCCGTCTCCTCAGCACAAGCCCAAATTAGATTAGCTAGCGAAACTCCGTAGATTTGATAGGAGCTGCTTGAACAGCTGACAAAATAAAAAAAAAATTGTTGATATTTTCGGGCCCTCGACCGCTGGTGGTGTTGTTACTTGAAGTAAAGAGTTAAGATCAGGTTTATTTATTTTATTGTATTTTGAATGTCGACACCGGTCACAAGGTTAAACGAATGACGTAAGACTAGTCGAGATTTTTTTTTACTCGTATTAATTAATATACTTAAAAGAGGAGATTGATATGAAATTGGAATCTTTACTGTTTTAGTTCTACGTTTACTTTCAATGCAATCTGGAAAAGAATAGGAAATTAGAAAAGTAATAAGAATCTTCGTTTGGTCCATTAATTTATTGGACGTCGATCCAGAAATTAAATAAAGTAAAATTAATTAAAACTTCTAGCAAACTCTACAGCTGTGCTATTATTAGTCGACGTCACCCGAACTCGACCGGAAGCAATGATGACTTGGTCGAATAGTCAGCCATTTTGCAGCATACTAATCAAGCAATCATGCTCAGCCCATCTCTAGTTTACAAAAAGGAAACTGTTTTTTAAACAGATATTTTCACACACACTTCACTACACTTCGATTCATTCCCAAAGAACTCATCAAATTAATTTAATTTTTCTTTGATCATGCGATAACTATAAGAAATCACGTTTTTTAAGTTTCGCTAGCTAATTCAATTAGACCCGTGTATAATGTGGCCACATCAACAAGTTTGACATTAATTTTCATTACTAATCAACAAGTACTAAAATCTTAGTATTGATCATCATGAGCTTGGATACCTCTAATGAAGTTTTATTGTAGTCAAAAACATAATACATATATATACAATCACGATTAAATAAATGAAGCCATCGCCTCTAACCGACTTGTTCCAATTAATATCGGTATCGAATAACAAATAAAATGCACATTACAAGTGAACTTAAAATTAACAGTCTTAAAATTATTGTAAACAATACGCTGTAGACGTAAGATAATTACGAGTGATTAAAACTTGAGTAACTAAATACTCCGTTAAAGAGTACTAACCGACCAGAGATAGAACGATAATCTTATTCAAACATTAACAAAAAATAAAATAAAATAGCAGACTTTTATTTTTAAAAGTCCTCGGGCTGCATGCCATCATGAACACCTCTATCTCTCAAGAACGAGAACACTGAAAACGTTGAAGAATCATGATGACATTAAACCGCCATAATACCTGATACTGGTAAGAATAATAATAAAAACATTTGAGGTGTGAACAGACTTCGCGTGGCACTCTGGAATGCCATGCTGCATTTAGTGTAATCATATGACAAATATTTAAATTACAATACAATCACATTAGCTTGTCAGCTTAATTCAATCCGAGCGTTTAATACAAAACGAGCATGGGTGGTTTCGTTTTCTATCATAAAACCTGCATTATGCTACTCGTGAAGTGGTTAGAAGGGCCACTTTGGTATGCTTCGTGCATCCTCGGGTCGTGACTTCCGAGCGTTATCGGTTTTGCGCCTGAGTCGAATGACTTGAAGTGACCCGTATTTCTTAGCATGAGTACATTCACGTATTTCAAAGTTCGGACTTCGGTCAATCTCGAGTTAGTGCAGGTTTAAAACATAAACGGAAAATGCTTCGCTTTATAAGTTGGCGCCTTTACGTTTTAATAAATCATGCAAAACACGACACAATACATACATCAGATTCACCTGCCTTAAGACAGCAATGAACGAATTCCGAAGCCACATTGAACCATAGATTTGTTGCTATAATAACACATCTTGTGTAATATTCGAAACATAATGAACTAACAATATTATATCGATCAATCAATTTACAATATTTACACAACTTAGCTGTACGATAAAATTATTTCAATGCAATTATTAAAATCCTTTTTGAGTTTACTTAAAAAACTCAACATTTTAATAATGAATAAAAACTAAAATAATAATTAATATAAAACATGCCTATTATAAAAAGCTCCTCTCATTACTGGGCGCACTTTGCAAGCAGTTTCAAAGAATGCATGATAACAAACATTACATCTGTTGCATTGCTATACATATTATAATTAAAAATGTCCATACATTCATTTCCTTTTTACAATCCGTTATTGAGTTCAGTGGCTTTCTCGCTGACAAACTATTACAATTAATATTTCATTACAACAGGATTGAATGGAGACTAGTTCAATAAAAACACACAAACAAAAATAAAAGTTTACACCACATTTTTGTAAAATCACAATTATTTACATTTTTAATTTAAATTTTAACATTTATTGAAACGAAAAATCTAGCCAGACTAATTTAAAAGGTAGCTGAGCGCATATATTTAATTTAAATGTCTGCTTTTACGTAAACACTGATTAAATTTTTATTCTAAGTACCCAAAAGTAACGGCATAGAAAAAATATGAAGTTTCATCCACTAAAATATTTAGATTATATTTGACATTGAATACCATAAAATACATTGCACAGGGACTACTTGTTATATGCGCTTAGCTTGTACCATTGAAATAATCTGTAAACTATGTACACCATACTGCTAGATATAGAAGAGCAACAGCTAAAATTCCTCAGTATAAAGCTACTTGGCTTAGCCACCGAACATTGAATCACGGAATTAATTTAATCACCACGATAGGCAGTTTTACTATGTTTGACAAAAATACTAATATAGCAATCTTCATGGGAGTCCATTGTTTTAATACTCCTTATACATGAATGGAGCGAATATTGGAATCGCCAATTGAATTGAAACGTCATCAAGAGCAACTTATTAGAAGATCACAGAAAATTATTACTAGAGCGGTCAAAAAGGTTATAAAATTATCGACTATCGATACATAGCTTTGAACATTCGTTTCACCTATGAATTTAACTGCAATTATGCATTCACAGTACTTATAGTTGTTTAAATTTGCCTATCTGCAATATATTTGAAACAACACATAATTATTGGTAAACAACGGCTCACCGCCCTGAAATATAGAATTTCCTATTTGTACGTGTCATCAATAGTCAACCGCGCGTGATCACTAGAGTATATTTTTAAAATTATACACTATTTATAATAACATTAGACAAGATCTTTAGCAAGGAAGCTCCTCGCTTGGTTCCAGTAGGGATTCAACACAGTATAATGTTCTATGATTACTAAAAACTCTTCTTCAATGGTTCTAAACATTTTCGTGTTTGATGGGCCTCCTCTGTCTAATATTATATGTGATACATGGAATTTGTTACATGCATAAAAATAACTATATCTCCTGGTAATACGGCATTACTACTCAATCGTAATGATGGTACCGTAGTCCAACTGCGTGGTACTGTAGATTGGCCGTAGCAGAGAGCGAGTAGGCTTATTTCATGTATAGTACTGGATAGTGTGTGTTCTTCGCGCGGGCGTCACCACGGAAGAGTTGTTCGGCGCGCCCACTATGAGATACCCGCCTGAAGATGATACCACCTTCTTGTTCGAGTTGTCTTCGTTGTTCATTAACTGTTGGAAGGTAGGCGATTATAAACACGTTCACTGCCAGATAACAGAAAAAAAAAAATTGTGGATGTGTGACCGCGGTGGAAGTCTATGACTACTAAGTTTTAAGCGGAACATATACTATATACCTATACCAGCTGACGTCTTTTTTCAATCAAGACAAAGACAGAGTTAAAAAAAATGTGGACGTAGTGTAAGCCTATGACACAGAATTCTTTAATGTAAGCCGGCGGCCGATGACTTCAATCAAAGGCTTTTGAGTTTTCAACTTAATTGATAAAAAAAGTGTTGTGTCATTTTGGTCTGGAAAATTAAAAAGCTATAGTTTAGTTTAAAAGAACACATAGAATAAACGACGCTACAACCGTATTTTTAGGTACAGATACGTACTTGTTTGTTGATGATAATGGGCTGCATCTGGTTGGGCGTATTCGGCTTGTACGTGCCGACGCATTTCATTGTCTGGTTGCCGCTCGTATCTTCTACCATGCTTACTGAAACACATGAAAAATTATATGAGATATTAATATTCGGAGTTCAACCTTTAGGCAACGAAAGCAGAATAACAAGACAAGATTACATTGGCCCACACTATGAATTACTCCGGTATCTTGGGTGCGTTAACTAACATTTAAACTCATACAATATGTTAAGAAAACCCTGTCCGACCCGTGAAGGTATTGTTAGGTATCGATAACTGATTCTACTAATGCCTACAAAACCTGGCTAAACTTAATAAAAAATTCCCCCTAAAAAATAAATAGGTAATTTCATGGCAACACAGGCACAGTTCATAACCTCAGTTGACCTCATGCATGTAGGTATAGGTAATTTATCCACGTTTATCGAGTCTCGAAAGAAATAATGATACTTAGGCAGCTCGTGAAAAGACCTTTTTTTTAAGTAGGAAGGTCGTCTGACTCTCCAAATGTATCATTTCATTCGATGAGCATAATGGCTGTGGCGGAGATTTTGTTCCATATTAATTTAAAAATTAATTTATAAATTTCGTTCACTAATAACGATACAGACCCAGCTGGTACCGTCGCACGAGGTTAGCACGGACATGCACACAAATAAAAATCAAGTGGTGTCAAATCCGCGCTGGCCACAGTTGGTCCACCCTTACCAATCCACAGCTCGCCGAACTGATAATGGAGGTTCTCACGTACAGGACAAAGATATGATGACGCACCGTCATACTGGAACCACATTGACCACATTGACCACAATCACCTGATCACAACACAGCAGTTGCTGCTACCTTCCATCAGCATGTTACATTACTCTACATTAGGAAACGACATGATCACACAATACACGAATAGTCTTCACTAGAGCGATGTTTACGCGCAACTGATAATTTAAAGTAAAAATGATTTTTATTTTATGAAATTGTACCTACGCGGCTGGGCCTCGCGGCATCCTTTGAGTAAATAGGGATGTGTAAGTAATCAAAATATTGATTTTCGATGGAAACAATTTACTCGTCTATTTTTGTTATCGATTTAGTATTGTAGTTTCTCATTCTCATTCTAGATTCAACATCGCATGGAATTGTTTAGAACTTTTACAAAACTTAAATTAGTTAGATACGAGGTGTGTTCAAAAAGTAAGGTGACTTTGTATTTTTAAGAAAAAATATTTATTTATTCATCAATATTTAAGTTGTCCCCTTCAAAGTAATCCCCCTCAGATACAATACACTTATGCCAACGCTTTTTCCAATCCTCAAAGCACTTCTCATAAGCACTTTTCGGTATAGCCTTGAGCTCTTCCTGCGATGCAGTCTTTATCTCTTCAATCGTTGCAAATCTCCGTCCTTTCATAGGTCTCTTTAGTTTTGGGAACAAGAAAAAGTCACATGGGGCCAAATCCGGTGAATATGGTGCCTGAGGCATGATTGTGGTGTTGTTTTTAGCTAAAAACTCTCTCACAAGCAACGATGAATGAGCAGGTGCTTTTGGTCAAAATTTAGCAATTTCGGAACAAACTTCGCTGACACACGTCTCATGCCCAAAACATTAGAAAAAATTTCATGGCACGAGCCAAGCGATATACCGACATCTTCAGCAACTTCTCTGATAGTGATTCGACGATTTTTCAAAACCATTTTCTTCACTGCTTCAACGTTTTCATCAGTTGTTGACGTGCTTGGGCGTCCAGAGCGAGGCTCGTCATTGGCATCTTCCCGGCCATCTTGGAAGAGTTTGTACCACTTGTAAATATTTTTTTACTGAGAACACTTTCACCGTATGCCACTCTCAACATTTCAAGCGTTTCGGAGCACTTAATTTTATTTTTTACACAAAATTTGATACAAATCCTTTGATCCATATTTTTCGATAGCAAAAAATCGCCGAGCACGCAAAACACTAATAACCTTTACGCTTCTCACAACCAAACAAAAAATGGTATGCACTTGAAACGTGGTACAGATGTTCAAGAAGAGTGTACCAACATAACAAAACAAAAAAATCGATAATCGAAAATACGTTTCCCACGAAATTTGAAAAGTCACCTTACTTTTTGAACACACCTCGTACACTACTACAAATTTTTAATTTCAGTTTCTGTCTCAAAATCGATGATATTGACCGTTAAAATATTTGTAAAATTTTACTAAAATTGTGTTTCATAAGTCCTTCTCGTTTCTGTTTACTAATACTTGTGTTATAATAATGTTATTAGTAATTAATCGATAAACAAACAAAAGTACTTTTACCATTGGGTAATCTGTGTTTTTAACAAATCATTCAACCAGATACAGGTTTCGATTAATAGCGATAAAAAAACGTTATTGCGCAAAAATTAGTGCATCACTAGTTATTTCTTTTACGTCGCCGACAAAGCTCACGCGCGACGCCGCCAAAGAAACAAATAATCTAACAAAACAATAAAAGGAAAGCCGACAATTATACCGCCTAAAATGGTGTTGTAATTTTTTTAAAAACACCAAATTTTGGGGAAGTTAGCGTAAATTCGCGGGGAAAAAAGATAGTTTCAAAATTGATTAGTATTGTTACTATGATGATTATGCAAAATTTCAAATTTTATTTGGTCATGTGATTGCCTAACCTTTATTATCCTTATGGGTCGGACAGGGTTTTCTTTACATATTGTATACACAAACAGCCACACCCGGAACAGTTACTTGTAGGTTAGGTCCATACCTACAAGTAGTTGTTATGCATGTGGCTGTTTGCCATGCTGTTTGGCCAAATATTTGTTCCGAGCGGAAATAAACCAGCGACTCGCAAGCGCAGCAGTTAGGTCCGGTAAAGCGTACCCCAGACTCCAAAGAAGCTGAAAAGCTAAGGATGCGACTGGGATTAACGCTGAGATGATGATGATGACTCGCAGCGTAGCAGTCAATAGCTTAACACTGTGCCAACCGTGCCGTTGAAATCAAAGTAAGAAAGTTTTTTTCATTATAAATAGTATCTACTGGACATAGGCCTCCTTCATGGCACGCCAACAAGCTTGATCCTGAGCAGATATAAATAGTATACTAACCAATAATAGAAGTCTTCTGTGTGCTACTTGGGTCTTGCGTGAAGCCGCGAGAGGGGGCGACCTTGCCGCCGACCGTCAGGGTCGGCGCGGGCGTGTTTTTCTGTAACACCAATACACCCCAGCTGTGTAATAAATATGTGCGCCTTTTGTAACACCGTCCACACCGAGCATAACTTCACTAATATTGAGATCAAAATACTAAAAGTAAAACTATATTAATGATATTTATAGAAACTTTTAAACCCAAGAGTAACGCCTTATAATGATGAATGCCTTGTAATGATAAGATTTGATTTAATTTAAAATTGTCCATTTTGTTTTATACAAACATAGATGAACCTTGACGACAAAGATGTAAGAGAATATTTGGATAACGAAGATTCATGGGTGGTACCTAGTTTCAGGCCTTGCAAATCAGGCCTAGGGAGGAAAGTCAAAAGAGTGAGTAATCTTTGTGCGCTATAGTCGTATGCGGTTGTTTGGCAATTACACCGCCATTTTGTCAGAGTCTAATGCGTGTTTTTTTTTTTTTTTAAGTTAGAAATAAGTCCTCGTTTATACTTTGTTTGCCTTCATTTGCAGGGGGTACGCCTATGAACATTAAGTCAAACAAAATAAAAATATAGAAGCATTAGCTATAAAAAAAATCGATCTCCAAATAATATTTTTATTTTTAGGCAATAAAACATCTTTGAAATACTTAGTTTAGATACTAATTCAGAAGCTACATTGTGATTCTGTCATTATTTATTAAGACTTGAAAGGCTGTCCAAACAAGGGTCGTGTATCAGATAAGATTGATTTTAAGACTGAATTATAATTTTAAGGAAATATTTGCCATCTGTGTTTAAGAAAAGAAAAATAAAATACTATTTTGTTAAAATTAATTTAAATTTTAATAAACAAATGATTAAAAAATCTTTCATGATTTATGAAGTAAGGAGCCTCTCCCAGGCGATAAATTAGTATTAAGCAGTAAAAAAATAAAGTTAGTACTCTAGGGTTCAAAGCACAGCATTATAAGCAGGGAACACACAACCAATGAGTACCCTGCAACCATTAAACCATGGATTTCATTACATGTTTCTCAATAACCAGTGTTGGAACAGTTTTATAAGTTATTGTTAGTCCCCTTATTCATAAACGTTGCTTCAAGTCAACTAGTGATTAGCGATTGTTTAACCATACATTTTAGACGTTTGCACGTCACTTAAATTTAATCATCGTTTATGAATAAACCCCTTAAACATTGTGCTGTTTATTCATAAGGGATGGTTAAAGTTAAGTGACGTTAAAAGGTCAAAATGTGACAACCTCCGTGGCGTAACGGTAGCGGACGCGGCCGCTGCGCAAGGTGGCGCGGGTTCGATCCCCGCACAGTGCAAGTATTTGTATGCATGAATATGAATATTTGTACTGGTCTGGTCGTGCCTCGGAAAGCACGTTAAGCCGTTGGTCCCGGTTGCCATACGAACATCTAGTGGCAGTCGTTACGGGCTGTTGGAGCCCTCAAAAGTCCTACAATTGGTCTAACTGCAATGCTTCGATGACGCCTTCGGCTTGTGGAGGTCAGACGGCAGTCGCTTCATGGAAAATGTCGAAGTTTAGCCATATCAGCAGTTGGATTGGTAAAGGGGACCCCAGACTCCAAAGCTGAAAAGGCTTCGGATACGACTGGGATTAACACTGGGATGATGATGATGAAAAGGTCAAACTGTATGGTTAAACAATCGCTAGTCACTAGTTAACTTTAAGCAACGTTTGTGAATAAGGGGGTGAATGTTTACTTTAAGCGTCGATAATACATGACATGATAATTAAATTTATTCAGCAAAACAAAGTTGGGGATAGGATTCTTTTGTAGTAAATACTGAGGAATTAAAGAAAAGGGATTTGTTTGCAATAAAAAGAATGTGTGGTAATTGGAAGCTGGCTGTACAAAAAGGAATTTAATTACATAATCATGCTAAATACAGGTTAATGTTGAAAGGGAGCGTTCAAGTATTACGTAACGCAATTTGGGTCTCGTAAAACGTTACGATGCGTTACAGGGGCGAGAGGGGGTCTTTCTGAAAACACGTTACGTACTATTATTTAAAAAAATATTATTTAGTAAATTAAAACTATACAGAGTGTATCTGACATCGTAACGCAAACTTCGCGAAAAGGCTAGACCGCATGCCACTAATAAAAGTATGATAGTCATTTATGTCGTTAATGAACGGTTACAGAATACACAGTGTTTAAAATAAAGTGTCGGCTCGGCTTTTGAACGTTGCAAGCGTGCCGCCGTGCGAGTTTGTAGGTATGACGTTGATCCCTGATGTGAACTCTATTAAATCAGCTGATAAGATCGTTTTTCGGGTTTTGTTTTCATTGCGCTTTTTTATGTAATTAGCGAATTATTTAATTTTTACTTTAAAATCTTATTGGGTTATAAAAGTATAGCAATTGTGAATGGTCTGAAGTAAAAAAGTAAAAAAAACTACTTTTTTTTTTAAATCATGGAAAAGCCGAGGAAAAATTCCACCACTGGGGGGTTCAGAATCATGTACTGGATGCGTCGATGTCAGATACACCCTTTACAACTATACCAAGCGTAAAAACTATTACATAACTTCAGGATAAAATTGATCACTTGAGTGTTACATAACGTTTAGTGAAGTTGGGGGGTACAAATAAACGTTACTGTGCGTTACAAGGGCGAAACAGGGTGTCAAAAATCTTCAAAAATTTGGTTACGTAATACTTGAAAATTCCCAAATTGGAAGACCGTTTGAATAATAATAATATTTATTCATTTCATATTCTTCATCCATATAATTTGTTATAACATAAAAATTAGTATTAAGTAGTAAATAAAATAAAATAAAGATGTTATTATTTAGGTCCGTATTCCAGAAGGAAACTCAAGCGTTGATCTCTGCTTAAGCATTACATAAAACTAGTTTCAACCAATCAAATGGCTTGAAACGAGACTTAAGTGGAGTTTGAGTTTTGAGTGACGTTCTGTAATACGTGCCTTAGACTGGAAGGACTCCCCGATGACGCTATCAGTCGCCATTTAACAGCGTGCAGCCGTATCCACCGTGCCAACATCGGAGAATCCCACCGGTCCACCAGTGCGGCCAGGATGGTGTTGGGACTATCGCGCGTGCTGGGCAGGATTGAAGCACAATGTTTGCGCATGATTACCGCAAAGCTATCGGTCTCAGCCGCCGCGAAGTGCGAACATCGCGAAGGCACCGCAGTAGCGCGGCAGTTCCATCAGCACCCGGAACGTGTTGTTATTAAATGAGTTGTTATGTTTTTTTAACAGACCTTTAAATGAGGTGTCATTTAGAAACCATTAAAACATCTACACTGTAATCATGTCACGGCTTAGTACTAAATGATAAAAGTTAAGTATAATAAAATTGTAATAAACTCACTGGCAACTCCGGTTGAGGTTGTAGTCTGTTTTCCGGTGAATTTGGCGGTTCTCCATTGCTTTCGGTCTGAAATTATCAATCATTATTGGATCATTTGTTTTTTTTACAGCTGCCAGCACACGTGGCATCTTCGATGTCTAAATATAAACGTGACGCAAACGAGACAATTTGAAATTTTTCGTCGGTTATTAACAGTGATCGCAATAGGTAGAGTGATTTTTAGTACTTTTATCATAAATGTTCACAGAAAGAATAACGTGGATAAGCCATTTTCCCGGAATATAATTCCTGATCTAAGTAAATATTGTTAATGTTGGTAGTGACATTATTACTACTCAATTCATTTAAAGGAAGGTAACAAAACTAAACTAATTAATTATTTACTTGCTGAAAAATAAAAACAATAAAATTCCGATCGAAGCATTAATATATTTCAATATTTTATTTTTAGCCTCTAATGGAGGGTATGGTCAAAACAAACGGTTTTACGACTTAATATAATTTATACATATTTTTTTTAATAATTAACCAATTCCGTAAATCCGGAGGAATGTCCATATTCATACACAGAGTGGTACTGACAATACGACAATAGATTAAACATTGTGTACCTCAACACATTCTCAGTCTACCCATTAAAAATCATATAAATATATCCATTAGTTTAGTCACAGGAAATTATTTTTCATCTTTCACATTTTCTACATGATGTACATGTTGATAAGGAAGCGCTTACAGGTTAATGACCGCCGCCCCCTGCGGTACCAAACTTTAATAATAATGGCGCGGAAAAAAACAAGTCGATACAGGATCGCGCTGTCAGCGATCGGAGGTCAGTGAACCAATATTTTTAAAGGATGTTCTATTCCGTTTGCAATTTTATGCGATTTAGTTTATTTGAAATTTTTTATTTTTGATGCTAGGTTTTTTTCTATGGTTTAGAATTATTCCTATGAACCAGCATTGTTCGTGTTTTCATTTATTGTCGTATTATCAGCACCACTCTGTATACGTTTCCAACCAATGACCCCAATTCACTCTACCTATTCCGACCTATGGTTATTAAATAAAAAACATTTCCGCGTAGCTGTTACCGTTGTTTATGAAAAAGCAGTTTCTATTTTGATGTCAAATGCAAAATTTCAAATTTTCTCCTTTTATTAGGCCTAAAATAATGTGCCTAAAAAATTCAATCTTGGTTACAGTTTACAAGTTCATGGCTCTATCGCCCTGACCTAACCTATCCTATCTATATACAACGTTATTTTTTGTTTATGCGAAACCTGAATATACATAGATTGTTCAGAAGAAACAACTGTAGGCCTAGTATGAGTTTTCATTACGAGACTCGATCGTCGATATCGACTGCGTTTGACTCATCGATTGGTCCGCTTCAAGGTTGTAAGAACTCTCAACCAATGAGAGCGCCAAACGCGCTCGATATCGACGATCGAGTCTCGTAATGAAAACTCATACTAGGCCCCAACTGAATCGATTCCAATCATTTTTACACCCTGTTGTATTTTCCCAAACACATTTAGAAATTGTTGCATTAAGGTTACCGAGCGCGCACGGTAGATCATAGTACTCCGCGCTCGCGCTACAGCTGACGCCAGAAGTCAACGCTCCGCGCTCGCCCGCCCGAGCGGCGATTATTTAGCTAAAACTACTGGACACGTGTTTCGAGTTTCGCATAATCAAAAAGTAATGTTGTATTTGGAAGAAAGAGGCACGGTAGATCATAGTACTCCGCGCTCGCGCTACAGCTGACGCCAGAAGTCAACGCTCCGCGCTCGCCCGCCCGAGCGGCGATTATTTAGCTAAAACTACTGGACACGTGTTTCGAATTTCGCATAATCAAAAAGTAATGTTGTATTTGGAAGAAAGAGTTCTACTGAGGTGAAGTTAGTACCCACACACAGCACTTACGATAGGGGCGCGGCAACAGTTGCGTACGCACATAACTCTTTCGTTATTGGACGCGGAAATCTGGTTCCATTTGTCAAATTTTTCAAATCCATTGATCACAGGTGATTTTATGAGCTTTTGTTAGCTTGTTTTCAACAGAAATCTGTCATAAGGTGCAAGCAAGCCGTGACTATTGAAATTAACTAGCGCGACATATTTTGAATTGACGACCTATATGTCCGTAAAATGAATGCTAATTCTCGTAATTAAACGTTCAAAATCTAGTCCCCAATCTCATCTCAGTGACAATCAATGGCAAAAACTTGTCTAAAACGTAGGGACGTTTTTAAACTAGCGATTATTATCGGTTATCCATTTTCTTTTTCACTCTTTTTTGGCTTCGCACGGTTTGTGCATTTAGCCAATGTCACGTAATAAATTATTTATATCGAAAAAGACGGCCGCGTGAACCGTCTTACAAGGGAGGTTTGAGCCAAAGTCATGATGTGGCCACTATGCTGCGATATTTTACTGTTCTTAATGAATTATTTACTAAATGCACTTTTTACTACATAAATCACGCACTTTTATTTAGTAAAAACACTATAAATAACTAGCTTTCCGCCCGCGGCTTCGCCCGCGTGGAGTTCGGTTATATCGCGCTTTTTAGATTTCCCTCGGAAGTATCATTTTTTTTTTTTTTTCAAGAAAAGGTAGCCTATGAGGTCATAGGCTACCTTTTATTCAGGGTCTAAAGATTAGTCTGTGCCAAATTTCATCAAAATCGGTTGAGATTTTTAAGCGGGGAAGCGGAACAGACAGACAGACAGAGTTACTTCCGCATTTATAATATTAGTATGGATTTTAAAAGTCCAATGAAAAATCCAATGAAACGAGTGTGACACTCAGCTTGACTTTTCAGCTGAAACTCTCAGTTATCCATACAAAACCATTGTTTATTTTCGTTTTTGGAGCACTTCAGTTTCATTTAATGGTAAATCCTTTATCCTGGTCCAGAACCATCGTATATATATACATACTAGCTGACCCGGCGAACTTCGTTCTGCCTTAAAGGCAATATCACATCAGTACTTTTTAAATCAGGATAATTTTAAATAAATAAATATTATTATTCAATGATTCTTTATTTGGGAGGCCAATCCTGGCGGTTCTCCGGAAATCTTTAATGTGCTACAATACTCGCAAACAACATCCATTGGCCCAATGCGAACGTCATTGCGCTATATTATATGCGTATTGAAACGCTGCCCGATTCAAATCTGTATTTGATGAATTTCTTCTTGTGCTTCGTAAATTATCTAGCGCTTGATGAGGTTTGCTCGACGATTTCGCATTGCCAACCGAGCCGTTTCACGGGCTGCCTCCCTTTGCTCTGGTGAGTGAGAAGCACGAAGTCGAGCCATACTAAGGCTGCGCTCTTCATGTGCAATTTCTTGCTCTTCTTCAGTTCTTTTTTTTTGTTTTGGATGGGGAATCATCAAATGACCTCTCCCGCTCTGGGCGGAGCGGAAGGACGTGTCAGACTTTTATTGACTAAAACCCACCCGTGTTACTTCACTTGCCTGTGCAACGGCCAGTGCCATGGTTTCTTTTTTAACCAACCCGCAACCCTGTGGAACAGTCCTCGTGGACCCCGTCAAGGTGTGTTGACATCTCTTTGAGGCGCGTGTGAAACACAACGCGCCGTCAACCCGGGCCTGGTTCTTACCAGGAGGCGAGCTGCCTATCGCTCGCCGCCCGCAAGCCCGCGCCTACGCTGGTCGGGAGTCCGGTGTTGCCACCCGACCAGGGCGCTTCCTGTGGCGGTTTAAGGCGTGAGGGTAGTGGGATTTCCGCTCCCTCACGCGCTCCGCCTCCTCCTTTGCCAGCATCATTGCTTCACAGAAGGAGGTGAAAGCTTTCCATGCACTATTGCTCCGGACTATGGCCTGGACCAGGGTCGGACGCGAGAGATGAGATCGCCGCCGATAGCCGCCACGAGGACACGGCTGTGCTCTACCCAAGCCGGGTAGACTTCCACCATATGCTCCACCGTATCCTCAGGGCGATGCACACAGTGGTCACCCTGGCGTTTCCTCCCGCCTTATACGGAACAGGAACTTTCCGAAACAGCCGTGTCCCGTGAGGACCTACGTCAGTCGGAAGGTGAGGACGCCGTGGCGCCTCTCTAGCTACTCCTCAAAGAGAGAACTTACCGCCGCTATTGTGGCGTGTTCAGTGCTGGATTGCGACAATCACACTTTCCATGTCGCCATGAGATCCCGCCGGAGCTCTGTCCGCTGTACTGCGATTTTTCGCGGCAACGGAGTTATGCCTCCTTTCGTCACTCCCACATGTGGGCGAGGGATAGTGTTTCTCCACAATTTAATGGATGTTATTATACATATAAACGTTTCTTTTTAATTACTCTATCTATTAAAAGAAACCTCATCAAAATCTGTTTCGTAGCTTTAAAGATTTAATCATACAAAGGGACATAGGGAAAGAGAAAGTAACTTTGTTCTATAGTATGTAGTGAAGTGGTAAAAGGCACAGCAATACAATATTAGAAATTTTGAAGTTGAAGTTTGCTTTGAGGCTTTTATTTAAAAAAATTAAATGGGCAGAGAGTATTTATATTCCTTGCTTTAAATGAATGCATCAACATTCAACCGGTAAGATTTTTTTTTATTATGCTGAGTAGTGCAGTAGTGTGTACCATTTTTAACAAATGAACCGCTAACGTATATTTTGACTGATCGTATGGAATATGTCCTTCTCCCAGTTCTTATCCACCTCCCTACCAATTTTGAGCCATACTGGTTAAGAGGTTCTTGAGTTATAAATAGAGTAACTAACACGACTTTCATTTATATACATAGACTTCATTCAAATCGGACCAGCCCTTTAGGAGGAATTCAGTGACGTACACAGGTACAGCAGATTTAGGAATATACCTATGGAAAGCATTGTCATCTACATTTGTAACAAAGATATCATACCTCTCTCTACCCCTAGAGCTTTTTTTTATTATTATTATTTATAAACCAGCGCTTGACCGCAATCCCGCCTGATGGTAAGCAGCGATGCGATCGTTGATGGTAAAGCGTGCTAGTTTATTAGAAAGCTCTTGTTTCAGTCTCAAAAAAAGTAAGTAAAGTAAGTTAAATAAAAAAATCTTAAATATTTATTTATTTTTTTCTCTTTTAGTTCATAACTAAAATAAAAAAAATTAAAATATTTTTGTTTATTTTTCCCCTTTTAGTTCTTATGTACAATTTTCTTTTTAAGTAATTACAAAAATTAAGAAAACTATAAACTTATCTAAAATAAAAAAAAAAAACTTGTGATTGCCCGGGATTGAACCGAGGAACACCAGCCATCGCGAGTAGACCATACCACTATCGACTACGCCACAGGCGCTATGTCAAGCCGCGCGAAATTAGCGACCATATTATGCGTGAAATATTGCGAAAGAGAAAACTCGAAAACATGCGCTTACCCAGAGATAAGACTGATCTAGATCGATTTCTCGTCCCCGAAAACCCCCACATATCAAACTTCAGCGAAATCGTTAGGGCCGTTTCCGAGATCACATGCTTTTTCAAGCAATCAGCGCTATCTGCCGGGCTGATTTGTGAATCTAAACCATCCAGGGCGCCACTCAAATGCACACAGAAAAATTCATTAAAATCGGTCAAGCCGTTTAGGAGCAGTTCAATGACATACACACGTACAGCAGAATTATACATATAAAGATAAGTTATAAACTAGCGCTTGACCGCAATCCCGCCTGATGGTAAGCAGTGATGCGATCGTTGATAGTAAAGCGCGCTAGTTTATTAAGAGCCTATTCACTCAAGCCTTGAAGACACTCAAATTGTAGTGTGACGGAAACACCGTCGCTGGCAAATTGTTCCAGTCCCTCGATGTGCGCGTTATAAAAGAGGAAGCAAACGCTTCGTCCGGATCGTAGTGGTGTCAACAACGTAAGGGTGGAAACTCGCCGTAAGATATCTATCATCTTGTATATCTATCATCTTGTATTATTACCTGTGATCGTTGTTGACAGGTCGCGAAGTGCTGCGACCAGTGCGCGCGCTGACACGACAGATCACAGTACGACGTGTTCCAGCAGCAGTAGTACTGTGCCTCCTGTCTACAGTTAGCACACCTGTAACACAGAAGATTAGTTAATCTCACAAAATCCATGACATGTTTCTTAACATGGCAGTACCATGCTTGATCTTTGATCTGTAGTTTCAATTTTGTTAGAAACATCTACAATACTGCAAATAATATCAGTTTCATCGTCATGTTTTATATCTAAGTACATTTTCCACGTAGAGCCGTTGTTTCAAAAAATAATTAGAATACTAAAATTCTTCTTTACTTTACGAAGACCATTTCTTTCAAACCTTTACTATCCCATTGTTGGGCAACCTCCATCTCAAGACTTTCAGGGAGTCTTTTCCCGCGACACATCGAGGGCTGGCCTCGCGGTATGCCCCCAGGTTATCTCCTCCCTACTTCTTGAGGCGATCTCAGTATGATCCTTCTCCTTCAGGTGATCATTGGGTAGAGACTTCATTACTAATATTGCCGCAATTTTGTAATTGAATTCAGAGTTAGATTGATTTCCTTACCATTGCTTGGTCTTGGCGAGTTTGACCGCGGCCTCGAGTTCTACCTGCGCCGCCCGCCTCGCCTCGCTAACGGCGTGTACTTTCTCCTTGTCGAACGAAGTGCGCATCTCCGCTATTGTCAAATCTGTAATTTTACAAATATTGATTTATTTACGGCGTGTTTTCTTTATTAGTTAGTAATTCCACGGAAATGTGTTACCGGTATATAAAGTATCTAATGTGTTACGATAAACATCGTTTATTGCTATAATAATCTATCTGTGAACAAATCTTATTATAAGCATAACACTAATGAATTCATGCAATCCTAGTTTTTATTTTTTGCTAGTAGTCTAAGATCCGACCTAGAGGCGTCCTTCACCGATCGGCTTACCGATTGAGAAGTAATTTTTATCAAATATTATATATAAAGAAAAGTATCGTTAATAGGTTGCTTAAAAAATTTTGTTCAAGGTGATTAATTAAAAAACTGCTCCTATTTTTTTTTTTTTACTATTTGCTAATTCGCTTACCAAAAAAATTACATACTAATCGAAAGTATACATCCTCCTAAAGAATATGAAAACGTTCGGTTGCCTATCTTTTTACCCGACTACGGCAAAGCAAAAGGAGGGTTATGATTTTGACAGGCTATGTATGTATGTATGTATGTATGTATGTATGTATGTATGTATGTATGTTCATCTGTTCCCTCGTAACTTCTAAACTACTTATTCGAATTCGACAAATGACATATCATTAGAAGCGTCTTAATTGTCTGCTGGTTATAGGCTATATGGAGTTTCACAAAATCTAATGTGGCGCCCTCTAGCGGACAAAACATACAGAGTAAAAAAAAAATTTTAAGATAAATATGCCATGTTTGGTATCATTTGAAAGCGCTTTACTTGTACATTTTGAATATATATATATATTACTAGCATTTGCTTGTGACTTTATCTGTATTCATGGGTTGATTGCATATAATTCACATCTTTTCGTTCATAGATAGCTTCTTTACTACTTATCAGAATAAGACCACTGCAGAACCATTAGAAGGGCCTTGATATTTTGTTGGTTATGAGCTATAAAGCTTGTCACCAAATTTAGTATTACGCCCTCTATTGGACAAAAAGTTCTATGTTAATATAAAATTAAAATAAATATACCGTATTTGGTATCATTTGAAAGAGCTTCACGAGTACTTTATGTTTGTACATAATCCCGAGTAATTCTTCGTAGAAATTTGAATGTAAACCAGGGTTTGGTAAACGGAGCGATGGGAGTGGTGAAGGCCTTCGAATGGCCTGCTCTTCGGTTCGATCAGTTGGAACAGGAGAACAGCCAAACGCTGTTCTCATACAATTTGACGACGCATCCATAAAAGCAGATATTAACGGACTTATCAAAATCGAGCCTTGCCTCACTGAATTTGACGGCTTGAGGGGGTCTGGGCAAATTCAGCGTAAAATGCTCCCGCTGATTCTTTCTTGGGGTTGTACTGTACATAAATTACAAGGTTGTACTCTAGGTAAAAAAGTTATCGGTCTAGAAAAGTCATTGTTTGCTAAAGGACAGGCCTATGTCGCTCTCAGTAGAGTCAAAACCATAGAGGGATTATTTATAAGTGCCTTGGGATCATAATAAATTACTTAAAAATCCACATAACAGTCGATCTTTAGCAGAATTAAATAGATTAAGAAATCTTCCCAGGTCCTCTTAATATATGAAACATCCAATCTATTTATACTAACGACCTCATCCACTAATTCATGACCTATTCGCTTCCATCGACGCAAATGTGCGTCGCTACTACGAAAAACCGGGAGCTTCATACGGGGAAACCGTTGCTATACGTGCTACGATCCACGCGCTAAGAAATAGTAAAATAGGATATCTCTACATATTACTATACGCCGATACATAAGTCAAAAGAGATGTATGTTAACTACCTAGTTTTTAGTTCGTCAATTTAACTTTTGTTAATATTATGCGCCACAAATACACTTTAACACCAAAATAGTACAAATAATAAAAAGTAAAAAAACTAAAACCCAACTACGACAAAAAACGACGCTGAAAAAGTATAAAACAAGATTTTCAGAATACTGAACAGTGCTAAACAAAGACAATAATGTCATACAATACTATTCTGAAGTATGCAATATTAACTATGTAGAGATAAATTTTCATGTTTGGAAAGGCGTAGTCACACGTTACATACCTACCGTAGCATTTGGATAACGTGTGACTGCGGTTTTCCAAACATTAAAATTTATCTCTTCATAGTGAATATTGCATACTTCAGAATAGTATTGTATGACATTATTGTCAATTTACAAAGAAGGCATCTTAGTAGAGTCTACTGTGTCCATTTACTTGCAACTACATTAGCAACTTTGTTCAGTTCAGTATTCTGAAAATCTTGTTTTATACTATTTCAGCGTCGTTTTTTGTCGTAGTTGGGTTTTAGTTTTTTTACTTTTTTTATGTTCAATGCTATTGAGTTGCCAGGTATAAACAGGTAAGTCAGTACTAGTTAACTGTAATTTGCTATCTAAACGTCTCTAGTCTATCTCTGTGGCTATATCTCTTTGTATGACCCTGACAACGTGTGTGCAAAAGTATTGTGAGTATTTTAGGTGTGAAAAGGTATCAATTTTACTTTCGCATTTAAGAGCGTCTGTCAGAGTACGGATAATAACCTAGATCAGTGTTTCCCACCAGGGGGGTCTCGAACCGCCACTGAGTCGCAAAAAAATATACTGGGTCGCAGCATTATGGAGCAATGCTGCGACTTTAGGGTATAAGTAAGTACTAGGATATGGTCTATTTTATTTCTTGACTAACGAGACAATGATGACCGGTCGACGAGCGGATTGTAGGTATTGTAACTAAAGGCGCGCGCGGCGGTCGGGAGGGCTGCCCTCATGCGCTTGCGTTGTGGCTAGCTTTTTTTTCAGTCGGACTTTGTAGTAATACTTACATATTAGCAATATTTGTATTTTATTTTAATAGCGATTTTAGTTGGGTTCAAAAACTTAAGTGGGTCACAAAGAAGGAGTATTAAATTAACCGGGTCACAGTAGAAAAAAGTTTGGGAAACGCTGACCTAGATATTTACAGTAGTACATACCGTGGTTATGTTTAATCTCCTTCAGCTCCTGCTGGTGTCTCCATTTTTCTTGCTCCAACTGCAGTCTAAGCGTCGTCAGCTGCGACCATGGCTCCTCTAGCTTCTCTAGTGAGTCCTCCAGTAATGTGCGGAAGAAGTCTGTCATCTATAACAAAATGTCATACTTTCAGTACCAATATGAGTCTATTCATTTGGTATTACTATTACTAAGGCCTGTTACGTTATAAAATTAAAGAGGTCAATCGTCCAAGTTTATTTAGTGCATAATAAATGTAGTACATGTACTTCTTTTTTTGTATGCTTGACGATGATGATGTTAGGTAGACAACCTAGGCTTTAACAGCAATATACAATCAACTAAAAGTTTTTATTCAGACTAGGCTGAGAGTCAGCACTTTTTGAACTTCTACTTTTTAATAAAACAGACTCGTAAAACAATCCCAATAAACCTCAAATGCTATTAGAGATCCTAATGGCATAAAATGGAACTTATAAGCCGAAATGTTCGTTAGCCATTATGCACAGAAACATTATGTTATGTCGGCGCATACGTATAACTAGTACTAGTATCTTTTGGCTCAAGGTTGTTACGTTTTTAGGGTTCCGTAATTAAAAGGTAAAACGGAACTCTATTTATGAGACTTCGCTGTCCGTCTGGCTGTATCTCATGAACCGTAAAAGCTAAACAATTTAAATTTTCAGAGATTATGTATTTTTGTTTCCGCTATAACAACAAATACCAAAAACAAAAAAAAATAAGGGGCTTCCATACAAAAAACGTGATTTTTTGCTCCATATTAATAACGGAAATAGTTATACGCTTGAAATGTTCACAGCATATTTGGTTATATATTAAAAATTAATCATTAAAATAAAATATATATTGAAGGGGGGCTCCCATATAGCAAACGTGATTTATTTGCCTTTTTAAAAGATAATGGTACGGAACCCTTGGTGCGCGAGTCCCACTCGCACTTGGCCGGTTTTTTATTTCGATACAATTTCACTCAAACTCCTTTCACTCTCACTCAAGGCCCACGGTCAACGTCGTTCTGGCACCATAAGGTCCTTGTCCAGTTCATTATTACCAGTCATTTACTTCGGCAGTCCGACAGACTTTAATGAAACTAAAATAAAGATCAAAATGATTTTGACAGACTTGTCAGCAATCCAACAGCAACCTTATTAAAATTAAAATAAAGATGACTGTAATTTGGACAGTGACGCAAAATCAGAGAGAAATAATCTGTTAATGGACTTTATCGTTTGTAATTTCAGGTTACCTTGACAGCGTTCTGGTTGAGCTTGGCGGTGATTGGGCCAGCAGTGGAGGGCACGGGCATGCTGCCGATGGGCGTGTTGGAGTCCAAGGGGTTCAGCAGGAACTGTGGCGGTCGTTGCTGTAGTCGCGGCGGCTGGCGATAACATGAATAGTCAGCGAAAAGGTGTAAAGACTGCATAGATTATTGATAAGATATGGTTAGTAGGTAAGTTGGAACTGCTATTTGAATATTACTACATATATACCTCTCCAGGCGTATTTTCAGTGGGTGTTCTATTCACCACACTGATAGGAGGCACGAGCCCAGGTGTGGGCGCTGGCCCGGCCGCTGGCACCGCCGCGACGCTCCCGACGAGACCCGGCGCGCCGCCCTGTCCCGCTGCAGTTGACGTTAGCGCCGCTAGTGGAGCTGTCGTGTTGCTGCGGTCCACGATGCCGTTCAACATCGGAGGGGAGACAGCATTCTGTTTAAAGCGAATTGTAAGATTTATGAGTTTCCTAAAACTTACACAAGCCCGATTGGTTAATTTTTGTGTCGCCTTGGTGCGTCGTTCGGCGGTATTGTTTAATATCATCGCTTTTTATAGGACAAATTGTAACAGATAATAGTTGTTTAAGAGTAATTTTGTGTGCATTATATGTTAATCGTTTTAACCGCTTTGAATACCTTGTTTCTTATGAAGAAAAAAAAAAAAAAAAAAGTAAGGTAATCCAAAACTTAGGCCATTACGAGGGCATCGGGTGTACAACCATACACTCGATGGGATTTCCCATTAACAAAAATCATAAATAAAAATAACTGTACTAAGGATGCACCTGGTTATTATGTATTAGCCTGAATTGTTATGCTCACTCAGTCATAACTGGTAGAAGCTCGAAAGTCTGTTCATAGGGTTCATAAGGGGTAAAAACAGCATCTAATTACTCCGTAACGAGGAGTGCAAGTCAGATAGATGGTCGCTCTATGTAGAGTACTGATGTTTAGCTTTATCAGGTTAGATTGGAAGGCGAGCTCAACACAGTTGGGAAATGAAAACCGAAATCATTATGATTTGCTACTTCATATTTTTTAATATTTCGCCCACAATTTTTAATACTTCATTCACTCACTTCGATGGCGCCGACTGACATTACCGGCTGGAAGCTGAACATCCACTGTCCGTTAACAGACGTCATGAGCGGCACGGTGTGCACGGTCGGCACGGCCGCCACTGTCGTACTGGTCGTCGCGGTCGTGCTTGTGGTTCCAGGGGAACTTGAAGGCTGCATTAGAGGCGTTGTTACTGTGTTGACTAGGTTGTTGGCTGGAACAAAATGAGGAAAAACTTTTAACCAAAAGATTTTCAAAAACTTGAATACTTCAAATTTTAAAAACTTGTCAAATCTTATGTAAATTCCAGGATTTTGTAAAAGATTGAGACCACTGTGAACGTTCCAAAAATTATAAGAATTCCCCTCAGGTTATAAGAAGGTGAAGTTGATATGACTTTTTTGAACTATGCATTACACTAAAGAAACGCCAAATCCGCATCGTGCATCTAACATATTGTTACGAATGTACCTAATGGCCTTATGTGTACGGAACGCGCCTGTGAACCAGTAATTTGTTACCTCATAAATAATTTTAGCAAAATATAATTATTCAGTTTCCAGTTCGTTAAATCTTCATCAAAATGCAAACCTAGTGTGATTCTATCTCTCAAAAATTGTTCGCGATCCTCTAGCAAATGTAAATCGGTCAAATTACTAAATAGGAAACATAAAAAAGTGGCAAACTAATCTACCGACAAAACTTTTAGCGTATCGTTCCAACTACGAACTCGGTGCCCATACGTTGCATGGTGACGTTCTCACGACTGGTGGCGCCACCTCAGCAACATCAAAGAACTATTATTAGAATATCGGACTCCTACTACCTGTGCTGTGCTAAAACCGGTCTGCTTGCTTCGAGTGCTACGAAACACTGACCTCGCATCAAAGCTACGCCTATATTTATAAAAAAAAACTCACGTTTAGCGTAATCATTATGCCGAAAACACTCCGCTCACCGCCAAAAGACGTTCAAAAGTCGACTTCTAACCCCGATATTACAAATACTTCTCAAGACACTGACCTCTCAAATATCACATTTCGTGAAAAAAAAAAACACGTATTAAGGTACTTTCCAGCGAGCTACAAAATTTTAAAGACGAAATTATGGAGATGTTATCATCGTGGAAAAAAGACCAAGAACAATTTCTTCTGAAACTTAGTTCGGATGTAGCTGAAGTGAAATTGCAAAATGAAAAAATCCACAATCACTACGTAGAAATTGAAAAAAGTATCGCATTTACCAATGCAAATTATGAGGAAATTAAGTCCAGTGTCGAGGAGCTTGGTAAGGAACGTTTGCATCTACTAAATCATATCGAGGAACTGGAGCGTAAAGTTATGGATATGCAGGTAAGCACCCGTAGCTCAGCTATTGAGATAAGAAACTTGTTACCAGCTGAGAAAAAATCACCACCATCGCCTTCTCTTATAGTAAACACATGCAAGGCTTTCGATATAGATATCCTTCCATCCGACATACGTGATATCTATAGCATTTCCAATAAGGAAGGTGATAAAAGGTCTATCATTGCTGAATTTCAGACCGTCACTCTCAAAAATAATGTCCTCGCTGCAGTTCAAAAATTTAACAAAAACAAAGTTAACTCCGAGAAACTAAATACTGAACATTGTTCTACTACGCAAAGAAGAGGCTCAGAAATCCATAACCATAAAATCCAAACGCTGCTTGGAAAAACTTTGTGTTGAAAAATGACTATCTAGTTTAAATTATCTCTTAGTCACTAATCCATATGTTTCCTTTTTATTTACTCTTGCTATTAATAAATTAGATTATATTATACTTCAACCACATAAAATTCACACACATTCTCACGCACTCCGCACACAAAAAAAAAAAAAACTCACACTACTACACTACCCAGGAGCAAGCAAAAACTTATAATTTATTTCTACTCAAAACACAATCCCTGTCAAATATTCCACTCTCAGGTCACGTTTTGAGACCTTACTCATGTTGTTTCAAATGGCTTTAACTAATAATATTATCTCTGAACTAGACTCAATAGACGATTCACTGACATGTAATCCTGAAGACTGCGTAAAGTTTGTTAAAAACTCCGATAGCAGTATGAAAATCCTTCATTTAAACATACGAAGTATAAACAAAAACATTGAACAATTGCGGGTACTATTACAGTTAACGAACATTGACTTTGATCTTGTCGTTCTGACCGAATGCTGGTTAAGTAAGGTTTAATTAACATGCCTTTATTACAGGGTTTCCAGTCATATCGTACAGACTTAAACTCGAATCAAAACGATGAAGTCGTTGTATATACAAAACAGAGTTTGCAGGTCTCGGTATGGGAGCCTACTTTTGTGGGTGGAAACTGCCTAGTCTATATTATAAACCAGCGCATGACCGCAATCCTGCCTGATGGTAAGCAGTGACGCAATCGTTGATGGTAAAGCGCACTAGTTTATTAAGAGCCTATTCACTCTAGCCTTGAAGACACTCAAATTGTAGTCCGACGGAAACACCGCCGCTGGCAAATTGTTCCAGTCCCTCGATGTACGCGGTATAAAGGAGGAGGCGAAACGCTTCGTCCGGATCGTAGTGGTGTTAACAACGTAAGGGTGGAAACCAGCCGTACGACGGGTTGTCCGCTGGTGGAACGGAGATGGGGGAATTAAATCATGCAATTCCTTCGCACACTCCCCGAAATGCATCCTATAGAACATCTGCAAAAGCTGAAGGCGGTCGGAACACTCCAAGGACACATTTCGAAAAGTAGGAGCCAACGTGAACGGGCTCCTTTTGGCGGTGAAAAGACACGCCTGTGTTTTGGCGGCATTGAATGCTACAAGATTGGCATTGCCCCATTCAGAGACTGTCTGCAGTGCAACACTCGTTCGCTCAACCATGGCGTCTCTTTCGGACCGGATTGATTCCCTACTAGCCCGAGCATCCGGCAGGTATCTCTCTACAACTGTGCTGTCATCTGCATACCCATAGATACCGGGCATCAGCAGATCGTTAATATGCAGCAGGAACAGAGTTGCAGAGAGAACAGACCCCTGAGGAATACCGGCATTAGTTGACATGGGCTCAGAAGAGCATCCGTCGACAACAACTCGGAGGGACCGTTCAGTCAGGAAGTCTTTTACCCAGCCAGTCAGGCTAGGGGAAATGCCGTACGCTGGAAGCTTGCTCAAAAGGCCAGCGTGCCATACCCGGTCGAAGGCCTTCGAGACATCAAGGGAGACAGCAATCGCTTCCCCATTCTTCTCGAGGGCCTCGCCCCACAAGTGAGTGGCGTACACTAGTAGGTCCCCAGTTGACTGATTGCGACGAAACCCGTACTGTTGGTCACTGAGGAGATCGTTACCTTCCAGGTATGCCAAGAGGCGAGAGTTCAATACACGTTCCATAATTTTGCAAAGTAAGGAGGTGATCGAAATCGGCCGATAGTTGGCAGGATCGGCACGACTACCCTTCTTGGGCACGGGCTGCACGTTAGCAAGCTTCCAGGACTTTACCAGTCCTAAATGAGAGGCGATACAAGCGCGTCAATACAGGAGACAACTCGGGCGCACATGCTTTAAGAACAATCGCTGGTATACCATCCGGACCACTAGCCTTATTCACGTCCAGATGACACAGTACTCTCAGAACCTCCTTGTTTCTAATGCGAACCTCAGGCATTGAAGCTCCGCAATGAGGTAAATTAGGTGGAGTAGCACTGCCAGTATCAAGACGCGAATTATGGCCAAACAGAGAAGCAAAGAGACCTGCTTTCTCTCTCGCCGTATGAGCCAGTGTTCCATCAAGCCTAACCAGCGGAGGCAGTGAGGGCCGACAGAAGTTCGCCTCAACCGATTTGGCAAGGGACCAAAAAGATCCGCTACCGGATGGCTGCGCAGGTAACTTGTTGCCAATATGGGTAATGCGGTCGAAGCGAGCCTTCTTGAGCGCCTTCTTGTAGGACTTGGCAGCACGGTTAAAGGCTCTCTTCTTTGAGCTTAGATCCGGAGCTCCGCAGTCACGAGCGTCAACCCAGGCGAGAAATGCCGTGTGCTTACGCTGTTCAGCTTGGACACAATCGGCATTGAACCATGGGCGAGCCGAGCCACCGACGGGCACGTAATTGAATGGGATAAAATACTCCATAGCTTGACGCACCACATCGGTTATAGCGTCCGCACAGCTCGACGGATTGTCAGAAGAGAAGCAGACCTGCTGCCAAGGATAAGACGCAAAGAAGTGGCGCATCTCATCCCAATCCGCTGACCTGTAACGCCACATTCGCCGTTCACCACAAGAGTCGTGATCTGTTGGGGAGAAAGACGATACAGACTTCACCAGACAGTGGTCTGAAGTTCCTAACGGTGAGGAAACTGTTACAACACATCTGTCCGGATCAGTGGTCAGCAGAAGGTCCAAACAGTTGGCTGTATGGCCAACTACATCAGGCACCCTAGTCGCTTGCTCTACCAGCTGGGAAAGGCCCATAGAAAGCGCGAAGTTTCGCGCTTCTCTCCCAGCGTGGTCGGTCCTCTGGACGAGCCAGTCCTGGTGGCAGGCGTTGAAGTCCCTCAGAGCGACGAACTGAGCGTCAGGGTGCCGATGCAGCGCATTGTCAGCAGCCTCACTGAGGTGGTCAAATAATCGAGTTGTCTCCTGATCACCGCTGTGCGATCGGTAGACACAGGTGTAAACAATTTTTTCCACACCAGTGTCAACCAACAGCCATAGGGACGAGAAGTGAGGGTCTTCGAGGTGACGGAGGCGCCGGCAACAGATGTCATTGCGGACATACACACAGACCCCAAATGCCCAGTCTGCCAAATGGAAGACAAAAAAATTGTTGTAGTGGTAGTCTATCGGTCCCCATCTCACAGCTCTAGGGAAAGTTTTGATATGTTTTTGGATATATTTACACTAAACTTTGTACATACCAGAACATTGCTCTAATTGGTGACTTGAATATAGATATTAGCATGAGCTATAGAAATGATCGAAGTATAGACTACCTCATACTTAATTCAACGCATGGGCTACTACCGTCTCACCTTTCACCTACTATGCTAGAAAATTGTCTTGACTACACCCTGATAAAATCTAACCTACCTTCCACCACACTAGTTCTTGAATCTCACATCACAGACCATAAACCCCTTGTTCTTTCTTTCGCCAACGCAACTCGCAGTCACGAAACAAGTCCCTATTCAACATCCATAAATTATGAGGTAATTAAGCTAGAGTTAGAAAATTTTAATTTTTCGGATATATATCAACTTGACAACCCAAACACAATGATATCTTTAACATCGGTGATTGCTAAACACACCAAGTTTTTCAAGATGCCACGTAAAAGAAGAATACTCAAACCCTGGGTAACCCCCGGGCTGTTGAAGTGTATCCGAAATCGAGACAAAATGCATATTCGATCAAATAAAGAACCACATAACTTAATTCTTAAAATAACCTATACACGGTATCGCAATTTTTGCAATGATCTGCTTAAAAAACTAAAAATTGCTCACGAAAAAAATTAATTGGAGAAAGCAAGAAATGACCCCAGAGCCCTTTGGTACACTGTTAAAACTATCACAAACACAGCTAAAATAAAAACCAGTCCTGTGGAACTACTGAAAATATCTGACAATCCGAAAGCATCTATAAATAAAGTTGGCAAATTTTTCAGTAATGTGGGTAAAAACTTGGCGGATAAAATTTTATCACAGGGTCAGGGTCCCAGAAATATGAGTAGCCAGGTCCGGAATATCGGTGACGACAACACACTGTCTCCCGCTAACTCCCTTGTGCTGCTAGATATAGACGAATCTGAAGTCTGAGTCTCTTATAATACAGCACGTAACGACTGTGCATTGGGGTGGGATGGAATATCGCCTACAGTGCTAAAAACGAGTCTTCGACGAGTAAGTAATTGTCTCCGGGAAGGTGTTTTCCCGGACGCACTAAAAAAAGCAATTGTGCACCCTATCCACAAGGGTGGGAGCAGGGGCTGTCTCAGCAACTACATACCTATTTCAGTTCTGACTGCTCTTTCCAAGGTTCTTGAAACGATTCTCAATAATCGGCTTAAGAATTTTTTGGACAGATACAAGATCATAGCAGATAATCAATATGGTTTCCGTTTTGGTGTCTCTACAGAGGATGCAGTACTTGATTTGACACAGTTGGTTGCTGGGAATCTTGATAAAAAAAACCAAATGCCTAGGAATATTTCTAGATTTTGCGAAGGAATTCGACACAGTTTCTGTTCTCTTGTTGTGTCTTGTGACCAAATTGGAGCTACTTGGTGTTAGAGGTGTGGCGCTGCGGATCGTTAAGGATTATCTTGAAAACCGCACCCAAAGAACTAAAATTGATAATCACTACAGTGATGAAGAAACCCTGTCTTACGGAGTCCCCCAGGGTAGTATTTTGGGTCCTATTTTGTTTCAAATATACGTAAATGACTTATGTAGAATGTCCCTCCCCAATTCGACGATCTTTGTATATGCCAATGATACCGTGATTATAGTCGACGGGCCAACATGGGATAGTGTTAAAAAAGCGCAGAATTGGCACTTCATAAAATAATCCAATGGCTCAACTTAAACCTGCTTACCCTCAACTGTAACAAGACTAACTATATTCCATTTGCCATCCGTCAAAAATCCGCTCCGGACAACACCTTTTCGATAACAGCGCACACTTGCTCACAACTGTCATTTTCATGCCAATGTCCAACTCTCATGCGTACTGATCACGTCAAATATCTTGGTGTTGAAATAGATGCCCGGTTACGCTGGGATAGACACATTGATGCCTTAACCTCGAGAACACTGAAACACTTAGAATGTCAGCGAACATTGATACTCTGAAAATGGTATTTTATGCTCTGTGCCAGTCCGTTCTTGGATACTGCATCAGTGTATGGGGCGGTGCAGCTAAAACTACTTTTCTCAGAGTGGAAAGAGCCCAGCTACGAAAACCTTATCGCTATCCAACAACTCAGCTGTACTCAGATTGTAAAGTTCTAACAGTTCGTCAACTCTTCGTATTGCAATCCATACTTAGAAGACACGCCTGTGTCCTACCGTCTGATCCCAATAAACGAACAAATATTCCCCCAGGTTCACAATATAAAACCACTTTTGCCCAGCACCAATACTTCACAATAAGTTCACTAATCTATAAGAAAATCCACAAAGAACTAAACATGCGTGATTATAATAAGTTTAAGCTAAAGGCTGAGCTGATGGAACGGCTACTTCAGCAAGACTATGCACAAACAGAGTCATTGCTGAAATACATTGCCTAACACATACAGTTTTAGTTTACTCTTGCATTACATAAACACCTCACACTCACTACTCTCATTCACTAACTTTTCACCTATTCATTATACATTATTTTTATTGTTATTATTTATTATATTATTGTATTTATTTTGTAACTTAAATCTGAATGTTGACAAGAGCAATAAGTGGCGCATTCCACGGTTGTATATATAAATCCTTTTGTAAGTAACCTTAGTACTGAACACTGTCTCCTAAGATACAGGTCACCCTAGTTTAAGAGGCAGGGCTCGCTATATCTGTATACAGACTTTTGTACCATTGTTTAGCATTTAGTTAATTTGTATATACTAATGTATGTATCGTTGTGTCAATAAATTATTATTATTATTAATGTCAATCGCATAAGGTTCAATATTGCATGTCATGACTTATGTAAATTTTAAGCCCTATATCTTGAGACCTAGGCATTGTAGAGGTACGATCTAAAAATGCACTGCTAGTCCTAAGGTGACCTATCGAACGGTACAGGTTTCATCAATATTGACAACGAAAGATCGACATCGAAATTACTAGAAAAGGTTGTAAACAAGAATGTGCTGGAAATTAAGCGTTATATTATTATTTCTAGACAGATCTGGAATGTTCCATTAGCTTGCACATAAAAAGCGGCGTGACTCAGTGACCGTGTATGGCACGACGGCATGGTCTATAAATTGGCCACTTCCGACGCGCCCCGTCGCGTTGTAAAGGTGGTCTCTACATTCCTCTACAGCAGGACCTTCCGAATGGTGGTCGTTGGGACGCTATCCGCCGCCCGCCCGGTGCTGGCGGTGTTCCACAGGGCAACGGCCTGTCCCCGGCGTGCTACTCGCGTTACACCGACAGTCCCACTACCTCGGAAGTGATGCTCACGGTCTATGCAGACGACGCCGCGTACATTGCTTCATCGCTTATTGCGAAGTACGAGGAAGTCAAGATGCAGCGCGCGCTCGAGCTTCTTCCCTAGTGGCTGTCGAAGTGGCGGCTATCTATGAAAGTTGGAAAAACGCGGGAGATAGTGTTCAGGTATGCGTTCCAACCCCTATGAGATTCCTGGGAGCTGACATCGCGTGGTCGCCCCGCGTAAAATAGCTGGGGGTGACTATCAATCGCCGGCTCAGAATGGAGCCACACGTACGCTCGATCGCCGCACGGGGCAAGGTCGCCCGCAACCTGCTCAAACCAGTGCTCTCGTCCTATATCACGGCGCACGTCAAACTGGGCATGTACAAGCTGTACGTGCGCCACATCCAGGCTACACGCGGCTCACCTGACCCAATTACACTGCACTAACACAGTACCCATACTACACACACTGGCCGTGCGGCGTGTGCTAGGTTACCCACGCGCCCCCAGACGGACGACGCGATTTCTCACGACACGGACGTTAGCCGTATGAGTTGTGCCTAAACTTTAAGGAAACAAAATTGATTAGAATTGCGTAAATTGAGCTCTGAGTTGTTCAGCCGTTTTTTTATCTGTTTTGTTTATTGTTAATAGAAGCTTTATTTTCTGCATTTCGATGGTCCTAAGCCCACGAAAGTATGAAGGAAAAATTGGAATTACTCTGCAAAAAACAGCTAATTCAAACCTGATAAAATAGCAATCTTTGAATGAAAAATAAAGGGCGTTGACCGTAGGTATTAGGCCGCGTACGGAACATGCGCGGTGTGTCGATATTAGGCCGCGTAGTGAACATGAGGGCGGTGCGGGCGCGCGCGGGGGGTGCCTGTGTATGTTCCCGCCGTCCGCACTCCACCGAACATGAATCGCAGCGCGCGCGGTGACCATAATATCCGATTTCAAAATAAACATCTTTCGTTTTTTTTTTTTTTTTGTACTAAAACCTATGAAAGTAATAATATTTTTATCTATAAAATTTATTTAACTATAATTTGACAAAGTTTGCGCACTGGATAAAAAAATTCCTGTATAATACCGAAAACTCGTTAAGAATAAAAACATGCGGAGCATGGGCTAATATTAGAGAAATAGTGTAAAAAAACGGACTCACCAACAGAAGAAACTGGCGGTCTTAGTACGGACGTAACAGGTGGGGTGACGTTCTGTGGGCGTGGCAATCGCACAGGCGCCTGCGTCATGGGCGGCTGTATCGGGATGTACACCATGGAGTTCTTACTGTTCAGTTCCGAACGACCGTCCTCCGGTTTTTTCGGCTGAGGGAATGTCTTCTTTGCCCTAGGACGAATTTCAGACGTTTTTGTAATCGTCGCAGGCGCTGTTGCAGTTTTTCGAGCATTCAACGGCGTAACCACAACCTTGTTTATTCTAACATCGCGCAGATTCATCGGCGGTCTCGGCATATTCTGCGGATTTACAGGCCTCAATCTGAACGCGTTCATAAGATCCATTTTCTCCAAATGCCTATCAGCGTCATCAAGGTCGATAGGCTCAGCCTTGATTTCTACTTGCACTTCCTCGTTTGTATTTTGTCTCTCCGGTGATGTCATCCTCGCAAACGCTCGCACGCCGACGCGACCTACTACCGGTTCCACATCATTGCGTAGTCTCTGAAGCTTTGACATTGCATCTTGCATAGTTACGACGTTCTCAGTACTCGTGGGTGTAAAGATACTGGAGTCGGAAGTAGCTTCTTCGGTAATATCTATAGTGTTGGCGTTGGTTGTAGTTTTAGTTATAGTCAAACCAGTGGGTTGAGCAGATGTCGATAAACTTCGCACACAGCTGATTGTGGGGAGACCAGTACTGTTATTTTCTATTGTGGATTTATTAGTTTCACGCGCGAGGACAGCTAAGGTTGTGTCGTCGTCAAATTGCAATCGATCTTTCACAGGTTTTGGACTTAGTAAGTCTGAGGTTGGTTTAGGTGAAACTTGCTTTTCCGTTTTAGATTTGTCGCCATTACTATCTTGGTCTTTCTCTTTAGGTGTAGTTATGCTTCCTCTTCTTTTCACTTTGGAGCTTCCTTCAGAATTCTTTTCAGACTTCTTTTCGGCTTTGTCTGAGGATCTAGTGGAACTGGTGTTAGCCGACCTGCTTCTAACATTACTTCGTTTCTCATACCTGGATCTCTCCTCTTTAGGTTTTTCACTAGGTGTCTTTTCAACTTTTTCAGCTTTAGTATTTGGTGTTTTATCAACTTTGGCTGTTTTTGAACTTGGTGTTTTTTCAGCTTTGGGCGTAGATTTTTCAACTGTCTCTGTAGATGGTGTTTTTTCTATTCTTTCAGTTCTTACAGATTTCCGTCTTTGCGGTGTCTTTTCTGGTTCTTTTTCTTTAGTGGGGGTTATTATTTTAGCGGTGGTGTCTTTCGAGCAACTATTTCTTGTTTTACGTATTTCTTTTGTGACTAGAGCTATTCTTATTGGAGTGACTCTTTGTTTTTCCTTCTCAACACTGCTATTCGGATCAACGTCCTTTACTTTGGGCAGAGTCTCATTTGTTTTGGATTGGGTGGTTTCAATTGTATCTCGTTTAGGTTTGTCAGTTGTTGACTTATCATCGGCTTTGCTACTGCTCGGTATATTTTCGTCAGACTTCTTATCTTCTGCGACATCATCAAGTTTTCTCTGTTTCTCGCTGGTGCTACTGCAGCTGCTGCCACTTGATTCTATGATAGTTATGACTGCTTCCTCTAGCTGAGACCGCCGACGCTTTCTAGAAGAATTTGTTGACGTAAAAGATTGAGAGTCTTCTTTCGTTTTCACTTCAACAATAGTTTCGGTGTCGATCTCTCTGTAACAAAATATATTTGGTGTTTAATAAAGATTATAGAAAGATACTTTATAGATACTTTTTAATATATTTTAACATACTTTCCCGAATTTGAAACACTCTTATCCAAAAGTAGAGAATCGTCTTCTTCCATTTTGACTATTTCAGCGCCGTCCGCCATTTTTCGCGCTATTGTATTCGTATCTTCATTGTCACTCGTATCGCTGAAACAATAACAAACATTAAGTTACGCCTATTTCATTCATGCGGCTTAAAATTTGGGTCATAAGATCGGGGTTACCAGGTGACGCTTTTCCAAAGAAATTTCATTGAAAAAAAAACGCGTCACCTGGTGTGGGTGTGTGGCGCCATCTACCACTTGTAGTTCGCTACCTGCCTACGTATATGTAGTCGTATACATTTCCAATTTTATATCAACAAAAAGTTTAAATGATAAGAGCAAAATACAAATAAATGGCTAAAAAAACTGGCTTCATATTATTGTATCAGTGTGTCGTGGCGCGACATCGCCTTCGAGTTGTGGACGTCAGACGGCAGTCCCTTCACGGAAAATATCGAAGTTTAGCCAAAATCAGCAGTTAGATTGGTAAAGCGGACCCCAGACTCCAAAGCTGAAAAAGCTTTGGATGCGACTGGGATTAACGCTGAGATGATGATGTTAATGATGACGAGCGTGTGGTGGTGCGTCAAAACGACATCGGTTCTATTTTTTTAGATTCACAATACTCGTACTCATGCTCACACTCTATGTGGCGTTGTCATGGCGATTGTGCTAAATGTATAATATAGTAATGTTTCAACTGCAATCTCGGTCACAATGTGTGAGGAAACCTCAAATTCATCACCAATTCTGACATTAGGAAGCGAGATGAGATTGCGACTAGATTTTGAACGTTACTAATTATAGAATAATTATTTACAAAAAATCAGTGTAGCTCGCTATAAGGTTAACAGTGATAAAGATGACAAAAGCCACCACAAGTAAAGGCCTGTTCAGATATAAGCAATATTCACCTTCGTCCGCGATAATTGATTAACAAGCCATACCTTTTAAGTGATCTTTAGTGGCAATTCATAGTGATGTGTTCTTGTGCTAATAAGCACTCGTGATATGTCTAAGAGTAAGTACTAACCTGCAGAAAGTCTACGTACCTGTTTTTGTCAAGTAGTGCATAGAGTCGCTGTAGTTCCTCTTCATCACTATCCGAACTATCCGAGTGTAGGAGCAACCTGATATTTATAATAGTGTCTTACTGCATTGTGCTGGTTTTATATTATTTTATTATCTTGTAATATTATTATAATATAGAGTGAATAAAGCTTTTATTTGAACAGGCCTAAGTTTCCATACCGTTTATAGTTAAACAGTCGAAAAAGACCGGTGATAATGCTCCAATTTTTTTAGCTTAACTTTTATTATTACATTATTTTTATTCACTTCAGCGTTTGTTCAATATATGAATTTACACGGCGCAAAGGACGTGTTTGAGTTTCGCTCAAGTGTTTTAATACTCGGTTCAAAATAACATACATATATAAATTACAACAAAATACACATTTAAGGAAACCTTTTTACTGTCTGTTCAACCAATTTTGAGTTTTATTGCGTTGGTGGAATGACATCTAGCAGCTGCAATAATATTTGTTTTTTTAACGATTTTTGACTGTTAATGTAATCCTTATGCCTACGGAATAGAAATTAAAATCGGTTGAACAGACAGTAAAAAGGTTTCTATAAAATGTCTAATCTTAACGCGAATAGAGTACAGAGTGTTTTAATTTTTACGTGTTTTACTTTTTTCTTTTTGTATCCATGTGGATCCACACGAGGCACAATGACGCCGATTCTTTTGTCCACAAACTAAACTAAATTTAAGTTCATTGCATCTTATTCTCTCTATTTCGTTAAGAAAAGGACAGAAAATATTGACGTATTTTTAGACACCAGTGTGGCTACCATGACTTTTCATTACCAGACTCGATCATACGCATCGACCGCGTTTGGCGCTCTCATTGGTTGGAAGTACTTACAACCTTGAAGCGGGCCAATCGATGAGCCGAACGCGGTCGATATCGATGATCGAGTCTTCACAATGAAACAGAAGAAGTTCTTCATAATGAACCTCTACATGAAGAACTTCTTCTGGAATATCTTAATTTGCCAGGACTAGACTAATATTTTATCTTTTGTCTTTTTCTTAATGAAATATAAAGAAAAAAAATGCACTGAAGTCCGATTTATTTTAGTTTGTATACAAGGGAATCGACGTCAATGGCTTTTTATTTGTTTTTGTAATTATAGCATTGAACCAGTTAAGACAAAGGCTAGTGCGACATGTCCCTACTTTGAAGATATTAGGTGTAAAGTCTACGAACCCATCATTAAAAGAACCCTTGGAACTTTTGGAGTTCGACCTGCTCTTCGCCTTGGCGGTATTTGGTGATGCCTTCTTTACGAGGGATCTAACTTCACCCTCGAACGCTGGGATCTGTAAAAAAATAACACATTAGATGTAGGTACGTAGAGAAGTGTAATAGTAGCACTTACTTGGTGGTACAACTCGCGCGAGTAAACTGTGCACCTCGCTCTGTGACGTCATTCGGACGGTACCGTTTGTAAAAAATGAGAATTAGGTTAAAAAAAAATTAAAAGCTCCTTTTGATGATAAAGCGTCATAATACTAGATCATTTTACTCATGACATTTAACAATTAAATTGATACATATGACTGAAATATGTTGGTGCAACCAACAGGCTTCACTAATGCTTCAAAAATGTAAAAAATAAACTTAATAAAAAAATAACCTAACAAAGCAAAAACTCCACAGAAACAGTAATAACAACAGGGGATTTAAACTGTATTTAGACATTTGTAACAAAGATGCTATCGCTACTCATTGCTTACGACGAATGCGGGGCGCCGCGCGGGGAACCGGGAGAGGGGTCGCATTCCAGTGCACAGTTAACTTGCGCGAATTATAACTCAAAAGCTGTAACACTCGACCAGTCAATGTTTAAATTAAAACGGATCGGATTAAATAAACTCGGTACATTTAATTTAATTAGAACTAGCCAATATTGCGTGAGCAAGTCTTATAAACTAGGCAATAAATGTATGTAAACAGTTCACTACTACACAACTCAGTGTTATTGTTGAATCAAAGCTGTGATAGACCTTTTGTAAACTAATAAAGCAGTGAATGTCGATCAGTCGGCGAAGTGGACGTAATAGCACTAGGGGCATATACCTTTGTCCAATGAATAGATGCAATGATTTTATCCTTGAATCATCCACTATGCTCCATCGGTTTAGGTAGTTAACCAAAGGTAAACAAAAAACCATGTGACATAGTCAATTAAAAAAAAAGTTCCCGCACACTAGGAATTACTCTTGTATTGTAGGATGCTCGTAGATGCGTTTAAAAACATTTAAACTCACATACAGCAACAGCTAGTACTGGAACAACTACTTGTAAGCGATACAAATATTTGTTCCGTAAGGGAAATTTCTGAACAAATATTCAGACACCAGTTCTATTTGGTTATCATAAGTTATACCCTTCAATTTAGCAACATTGTTAACGAATTATCCCCCTTATTAAACACCCAATTTTGGCGTGGTAGCTGGCATATGGTAAATAATTTCATTGTTGTTTCTTGTGTTCATCTCTATACATAGTATTGTATAAAGTCATGTGTTTTTTTTTTAATGAACAGACAACTGTGTTGATGGGGAGGTTTTTCCGCCACTTCTTCTTCCCAGCGAAAGCACTAGGAAGTGTCAATGGGTGGGCGTTTTGGGGGACTGTCTTATGTAAAATTGACGTTCAAAAAGTGCTGATTCTCAGCCTAATTTGAGTAAATGACTTTTTGGTTTTGATTTTGAATGTTTAAGGGGTTTATTCATAAACGATGATTAAAGTTCAGTAACGTGCAAACGTCTAAAAAGTATGGTTAAACAATCGCTAATCACTAGTTTAAGCAACGTTTATGAATAAGGGGGTATAAGTGTAGTAGTGAAGTGACAAGTATTAAGTTTAGTTTATGGAAAAAAATCACGTTTCTTGTTTACCTTTAGTTAACTATCTAAACGGACGGAATTTCGTGTGATATATCAGCTGCTGATATACAGGGTAGTAGATACATGATACTAGACTCTCTGGTTCCTAGCGTGGGGGTTTCAGAACAATGTACATACATATGGCACTTACCATCATTTTGAGTTGCTCATACATTTTGCTGGGGTCAAATACAGTTTTGAAAGGCGGGTAAACGAATTTTCCGTACTTTTTTGATATATTTCTGATGTGTTGTTCTGCTTCCTGAAAGACAGTAATTACGTGATTATTTTATTTTATTCTATGTTTTCTTTAAAAAGACTTTTCATTGCTTGATCACCTTTACTTATCGAATTCTACATGAAGCCTAAATTTCATAGCACACTTAAACACCTCTGCTCCAACACCGCCCTAAACTTTGACGACTGCTCGCAGTCCACGAGGCGACAGCTAGCAGGCACCCAGTAGTCCGCGCGGAGACTGCTAGCAGACGCCCAGCTGTCCACCCGTTAACCGCTCTAGCTTTTCGCGATTGGTTTCTATTGAAGCAACTCGTCATTTTTACAATGTCCCGATTCACAACGCGCGAATTAGCAATTATTGCTTGCACTTGAAGATGTAGAGAGAAGCGCAAGAAATAATAGACGAAGATTTTGGGTCTACCAGCGGCGGCGGCGGCGGCGCGGTCGCCGGTGCGACAACTGCTCATAGTCTGCGCGCGGACGCCGCGGCTACCGCTCGGCTACAACGAGCGGGCAACTACTAATTTACGATGCCGATGTAAAATATATCTAAAGTGCAATATTTAAAGTCCATATTTGAATTATATTATTTTTGCCGGGTAGAAGCAGAGTCGTTTAAGTGTGCTAGAAACATTTTACATATTTGCAGACTTAAGCAAGGTATACATTTACACACATAATGCCCAAGACTTGGGAAACTTATGAAGTTTTACGCATCCTATAAACGCCGCCCCGGGCCGCCTCGCCAACTATGAACTAAGTCGCGGACGAAAGCTAGTACTAAAAAACCCAAGCCTTACCTGCATACTATCAATAATATCCTGCCTCTTAGTCCTGAAGTTATTGGGATCCTTCTCGGAGTACAAAAAGCAGTCTTTAGCGGGCACCCAGGCGCGGTCGTGAGCCCCGAAGAAGCGCACGTCCACCAAACCAGCGCTGTTTACTGACATGCCTTTCGCCGGCCAGTATGGGAAACCTAGAAGGTGGAATATGATTATATTAGGATTCCATTTTGCAACCCAAGTATAAAGCGAAGTGCCCTATTGCTACCGCTTTCTTCACATTAAAATTTTCTTTAGATTCTGCCACTTACAGGTCAGTATCATATTGTATGATATAAATATGTTTTCATGGACTACCTTATCAAAAGCGCCCAAGACAGTCAGTGTTGGGCGCTTGTAGGATTTCACGAAACTGCTAAATGATCCGGAATATTGTATCTACTAGTGATACATCTTATGAAAGTTTAAACAAACCCTGTATAGTTATGTTCATACGCAAACACTAAAACGTCAAAATTGGGAACCGTCTCTTTTTAACGTCATCGGTTAAAAACAACAATAACAGGTCACTAAAGAGTAACCATTTTGATACATTTTTTTTTTTCAAGTTCCAAGTTTGACTAGTAGTGAAAGCCGTTCACAATAACAAATACACTGACGGACAATTTTTTTTTTTAAACAAGTTATGGGTACATAAAAACTATTAATAATTATTTTTCTGTAATTGGCATACCTTTTAGCTTCGCCCAGAACAGAATATGCGGCGTGGTACAAACATCTGTAAACCAGGTAGGCCTACGCGCATGCGCGGCGGCGTAGCATTCGGGACAGGCCTCTATCTCTCCCATCTCCGCGCGACATGAGCGCACTAGCGCACGCGCACCCGCCGTCAATTTCGACTGCACTGAAGAACCAACAGGGTTTACTAAGTAATTAAAAGACGTATTAATAAACCAAACAAACTGTATATAAAAACTAGGATGATAATCAGTACTTTTTGAATGTCAATCACACAAGACAGTGCCCAAAAACGCTCGTCTCAGCTGGCAGTCCAGCGAAAGCACTAGGAAATAGTGTAAGTAACTGGGACTGTTCTATGTAATTTTGACTTTCACAAAGTGCTGAGCCATATTTTAATAAATTATATATTTGATTTTGAATTGAGTTTAGGATTATTTCTGAATTTTTGCTCTAAGAACACAAATGCAATATGGGTATATCTCTACCGAGTCGCACATTAGGCGAGGTAAGGCTAGAGTAGGCAGTAATACAAGAAAGGCAAACAATCCTTTTTTAAATACAGAATGGCAGCGACTTCGACGCACAACCTATTACCATGGATTCAGAACACGATGGTGTCTGATTTATACATTTTGACCGCGTAGGTTGCACTGGTCTATGAAATAGCAGTAATTTTTTTCGATAACTCATAATGTCTACACTAGGAGGGAAACTGTAGCTAATAATTCTACACATGATATTAGAACATACGCAGAATGAATGGTTAGGTACATTTTGCGCGTCGATGTCCCTCACTGCCAATTGTATTTTCAGTTTCCATTAAATGACGTGGAAACAGCTTAAAAATCCTCATATTTGGATATGTCGTGATATCAAGTATTACTTGCTCTGTTGTAACTCTCAACGAAACTTTAAAAAATTATCAACGCGGTATCTGTTTTGGTCAATACTATATAAATGTATAGATTACATAGAAATCTTTAGACTTAGAAGATAAGAAAAAATCATGGCAATCATAAGAAGCATACACTATTAGATGCTATTCGTAAAACAACTAAAATAGGGCTTTTACACATACATACGGTTATGGCTTACTTCAATTTGGTTTCCGTGATATATGGGCGTATCATATAGGGTAAGACCCTCGCAGCTTAAAAAAACAGGAATGGGACAAGTGTACCTCAATAATACTGCGACCTATAAGTCTCACTGCCACCAGGCAACCGTATGCATGTAAAAAGTCTCTAACTCATATGGGCTATCAACTTCAATGCCATAACATAATATTATGAATGCATCAAATACATATACTAAAATAACTCCATAAGTATGTTATTTACATATTACATCAGTACTAACATGTATTGAAGATAATGCTGTTGTGCAGTATCCATTGCACGTCCGCTATAAAAGCCTCGGTGCTTCCGTACAATCCCTCGGTGATGTTATCCTTCATTAGCGAAAGGTCCATGGGGTGTACCACGTACTTGTCGTAATCAGGAAAAGCGGTGCGGTCTACGGGCTGCATGAATGGCTCGACCTGGAAACATGAAAAACAAGTTTCATTCGATTCAATCACTTATTTAAGTACGTGAAAAAAGTGTAAGTATAGACTTGCACTTTTTTCCATAGGGGTGGCAAGAAACTTTATATAATTCCACATCTCCACCTGCTACGATCCTTGCACATACTCCTTTTGCTTCGTATATGTTTGTAGGTGTACCTACAACGCACATCAAACTGGCGTTATGCAAATACTACATCTCGCAAGCAAAGTTTACCGAGCAACTCCATGACATCAACCGGCGGGGATGTGGCCGCCAGACACAACACCCGTCATGTCGGAGGATCTTCCATTTACTAGGGAGGATGAGTGGACTTTACACCCTTTAAACGTTCATACAATTCATACAGCTAGCCATACTCGCACGCCGGTTGCTATTATGCACCTGTCCATTCTTGACCAATAAAGTCACTATATCCTTCTAAGAAGCTATTAATGAATAATCACTGGTCTTTTTTTTTTTTTAACAAGCCTGATACAGGTTGATGCTCTTCTAAACTTACGTGCTACTTATTGTTTTAGAAATTGATAAAACATCGCACGATAAAAAAGGACGGCACGAAACTTTTTTGTGTTTATTGCAATGTGATGCGCTGGAGCCCGAGGAGACAGTGTATGTACTAGCTTTAATAGGGTTACAGACTGTTTGGCTACCTACAACGACTTCTATCTAATAGATGTAATTACTATTAATTGTCGATACTGATCAAATTGTCAAGCATGGCGATTATGGGCTGATTTGTTTATATGGCTAAGTTTTCTGGAACTTGTATAGTCGAAGACGAAAAATTGTCACATGGTTCTTGGTTAGAATGACACGCAAGTCCTTATCAACTAATGACACTATTAATTACAACGTTAGAAGAGTTTACATGGCCTAGATATGCCAAACACATATGAAAGCTAAACTACAAGTTTCTCGTGTGTATGTTGTTAATCGGTTTAAATTACGGAATTCTATGACTATTTCATGATTTGTAGACTCCAATGACAGATTAAGGTCCGTATTACAGAATGTCACTCAAAACTCAAGCTCTACTTAAGTCTTGTTTGAAGCCTTTTGATTGGTTGAAACTAATTTTAAGTAATGCTTGATCAATAGTTGAGTTGGACCTTAGAATTAGAAGTCCCGAATACTCTCTCGCCACTCTGTAATTCGCTTTTTTGTCCCTTTTAGTTGTTATACGTGACATCGACAATATGAATGTTATGCACGTCACACGATATTTTATTTAAATTTCTTTTTATTGATTAGCATTGCCCTGAATACCGATCATATCTTCACGTTTTCTGATATCAATAGCAGACTTACTTTTAGAGCCGAATGTAAAGAAGTACTTAGATTAAATAAGTCTTATAAAGTGGTATTGGAAAATGGACCAACATTGATATTACTGTGCAAACTTTCTAAGATGCTTTCTTTTGCAATTTTTCGTCTGTTACATGGAATTGTTTCATTATTATAACAAGATTCGACGTAAGCACGGGTGCATATAAGTTTGTTCTGGTTTACACCATTCTGTGCAAAACACTCTAGGTAGGCGTGCCAGACGGTGTAGGTAGGTATAGGTATCATTCGATTCATATGCAAATGATGGATTGCATGTAGGTGTCCCAGATCGAGACACGGAGCGTGATTAGTGGGCGTGATAGTAAATTGAGCATCAGTATTTTGATTTCAATTGCTCTGCTTCAAAGTACCATATTTTAAATTTAGCATTCGAAAATTTTAGGAAAACATTGCTCATGCAAATACATGATAAACAATTTCTGCTAATAAAAATAGTATGTCAAAACGTTGAATCAAGAAAAATGCAGCACACATCACAAAGAAAATATATAATGTACAACACTCGCACACGTTTATTATTAGCGGCTGTAAAGCGAGACGGCAATACAGACGCCGCAGTATTGATTTGTTCTGTTAGAGAGAGATGGAATGTGTCGTTACGCGGGGTCCGCGCAGCTACGTAGATAAGTGGCAAGGTCATTTCATAGAGCGGGCGGGACCGCCAGCCGCCGTTGTAGCTGCCGTGCGCCGGTCGCTGCATACATTTTAATATCTGTACGGCTGTTGGTTCATGCGTTAATCCGGTGAAAGTACCGAGCGGTGGGGTATGATGGCTTACAGCGTATATTGTAGCAGCTGTACGTATGAATACTGCTTTGATGTAGCAAATTTATTTAAGTATACCAAACACGTGGATAAATCTATCATTGATCTTCTGGCTTGTGTCTTAGACGAGACCTTTTTATGATATTAACAAAAACAATTTATCGCAACATTTTCAACTATTTACATATCTAACGTAAGCCTACATAGAACCAACGCCAAAATCGAAAAACAATTGCTAGAACTAACAAATTCATGTCATGACATAAATTAGGATTTGCGTAGTACATATGTGAAAAACGTAAGTAGTATAGGTACATAAGACAACTGATGAAATTACCCCATTGAGGTCCATCATTCGTTCCAGCGCGTACTTCAGTAGATCACAGAGCATTCCTAGAGATATTTTCTTCATGGCAGGCGACCTGAAAAAATAAAAAGGAATAATTGCAATTACCTTACTTATACTATGTTGTAGTATAATTGATTCAATTTGTGTGTCTTCATCCTAACCTACTTACTATACTAGGGACAAACTGTACTAAATAACTGACGATTAGGCATGTAGATGTCTTTATAATAATGCCTCCCTATAGCCAGGCAAAAAAGGGGCCCACTGTGGAATTTGAGATAATAAGCTGGACACTCGTATACAGCTTCATTTTGGCGTCCTAAAAGTTGTCTGAAAAGTCTCATATTATCTGGTGTCTGCGTCGTAAGTTATTCGAGGTCTAGGGTCACGAAAATCGGTATTTTGCAATTATCACCGTTTCTATTGCTCCAATGATGTAGCACCAATTATCAAAATTTTAGAGCATAAAATTTTGTTTTAAACATTATTTTATAAAGTCAACGGTTTTTGAGATAGAGAGCTAAGAGAGCACCCAGTGCTCAGGCGTATATACTATAATACAAGGTCAACCGTGATTCTTCGTGAATAATACAAGGTATTATTCACGAATTTATAATTCAATAGTATCAGCAATAAATAAATTGTATTGACTTTGAATACAATTTATTATTGTTATTAAATAAATTTTATGCTCTACTATTTTGTTAATATAGGTGCTAACATCATTGGAGCAATAAAAACGGAGATAATTGCAAAAAACCGATTCTCGTGACCTTTAACCTCGAATAACTTAGGATGCAGACACGAGTTAATATGAGACTTTTCAGACAACTTTTAGAACGCCAACCTGAAGCTGTATACGAGTACACCCTGTATAGAGTAAACCCTAAAGTGACTTGACTACTAGTCCTTTTCACGTGCACACGAACAATTGCATGATAAAAAAAAATATGGTCTTATACTGTGCAAAAATAGTGCTAAGTGGACAAATAAGACTCGGAAGTTTTTCTTGCGATATTATGTATGATAAAGAGCATAAACCTATGAATACCAAGATGGTGTGTAATAAGTATAATGGAAGAAAAAATCATTTGGCGCTGATCCACAGAATGCAAAAGATGATGAATGGCATAATGTGTCTTCTGTAATGAAGCTTATCAAACAGTAAATTGTATACATTAGAATTTAATTTGTCAATTTTTGTATGAGTTTGGAAGAAAACAAGAAGTTGTTTTTAAAAAATAGTATTGGTGATAACCTAGTTTCTCATGAATCAAAATAGATTATTGTGTTAGTGTAATTTTGTTATTTACAAATACTTTCGCTCTGGTTTTTGATGGCCATACATAAAATACACTGTATAGATACCTATTGTCTTTCTCTGACAAGGCCTATGACCAAACATTGACTATTGGTTACAGGCCCTGTCAGAGAAAGGCAATAGGTAACTATACAAACAGGTGATTTAATGACCAAAATTCATTCGCTGAGATGTTTTTGTTATGTAACAATTAATTTAACTTGTTGATTTTTCTGTGTTTTCACCTGGTTTCTGAGCTCTCCGCTTGCAGCACAACCATACATTCTGGACAGACCCAGTTCTTCTCCAAATTAATCTTGTTCTTCTCTGTGCCAGTCAGACATTTGTAGTGGAAGGACCGTGGGCAGACCGTACATTGCATTGGAGGATGCAACTTATCATTGGTACCCTGCTCAAGAACCCAATGACACCGCCAGCAGTATGAATCTGACCGAAGCTTATTACCCTTGTCTGTGACCTGATAACAAGATAGAATTATATTTTTTAGTTTTACTATATTATAAAGTTACAAATAAATGATAATAGAACGCAAAGGTAAAAATTATATATATTTTTAAATTCTTTTCTGGACTAAATGAACAATATTCTTAATATAAAAACAATAAATATGCTACATGTTTATTCTTTATAATTTGTTACAATTTCTGTGGTTTTATTTTACTCATTTATGAACAATAACACACACTGCCCATTGTACCATAAAACTTGTTTTATTGACAGACAAGTCTCTGATAGTACATTATTGTGACAAGTAAAAGCATAGGCAGCCATTTTGTTGTGCCTTGTGCATACAATCTGTCAATATTCCCCTCCTTAGTGAAAAATAGTCACTGGCAACTGAAATTTGATTTGCAAAGAGTTTGACTGCTATAATCAAATATTAAAAATAAAAAATAATGTCAACATTTATGATGTTATCATAGGTCTGTCACCAACTCACCTATCTGTACCAAGATCATTACAGTATATTGTAAAATGAATCTTATGCTAACCACATAGTCAAGTAAATTAAATTAACTTTAAATGTTGCATTCATATTAGTACCACAATAGTGGTTGAATATTGTACCATTCATGTTATAATCAGTTAAAATTTACACTTACTCCAGGTTCTGTCCTTTTGAGTTTTGGAGGGGATGGCCTTGTAATAGGTTCAAGTTGCTCAGTTGTATCCTCCTCTTGTTCATCATCCGAGTTTTTGTTACCTTTGCCAGTTACCGAGTTCAAGAACTGTTTTACCTTATTTACAAACTCTGGGTTTTGTGACCTCATTGACCTCTTGAGAACGACTTTATCAGACTTCTCGCTACAGTTGCTCTTTTGGGACATATCACTATTTCTTCTTGTGTCATGTATTTTATTGGCCTCTACTAGGGAAGAATTCAAGCTTGAATTAGAAGTATCTAGAGCAGTTCTAGACTTTCTAGTTTTACTTGTCAGTTGAGTACATTCACTGATAATCTTAGACTCTTTTGCAGAGTTTATTAAAGACTTTAATTCTCTACTAATGCTCTTGGGTTCTTTTTCATCAGATGTTTCAATTTGAGAGTCATTTGAGGTTTCATTGATGATTTCAATAGGAATTATAGTGGATATTGTTTTAGTGTTTGTGTCATCCATTTTGATGGTGTCATTGATTTGGACCATGCCATTCAAGACAGTTTTGTCAATTAGTCCTTGTTTAGAATCCTTTGTAGAGTCCAAGGTCTGTAAATCTTTGATGAGAGACTTCTGAACAGGTTTATGTGCTTCTTTCTTTGGATTTTTTTGTGTTGGGTTTTGTTTGTCCTCAGCTTGGATTTGTACAGGTTCCATTGAAGAATCTGCAGCTTCTATTTGCTGTGTTTCTACAGAAGGCGGCTCTTCATTCTGCTGTTGAAGTGTAACTTCTGCAACATTCTGACTTATCTCAGGCTTGCTTGGAGTATCTGGAACTTGAACTTTAGATTCTATATTAGAAGTCTTGGTTGGAGACTTTATAGGGGAAATAGCTGAAGACTTTGGCAAACACTTAATTGGGGATTTTACTGGAAGCTTTAACACAGCCTTTGCTGGAGACTTTGGTACTTGTATATCCCTCTCAGGCGATTTCTCCTTTTGTATCAATAGATTATCTGAGTGTTCATAAGCTGGCGACTCTTGCTTGTCAGCCTCTTCAGCAGCAGATGGCTCATCATCTAGTTTCTCTATAACAATTATCATCTCGACGTTCCCGTCGGAGCCTGTTACTTCCTGCGTTTCAGGAACATCATCAGTGGTGGACGACACGTCGGTCTCCATGTGGGACTCCGCGCTCTCCTCCATCACCTGCGACAAAAGAAGCACCTGGTATTTTTAGCTTGACCTTTTGTGATGTAAGAAAACGTGTTTCTTCTAACTTGAACAGCAGACCAGAGTCATGTCCTAACAATAAACATCTAAGTATTAAACGAACCGGTCACTACCCAAGCTCAACCATCCTGCCAGCGACATAGATACCTACTTTCAATACAATCATACAAATACATAGGCTTACCACACGGTTTGTTGTTTTTTTTTTTGCACTTTACTTAACACTTCACACTATACACCAAACGCAGCAAGAGCTATGTGTAGCTCATGTGATATAAGTTTCAATTAGCAATTGTTTTGTGATCAGAAAATATCTCCAACCAACTAAAAAATCCACACATCGCCATCGCACATACAGCTACGTTTGGTTTCTTTGATTAACCGACAGATGGAGCTGCGCTAGCAACAGCCAACGTACGAAACTACTTCTTGCATCTCTTTTACACAGCATAGTTCTTGCTAGCATGGAAAACCGTAGGTTCAAAGACTTCTCGCTCTAGTGGCGCGGCTGTTGTCAAAGTTGTAGAAACTAGATTAAAAATGAAGTTTGTTTATTTATTAAATTGGATTGCCACCAGGCAATTTTGATATTTAAAAATAACAATATGCCTGAATTTAGGTAGTTCATTACTAAACAATAATTCATTTGATAATAAGGAGATTATTACTTCTCTCTTCATTTTAAACTGTGTGGGTGAGCTATTGATAAAAGGAGTTACAGCTGATTGCCAACGTAAAAAATCGTTATTGAATGAAACGTAAACGTCAAGACTCAGATGGTTATTTATTATTTTACAATTATTTAATTACTGCTTGTTATTGTTTATAAGAATGGAGTTCATTGAATTAATACATATAAATAAATTGGACGGTGTTATTCTGAAATACCCACACCAGGAAAACGTGGATGGAACTGTATGTATCACAGGGCATCACCTTATTTTGAGCTCCCGAAAAGAAGGCGTTCACGAACTATGGGTATGTTTAATTACTTAATTTAAAATATCTTGAATTAGTTAACAGTGTCAACTTGCGTACTTCATCCCTGGCTGTTGCTGGCTCTACCTTTAATTGTTGTAATTTTTATGGGCTAAATGTTTAACTAACAGCTGATAGTCCAAATATCTGTGGACACAGTGATAACACTGTTTCCAATTATCCATTGCATTTCTGTGTGCCAGCTGTATTATATAAAATTAACAAAAACAAATAGTCACAGACTACTCTGATAATCTGTTAAATTTTCTGTGTATTTCTCTAAGTTTACAAGCCATAATTTACTACCCATCCATACTACTACAACACTATCTTTTATAATACCTTTTAGAAAAGGATCATCTGCCTCACAGAAATGTTGTCTAACCAAATCATAATTCTCATGCAATGTAAATTACTTTCAGCTTCTCCACAAGAACATAGACAGTATAGAAAAGAAAGAGAACAAACCTATAGCTGGTGTAAGTCAAGGTGGTTCCCTGTTTCTCAAATGCAAGGACTTGAGGATATTCCAACTGGATATTGCTGGCACTACAGAGTTGAACCAAATGGCCCAGACTCTTGAGAACTTGTCTGGGTTACAAGACCCTGCACTGTTCTATCCATTCTTCTATAGACATATGCATCCAATTGTGGAGAATGGGTATACTTTATACAGGTAAAAATATTTATTTTAACTACTAAATTAAGGTAACTTTAATTCACATAAATAAGTAATATTACTAATGGTTTATTCTCAATAAAAATCACATGGTATTATCCTTGTCACAAGACTTGCATAGTACAGATGACAGCACATTAAACTACTACAATCTGTCAGATTTATTCATTAGATTTTTAAACTTTATAGCTAAAGCATTAAGGCTCAAGGTTGATTGGAAATATTTGACAATTTTGGGTAGCTTGATGCTTGACCTCCTGTTGTCTGTTTTCTCAACCAAATAGTTTGCGTGGCAGACGCTTCCAAAGTGGAAAAAAATTGTTCCCCACCCTCCTCTAACTTCTAAAATAATAAAATTAAAAATCTAAAAAAAAAACGTGATGTACATTACTATAAAAACTACCAAGGAAAATGATTTTGAACGAGATCTAGTAAGTATTTTTTTTTTAATACATCGTAAACCGCTTATTACCGCGTAATCTTTCATACAAATAACTTAAATCCTTTAATTTCACAAATCAATGGTCGCACTTGGCCGGTTTTTGAGTTTTTTCTCAGGCATAGGCGTATTTACAGAGTTAAAATGTATGAAGGAAGCATAGCTGCCTGCGCATCAACACTCCAGTGAGCGTCATGCCGTAAGTTGTTTAATTTAGATGATAATAAATAATAATATTTATTCATTTGTTAAAAAATAAACAGTGAAAAGTATGAATTAATACAGTTAATCTTAAATATAATTCTGTCTCTTATTTGCCTGAATTAGGAAAACCTGTGTTTCAAGTCATAAGAGCTGTAATAACAATTGAAAGTAATGTTAATAAATGGATCCATTAATCAAAATATTTAGAAACAAATTAAATTAGGTTAATAGTAATGTATTTAGATAGATATAATCACTTAAGTATAATTAATAATTTTCTGTATACAATATGTAAAGAAAAAAAACCCTGTCTGATCCATAAGGATAATAAAGGTTAGGTAAACACATGACCAAATATAATATAAAATTTTACGTAACTATCATAGTAACAATAGTAATGAGTTTAGAATTTTTTTTTCTGCGAATTAATGCTTCCTATCCTATCTCAGTTTCTCCCATGTTAAGGTGCTGTGCTCAGTAAAAATAGGCTTCAAAAAACAGTTTTTTAGCCAAATGTATACATTTCAGAGCAGCCAAAAATTTATATGTTAATCTTGATTATATGTAGCAGGAAACCATTGTTTTCAAAACACGTTTTGAATTAATTTTCTCGATAGAAAAAATCCTAAAGTAACCACTAAAATTGAATTTATAACCGTTGTAACTGTATTATTAATCATCAAATCTTGATAAAATTGAGAAGAGCGATGTAAAATATAATAGTAAATGAAACCATTGTTTTTGTTTATCAATTTAACTAAGATATTCTAAAATAAATAATGTATTTAATGATAAATAACGTGAACGAAACGTCGCTCCATCGCGGCGTCCATTGCCTTCTCTTTCACTTCTATGCTTAGCGACAGTGACCGCTGAGGCGCGCTGCTTGACGGACCTATGTCAGTTTTTGCTTTACCCCGCACAGAAAATAATTATATTTACGTGTCTGTTTGTTGATGAATAATCATATTTCGTTTTGTCCGGGTTCAAACCCCAGGTTTACATTATATGCTTTTTGTAGGTTTTAATTGAAATAAATGCTTTTTAATTTTCTGTTGTATTTTTGCCGATATTTTATTTGATTTTTTTCTGTAATTATTCTTTCTTTTTATTTTTTCGCGGCAAATTTTTCTTCACCTGTATGTGTTCGGGTTCAAACCCCAGCTTTACGTTGTATGCTTTTTGTTGGATTTCTTATTTGCAATAGTTTTTTTTTTAATTATTATTAATTTAGCCGATTTTCTGTATTTTTTGTAGTAATTGTTCCATCTTTTTAAATATATTCTTTTTGTAACAATTATAATGCAAACTAATATTTAAAATCAATTCGTTATAATTTTCTTTCTACAAATTTCTAGAAATTAATAATAAATAATAAGCCTTTATTTAACCATGAATTTCTTAGTTCATAATAATTATATTATGAACTAAGAAATTATCATTACTCTAAACAGCTATTTATAAATAGTAATTTCTAGAAATAATAGTATCATTTCTAGAAATTACTATTTATAAACAGCTGTTTAGAGTAACTGTTAAAAAAAAAATACATTTTTCGGATATTTAAAAAAAATAAAAGATTTTTTCTTCAAAACTGCAACTCTTATCGAAGTCGGGTTTGTACTAGTGCTTAGAATAAACTAACAGTTTCATGAAAAAAGGACATAACACAAAAAAATTAAGCAGAACGGACAAAGCGCATTATAAAAATAAAAAAGAAAACAAAAGTAATAATAAAAAAATGAAAATAAGTAAAATATATACATTTTCGAAAATCGCAAGGTAAAGTAAACGTATGTGGGATACGAACCTGGTGCTCGCCGCGGACGTCTATTGCGAACCGGGACTGTGACGAACAGAGCCAATCATGCTTCGCATTTGGGTTGTGAAATTACGCTTCTAAATGTAGATGGAATAGAGAATAGTTGGTATAGATTTAATAGAACGTGCGTATTTCTCGATGCACGACGCATCACGCATTGATGTACTCGCGCGGAGCACCCCGCTGTGGGCGGGGCTAGTCGTGTCCCACTTCGTCTGCTTCACCCCCTCAAATACCTAAAAGTTGTCTATTCACCGCGTCTTAAATCTTATGAATTTATATGTCTGTGTATTTTAACTGTCGCTTTTCCATTTCATCTATGTATGGACGACAGCAAGTCAAGCTACCCAAACTGTCAAATATTCACCATCAACCTTGAGCCTTAATGACTTATTGATAAAGTTGAAAATCTAATAAAGAACTCTGACAGATTATAGTAGCTTCATGCGCTGACATTTGTACTTTCAAATCACAGCAATGCAGAAGTAGTTTTCACTTCAAAATATATCATTTTATTTACTTTTGGTAAAAAGAAACTTGCAAGCTTACATAAACTTAGAACATATAAAACTCCTTTTTTTGGTAATAGTGTAAAAAGGTTCTTTTTAATACAGTTGCTCAAAAAGTGGTGTATTACAGGGACGTATAGCGTTCGGAAAGTGGGCTATTACACATTCGTGCTTTTTCTTTACCTTTTCCGAACTAGTGCGTTCTCTTTCCCAACTGTCAAAATATTGTCTATTAAAAATAAAAAAAAAAACCAACCATGAAGTTTTTACTTTAAAAAAATCATAGAAGTTTTTATGATTCATGCAAATAATTCTAAAAAGAAGCTACTAATTTGTTTCAATATCAGATTTAATGATATTAATTCAATAAGTTAGGTTAGGTTTTATTTAATTTCATCTCATTTCATTTTCATGTCATATCAATAAAAAAATTCTACTGAAGACTTGGCTGTATGGGCATAGTTCCCTTTGCCTAATCGAATGGGTGAAGAAAAAAAAAATCTCTGCTTATATTCTTTTACGGTTTGCGCCATTTTTCAAAAATTTTCTTTGCGAGTTTAGTTGTTTGTTGCACAAAATGAGTAATTTCGACGATATTTTATTTGAATTAACACCACCGGAACTCAGTATAATTGCACAAAATGCTTCGGAGAACATTTTACCGGAAAAGTCAAAAAGTCGCTACATATCTATATACAACGAATTTATTGCGTGGAGAGAAGAGAAAAAGGCAAATAGTTTTTCAGAAAATGTTATGTTGGCATATTTCTCCGAACTGTCAGCAAAATTAAAACCTTCTACATTATGGTCGAGGTTTTCGATGATAAAAAGTATGCTGAAAATAAGAAACAACGTGGATATAAGTCAATACCCAAAACTAAATGCATTCTTAAAACGACAATCAGACGGTTTTACAACTAAAAAGTCGAAAATATTAACATCGAATGAAGTGGAAAGGTTTTTAAACGAAGCTGCCGATGATCGTTATTTAGCCACAAAGGTAATTAATTAATAAGTACTTATATTTTTCTTTAGTATTCAGTTTACGAAATCGCAAAATACAGTCATTAAATTATTTAAAAAAATATTAATCAAATCCCTTTTTTTTGTAGGTTGCGCTGATTTTTGGCATTGTTGGTGCTTGCCGCAGAGAGGAGTTATCCAATATTACTTTAAAAGATATTGAAGCCCATGAAAAAATGCTACTAATCAAGATTCCGAATACAAAAAATAAGATACCGAGAAGCTTTGTTGTTGAAGGAGATTTTCTTAGAATAGTGCAAAAATATATGAATCAGCGGTCCCAAAAAGGAAAATCCGACCGTTTTTTCCAAAATTATCAAAAAGGAAAGTGTACATCTCAAGCAATCGGGATAAACAAATTTGGTAATATGCCAAAAGAAATAGCTACGTTTCTTGGTCTGCCGGATGCCGAGTATTATACTGGGCACAGCTTCAGGAGGACCTCTGCTACATTATTGACAGATTCATGAGTCAATTTGACGTCCTTAAAGCGACTAGGAGGTTGGAAGTCAGACAAAGTTGCAGAAGGCTATATTGCTGATTCATTACACAACAAACTAGAAACTGGGAAAAAATCACACAATCCATTAATTTAAAGTCCAGTCCGTCACCTTCACATGACAATAGTGAAGAGAAAGTTCGTCCATTTACCTTCGTTGATAATGATAAGTCATTAGATCCAATTCCATCAACTAGCAAACGCCATTGTATAACACCTTTGACAAATATACATGAACAATCATACGAAATTAATAATAGTTGTCTCAAACATTAAATATGCAACCTAAAACTTCCCCAGTTAGTATAGAAAATTGTACCAATTTCAATGTATATGTGAATTATAACTTTTCTAAGAAATAAATTATTAGTTAGTTGAGTTTATTGTGTTTTTATTATTTTAATAAATTGCTTAATTTTTTCGCAACTGTATTAAAAATAGTTGTTCAGTACACGTGCGGAACCGTCATTGCAACTTGTTCAGACTGTCAACCCTCACCTTCGGCTGCGCCTCGGCTCGGGTCGACATTTGTCGGAACTCGTTGTAATGACAGGCTTTCCGCATTTGTAATGAAATATACTATTTTTTTTTATCTACATTTTTACGAGGCTTCAGTACACGTGGAGTGACTATGCCAGCCTCATGGGGAACCTCCAATACTAATAGCAATCATCTTGCCTTCATTATTTCTCTCCACAAACGAAATACGGCCCTTGCCGCATATGAACATGGATTGCTCAATGCTATGTTCAGCAAACCATCCCACAGCGGCACCCCAGCCAAGAACCTATCCCGTAGAGTTGCATATTGACCACATTCCAGCAACACATGTATCAGGTCTTCCTTTGCACCACAATAAGTACACAAATCGGTTTGATTTACACGCATTAGTGAAAGGAACTTGTTTACTGGAACATGGCCAGATCTAATTCTAAACGCACAGACAAGAAGTTCCCTACAGAAGCCGATACTGCCAAACCACCAGCATAGGTGAGTCTTGGATTGTCCTGTACCAAATCCCTTTTGTCTTAGAGCACTTGTCAAAGTATTTTTTCCATTTCCCTATGCTATACTCTCTGTTGGTAGGTAATAGCTCGGAGGCATAAGGCAGGCACAAGACCTCCTGTTCCCCCCCAACTGCCTGTCTTGCTGCTAAGTGTAAAAAGGTGTTATCTGAACATTCCTAACAGACACTTCAGTTTTATTTATTTGTATAGCTAATTTTGAAATTGTTTTATTACAGTATAGAGGGTGAATTCACAAAAGTGTTAGCAACCGAGGAGTGGCGTGTTTCCCGCGTCAATCAAAACTATGCAGTGTGCTCAAGTTACGGGAAGGCTGTGGTAGTGCCTAAGTGTGTTGATGACGAGACCCTCGCCGCAGCAGCCACATTCAGACAGGGTGGGCGATTCCCTGTACTGTCTTATAGGCATAATAATGGAGTAAGAACGAATTTTCTTTGTAAGCAATTTAAAATAAGCTTGGTGTGATCTTATTATAATTAATAGAAACCTTGTCATTTTGAAGACGCGCCAGCATTGTGCAGCGCTGTGAATATTGTTACGAATGGACCTTATGTCAATGGCATAAGGTTCAATATCGCGTGACATGCAGTGTGTCACTTTTGAAGTCCTATTCCTCCAGATCTAGACATTTTCTAGGTACAATAATAAAACGCATTACTAGACTTAGGACGGCCTATCGAATGGTACAGGTCTCAACAGTTTTGTCAACAAAGTGTCGACATCGAAATTTCTAGAAACCCGTTTCCAGGAATTACCGTAGGTACTTCCGAGTGACCTCGAAGTTATGTGCTATTATTATTACGCCTAGAGGATTCTGGAATGTTCGATCAGCTGGCCTATATAAGCGCCGCGACGCCGACGCAGAGTCAGTCTACACTCGACTAGCGATACGAAAACAGCGACAGTAAAGAAGCGATCTTAAAGAAGACCTACTGCGACAATTATAACGAGAACTTCGAGTACTACGAGAAGTAACATCTGCAGTGTTATTGTGTGTTTACAACACCGACTTCGTGGACATAAGGGAAGACTTCGGTGCGACATCAGCTACGTTCTACTTGTCATTGCCTACATTCGACTGTACCTTCGTTGCCAATAAACTTCGTAACCCTTAACCGGCGTTTAAGTACCCCTAGCCCGTAACAACTGGTGTCAGAAGCGAAATGCCGATCACGCCAAGGGAAGACGAGAAAGTTCGCACGCGACGACAAGCAGCGATGGATTTGGCGCGTCAAGAGGAAGAATCGCTTAGTGTCCCTGCACCCGTAGTAGAAGCGGCCATCGTGACACCTATAAGTGCACCTACTACCACCACTATTCCTGGAAGCAGCGGATCCGATTTATCGGCGTTACTGGCTCATTTGACGGCACAAATAAAACTGAGCATAGTAGAATCCCAGGCAGAAACCCAGGCGCAAATAAAGCTGAGCATAGATAAAGCCCAGGCTGAAACCCAGGCAAAAATAGAAAGAACCCAGGCAGCAACCCAGTCACAGATAAAGGAATCCCAGCAACTGGTATTAGAATTAAATGAAAAATGGAAAAAAACCAAAGGAGAGGTCAACGAACTTAAAATAAAAACAGTTCAACAGGATGCCCGTATGGACCAGCAAGATACGCGCATAGATCAGCAAGACGCTCGTATAGACAAACATGATGCGCATTTCGAGAAACTGGATAATACCATCTTGGAGTGTGAGAAAGAAATACAGTTTCTCCATAAAACGGTGCAAAAAGGTGGTATTAAAGGTGTGGTATCGGTACCTAGTGCTTTGCCGACTTTCCAAGTACCTCATTTTGACGGAACAACGTCATGGGTGGCCTTCCGCCTTCAATTCGAAAAGGTCGCAAAAGGCAACAACTGGGACGACGATCAAGCGGTAACCGCTCTTACGCTTGCTCTGCGTGGTGATGCGGTACAAATTCTCGAAAATATTTCCGGCGATTGCAATACCCTAGCCTGTTTGCTAGAAGCGTTGGAGTCTAGATACGGGGAGAAACACCTCGAACATGTTTACAGGGCTCAACTCCGCGACCGCACACAGAAAAGCAGTGAGGGTTTGCAACAATGGGCATCGGAAATAGAACGTATTGTTCGGAGGGCGTATGCTTCAACGCCGGGAGCAATTGATGCTACTACGGTGCAAGCTTTTACTGATGGAATCCGAGATGCAGAAGTCAGGGCTGCAGTTCGTCTGGGTCACCATCAGACTCTGAAGGCAGCCTTGACACACGCTCTGGAGGTGGAAGCAGTACGCCAAGACGGCCGACAACAGCACCGCATTCGCGAGGTAATCCCAATAATAAAAACTCGGCAAGGACCAACCTGCTATGAGTGCGGCGAAAAGGGTCATATTCGGATCAATTGTCCCAGGAAGTCTAAGGGAAGAAGTACTTCTGGGACACAGGTGGAAGCCGAGGATTTAAACTAAGAACAGCCAGGGCTATGGGGCGAGTACTGGCTGGTCGACCTGAAGCCCCCATTATAACAGTATCACAAGTGGGCGATGGAAACAGTCTTATTATAGAAGGAGAACTGAATGGTAAGTCATGCAGTTTCACGTTGGATACTGGTGCATCAAGAACTATTGCACGACCGGAGCTATTTCCTCGGACCATAGCATGGAAAAGAGGGTTTTCACAATGCCGATTACAAACCGCCACCGGCCAACCAGTACTCGTCCTTGGTGAAACGAATGTGACCTTGAAAATGGGTGATAAGACATTTACGCACCCTGTTTTAGTAGCGAATATTACAGATGATTGCATAATAGGACTGGACTTTTTGAAGAAACAACAGTGCATCCTTAATGTAGCAAAAGGAGTATTGAGTTTCCCAGAACAAGAAGTATTTCTTCAAGGTGGAAAACAAGGGTCAGTGTACTGTTTAAGGAGAACGGTATTACCACCAAGATCAGAAACCTTAGTAGATATTAGACTATCACCAATAGGATGCCGTAAATGTTGCATTATAATTGAAGATTCTGGAGATCACCCAGACTGGATAACAGCAAGGACACTGATGATGATTTCCGATAAACCAAAAGTGCGCATTATCAACGTTAGTAACAAAGAAATAATTCTTGAAAAGAATTGCATCGTGGGTGTGTGCGACCATGTAGCATCGTTGAGAAAAACAGAGGCGCACGAAAAGGAACGTGATAAGCAGTGGCAGGAACATGTATCGACACTACTCGAAAATTGTAAGGGCAATTTAAACAAGTTCGAAAGTCACAAAGTTAAGCAACTGTTGTATAAATTTCATGACATCTTCTCTAAGACCGACAGTGACGTGGGAAGGACCGGGCTCGTCAAACACCATATAGATACGGGCGATACACAGCCGATAAGACAGAGACCACGTCGTATCCCCTTTGCAAGAGAACAGGAAGTGTCGAAAATGTTAAGAGATATGGAGAAAAATCGGATTATCGAAGCGTCTACCAGCCCTTGGTCATCTCCAGTTGTCCTAGTCAAGAAAAAGGATGGCAGTACAAGGTTTTGCGTTGACTACAGGATGTTGAATGATGCCACGAAAAGGACAGTTATCCCCTGCCACGTATAGATGACACTTTGGACTTGCTAAGTGGCATGAAATGGTTCTCCACAGTTGACCTTAAAAGTGGATACTGGCAGGTGGAAATCTGTCAGCAGGATAAAGAAAAGACCGCTTTCACCACTGGTCCTGGGAACGGTCTCTGGCAATTCAATGTCATGCCTTTTGGACTGTGCAATGCTCCAGCTACATTTGAGCGCCTAATGGAGCGCATCTTGGTGGGGTTGCTTGGTGATGCATGCCTGGTCTATTTGGATGACATCATCATTATGGGACGAAACTTCGCAGAGCACCTACGCAATTTGGAGAAAGTCTTTCAGAAACTGCGTGAAGCGAATTTAAAACTCAGTCCTAGTAAGTGTACACTATTCCAGAAAGAGGTTGGATACTTGGGACACATTATTTCGGCGCAAGGAATTCGAACAGACCCTGAAAAAATAAAAGCCGTGTCGAAGTGGCCTACGCCTCGTAATAAAACTGAGGTACGCTCTTTCTTGGGTCTGTGTGCATATTACCGTCGGTTTGTGAAGAACTTCTCCGAGTTAGCGAAGCCGTTGCATCGTTTAACAGAGGAAAAGTGTCAATTTGAATGGAACTCTGACTGCGAACAGGCATTTGCGCTACTGAAAACTCACTTGTGTGAGACTCCTGTATTAGGTTACCCTAGTCGGGAAGGTCGATTTTTGGTAGACACGGATGCCAGCAATGTTGGTATTGGAGGAGTTCTCTCTCAAACACAAGGAGATAGGCAGGTCGTGATTGCATATTTCAGCAAATGCCTTTCCAAGCCAGAAAGAAATTACTGTGTTACCCGCCGAGAACTTCTAGCCGTTGTTAAGACCTTACAACACTTCAAGAAATATTTGATTGGGAGACAGTTTACACTTCGTACCGATCACGCCGCCTTACAGTGGCTCCTCCAATTCAAAGACCCAGAAGGACAAGTAGCAAGGTGGATAGAGCAGCTGCAAGAATTTGACTTTGTCACTGAACATCGAAAAGGCAAGTCACACAATAATGCTGATGCTTTGTCTAGACGACCTTGCGAAGAATCTTGCCGACATTGTGCCAAACAGGAAAAGAAAGAGAACGTAAGGATTATCCAGGTGAACGCTTTGGACGAAGACTGGGACAATCAGTCATTGGAAGACGCACAAAAGGAAGACAGTGACCTGAAGACAGTAATCGAATGGAAGAAACGTGGCCAAAGGCCCACTTGGAGTGAGATATCAGCGCTCAGCCCAACAGCGAAAAGTTACTGGGCTCAATGGGACAGCCTGATAATTGATAATGGAGTTCTCAAGAGGAAATGGGAATCACCCAGTGGACAGGAGGTCACCTTACAGATAGTTGTCCCCTGTGATAAGGTCGCGTCAGTGCTACGACAGGTGCACGACGGAGTATCCGGAGGACATCTAGGAGTAAAGAAAACCCTGGAGAAGGTGAGAAAAAGATTCTATTGGGTGCATTCCCGTGAAGACGTTGAGGACTGGTGTAGAAAATGTGTAGCTTGCTCCTCAGTAAAGGGACCGCAAACGAGAGCCAGAGGTCGGCTGAAAGTGTACAATGTTGGTGCACCATGGGAAAGAGTTGCTGTCGATATAGCTGGGCCATTCCCTGTTACTGAAGAAGGGAATAGGTATATCATCGTCATGCAAGACTATTTCAGCAAATGGCCAGAAGCTTTTGCAGTACCTAACCAAGAAGCTCATACAGTCGCCAAAAAGCTAGTTCACGAGGTGTTCTGTCGATTTGGCATTCCTTTGGAGTTACACTCTGACCAGGGTAGAAACTTCGAGTCTTCACTATTTCAAGAGGTTTGCCAACTACTCGGGATACATAAGACTCGTACAACACCATATCACCCACAGTCAGATGGAATGGTCGAAAGATTCAATCAGACGTTGGAGAATCATTTGGCCAAAGTAGTGGAAGAACATCAAAGGGATTGGGACCAATACATTCCACTCTTCTTAATGTCATACCGCTCTGCAACACATGATAGCACAAATTGCACACCGGCAAAAGTCAACTTCGGCCGAGAAATTAGACTACCCATAGATGCACTAACCGGAACACCTCCCGATACTCCTATCCTAGCCGTCGACTATGTGGCCGACCTACGGCGTAAATTAGATGGAATACATGAGCTAGTGAGAGAGAATGGTCTGAAAACCAGTGAGAAAATGAAAATCCGATACGACCGCAAAGCTAACGTGCCCGGATTTGAAGAGGGAACTTGGTATGGTTACATAATCCCATAAGGAGAAAAGGAAAGAGTCCGAAATTTCAAGCCAAATGGGAGGGTCCGTACACGATAGTAACCAGAATAAACGATGTCACCTACCGGATTAAGAAAGGACCTAGAGGGAAGCTGAAAATCGTACACGTAGACCGCCTAGCTCGCTATTATGGATCAAATCATGCTCGGGACGAGCATGACTAAGAAGGGGGCAATGTTACGAATGGACCTTATGTCAATGGCATAAGGTTCAATATCGCGTGACATGCAGTGTGTCACTTTTGAAGTCCTATTCCTCCAGATCTAGACATTTTCTAGGTACAATAATAAAACGCATTACTAGACTTAGGACGGCCTATCGAATGGTACAGGTCTCAACAGTTTTGTCAACAAAGTGTCGACATCGAAATTTCTAGAAACCCGTTTCCAGGAATTACCGTAGGTACTTCCGAGTGACCTCGAAGTTATGTGCTATTATTATTACGCCTAGAGGATTCTGGAATGTTCGATCAGCTGGCCTATATAAGCGCCGCGACGCCGACGCAGAGTCAGTCTACACTCGACTAGCGATACGAAAACAGCGACAGTAAAGAAGCGATCTTAAAGAAGACCTACTGCGACAATTATAACGAGAACTTCGAGTACTACGAGAAGTAACATCTGCAGTGTTATTGTGTGTTTACAACACCGACTTCGTGGACATAAGGGAAGACTTCGGTGCGACATCAGCTACGTTCTACTTGTCATTGCCTACATTCGACTGTACCTTCGTTGCCAATAAACTTCGTAACCCTTAACCGGCGTTTAAGTACCCCTAGCCCGTAACAATATGATAAATGAGGCGCAAGAATTGCTCCTGTAGTTGTGCTTAAAGTCCCGACGGGCGTAACATGAGACTCGAAACGCAACACACCAATATAACTTTATTTGAAGCTAATTAATATCTGTCATCCCGGTCCAAATTTTCTGAGAATCATCATCATCATCTCAGCGTTAATACTAGTTGCATCTGAAGCTTTTCAGCTTTGGAGTCTGGGATCCGCTTTACCAGTCTAACTGTTGATTTTGGCTAAACTTTGTTATTTTCCGTTAAGCGACTGCCGTCTGACCTCCACAACCTGAATGCGATATCGAAGCATTGCAGTTAGATCAATTCTTGGACTTTTGAGGGCTCCAACAACCCGTAACGACTGCCATTAGAAGTTCGTATGGCGCCTCCGTGTGCAGCGGCCGCGTTCGCTACCGCTACGTCACGGAGGCTGCCACATTTTCTGAGAATGTCGATACATTCTACAAATTCCATATAATACCAAAACCATGTCTTTTTACCGCTGTAAAAAGACATGGTTTTGGCATTTACTTCATTTCTAATATTTCTTCAATCAGGCAGTTCTAATGCGAGCTGGGCAGCCTTTATATGGTCCAAAGCACCGGCGGTGTAGACCCGACGAGGCGATACTTAACGCGGTCGTTGCCGTCGGTACCAAAGGCATTATATACGACCTCCGGAGCTCTAACTTGATATCACAGCAACAGAATAAAGGTAATATTTCTGATATATAAAGGTATCTAATTTAACCTTAACTTAGCCAAACTCAAATTTACTTAGGTCATTTTTGCAACAAAAAAAAAATAACTAATTTTTTTTTGGCTGCATTAAAAAATTACCTATGTCATGCCATAAAATAAACAATGACAGGTACTGAAGTTCAAAATCTGAATTCGAAAAGCGGGTGCTACACAGTTGCGTTATAAAGGCTGCTCCCAAACACAAACAAATGATAAAAAAAAATATGAAGACTGGAAAGACTTTCTAGAATCTTCTAAGATGTTGTTCTTACTAAGATTTTTTTCTGTTTCTTTCAGGTGGTGGAACTGAAGTTAATTCGAACTACTCTCAGTGGAAAATATACAACAGATCTATGGATGAGGTGGACAACCTACAACCACTTTTAGATAGCTACTCTAAACTAATTGATGGTTAGTGGCTATTGAAGGATTTTACTACACATATCTACTTGTAATGTAATGACTGTTCTTAAATTGTACCTGTGTGTTTCCTGTAGGAACCCTAAACATAATAAGGGATTATTATTTCTGATCTCGTTTTGACTTTCGACTATGGTCTGTTTCAAATGTATCCTTACTTCATATTATAAATCGGAAAGTAAGTTTGTCAAATGTATCCTTACTTCATATTATAAATCGGAAAGTAAGTTTGTTTGTTCCGCTTTCATGCCGTAACTACTGAACAGATTGCTTTGAAATTTTGCAGACGTAAAGTTAGATATCTAAAAAGCGCGATATAAACGAACTGTACGCGGGCGAAGCCGCGGGCGGAAAGCTAGTGTAATAATAATGTAAACAAATCTTGTTCTGTCTATCTATTCTGAACAAATGCCGCCGTGGTACGTACGTAGAGTGAGCTTGAAGCCATCATTATTATCAACCTACGACGTTCTTACAGCTCGGACAAGGCCTCCTCTCTATGAGAGGGTCTGAGCCTTGAATCTTGTTACCTACTGTTAAAGTAGGTACTTTAAATGACGCAAAATGTTTATAATAAAAGATTCTTTCCATCTCAATTTTGATTGAATTACTGTCTTTCAAAATAAAAAAGTATCGATACTTTAGGAGTATTTGGTTAAATAATATCGATAAAAGATTTGAGTACTATCGAAATGAGTAGGTATCGATCACAGAAATCGTAATAACAAGTCAATAGAAGTGCTTTATACTGACTTTTAACACCAAAACGCTTGTCGCCGGTCGTTTTTTACCACCACATAAACAAACAATAAATACACTCGAACAATTACACAAGCATTTTGCATTATTGATACAAAATTAAACCTTCGAGCTATAACATAACGCAATATTTTCTAACAGCACATAATCGCAAAAGGCGGGGTTTTTTTATCCAATAATAAACGTGCGCGAAAAGCAGAGAAACATATCGCGCGCTCACTTTCACTGCGAAAAAGTGCAGTGGTCATAATGTTTATTTTTTATATCGATAATTTTCCGATGAGCGTTAATTAAAGTGTTTCATTCCTCAACGCACTTTAAGGTGATTTACACGAGGGAATGCAATACACAATTAAGTAGGTATAAGTTATATTTTTTTTATTAAAAAATCAATCAAAATCCAAGCATTTATTTCAAATAAAGAAATTCCTTCTTCCAGAAGCAGACATCCATTTATCTTTAATATCTAGATCTTTTGGAAACCTGTAATAATATCAATATCATTGGATTAAGTAAACAGATGCATAAATAATATAAAAACGTATCGATTCAATCCAACTTAATTCATTATCCTTACAATGTAATAATAATAATATGAATACTTAATTATTTTGACACGAAAAGTATTTGATAAATACTGAAAACATCAATTGTACAAGGATACCCAACGCAGACTAGTTTACCTACTGCCTACTAGGCCTACCTATGTAATGTACATACCCATGTAATAATAAGCATAATTCTTATTAAAATACAATCATCTCATATATATTTAACGTTAACTCATAATATTTCATTATTTCATTCCCATTTCGGTAAAGCTAATAAAAAGTAAACGTAATAAATAATCGATACAAAATAATAGTGACACATCACTACCTCATGCGGCATGTTCCTGGAATTTACTTAAAGGGCGATATTGTTAATTTCGTATGACTATAATTTCATTGCTGCTTTTAGCAGTTTTCATAGTAAACATGAACAAGCTAAGTATCAATGGAAATTGATGTGAAAAAAAATCGTTTTATATGATAATCGTAGTAGGGGTGGTGAAAATATTTAAATTGTCTATATTTATTAAAAACGACATTATTTCAAAAATTAAGTACTTACATATGAAATGTTATCCCTTTATTTGTATAGTTAGAAGTTTTGGAAGAGTTTCCGCAGTTGGATGCGCTGCAAATCACCATGTTTATCGGTCTGCGTCCCAAACAACACAAAAAACCGCAACAAACGCTCCACGCGCTCTTGTGTGTCACAACCCATATGCACGGCGACAAGGTCACGCGTCTTTGCCACTTCTATTGACTTGTTATTACGATTTCTGTGGTATCGATACTTTGATGGTATCCGAACATCCCTATTTGAGAGCAGTGGCGTTGAAATAACTGAAACTAATTAAGAGGGGACTCTAGTGGCGTTGTCTCCATACAAACTTATTCCGTTGTTTTCTTCGTGGATAAAGCTTTTAGAGCAATGATTATACGCGCCCCTATTATTTGATTTTTTCGAAAACTTAATTAAAATGAAAAATAACCCATTTTACTACGACTATTACACAAAAGTGATAAATTTTTGACAAAAAAAAAAATAATAGAGGCGTAGGTATACTCATCCTCTAAATTTTGATATAAAAATAAATGATATCTGTCGTGTTTTGAAAAAGAAAACAGCGGAATACGAAACATCTTTTGGTCATCGTTTTTGTAGGTAAAATCAGCCTGAGTTGCAACTGTCCCTTTCGCACTTTACGGGGAAAGGGTGAAAGCGGCGTGACGGCAATAGTTTCTTCAAATACCTATTCCTCAAATTCCTCGGCACTAGAGTCCACTATTAAAAGGCGTGATTCGTCGCGGTCATTACCATCGGGTCACCACTGTTCCCTTAAAACTACCTTCTTCTTCTTCTTCAGCCTATAGATGTCCACTGCTGGACAAAGGCCTCCCCCAAGGCTTTCCACGCCGACCGGTCTTGTGCTGTCCGCATCCATCGGCTTCCCGCGACCTTCACCAGGTCATCAATCCACCTTGTTGGGGGCCTCCCTACGCTGCGTCTTCCAGTACGTGGCCGCCACTAAAACACACCAACTACCTTAACGGAATGAATAGTTTTTGTTGGAATCCGTAGCATCTGATGGAATGATTACTCACTTCACCTAAGCTGTTACGATGAGATTTTTTAAAGAATAGGTTGGATTATCATATTTTCTAATTACAATTTCGTTTGATACTTAAATAATTGTCAAAATATTCATTTGTATTTAGGAAGGTCCCACCATTTTTATCAACAAATAACTTTTCAATTCATTGTCAAATGAAAATAATTTTATATCACCTTGAACATAAAGAGTATTCTCATCCTATTACCACACTAAATTGAACATGGAACATATCGACGCTGGAAAGCGATTTTGTCGTATCTGAAAAAAAGGCAATATTGTTTTAACACATAATTGAACTCTAAAAAAAGTTAAGATAAAGTCAACGTCGTATCATAAAAAAGAAACGTCGCAGGAATACGTTGATAAGACCGTCCGACGCAGTATTTTTTTCTGAATTCAAAATAAAACAAAATTGCCTTTTTTCGAGATACGACAAAATCGCTTTCCAGCGTCGATATGTAAATGGAACACGGTTTTCGGAAACATTACTTTCTTTTTCAGTTACTTTTGAAACAGACTATAAGATAAACTATGTCATTAAAATTTAGAAAAAAAATCATTCATTCCCTCCTTCCTTTTCCTGTAATAAAATCATTCCTCCTATCCTGTAAAAACAAATAAGCTAGCAAATATAGTACTATCAATGAAACATCTCAGCAAGAAACGATCTTGCTAGCTTACTTAGAGATCGTTTCATGCTCTTCTTTTTCTTCTTCAGCCTGTAGAGGTGCACTGCTGGACAAACTCCCTCAATGCAATGAAAACCGTGGGGGAGTTTGCCATAATCCCCACGCTTGGCAGGCGGGTTGGGGATTTTGATATTCCACAGAAGAAGCGTTGCTGTCCGCTTCTTTGGTGAGAGCTTTCCCTTTAGTCGCCTCTTACGACCCCTACGGAAGAATATGGGTTGATATTCTTCTAAGAACGGTACCACATGGAGTAACATTTTCTCGGTGGTAGGCCATAACATCGGCTGCCGGCAGAAGTTACCACACACCAGACAAAGTCTTGCCGCCAAGCGATTCGTCGTGTTCCGGTGATGTCTGGTGAAGCCGTACGGAGGACGGGTCTGAGCAGGTGTGTTGCTATGTGTGCCGGGTACGATGCGCCAAATGTTGTTGTGTCGGGAGTTTGGTCGTGGAGAGTCTCCAGATCAATCTCCCTCTAGCGCAGCATCGTTCGGTCGTGTCGGTCTTGGGTTTAACATTGCATTACCTCGCTCAACTGCCGTCATCCTTCCTATTCCTAATTTTTTTAAGTGAATAGGCTTAATAAACTAGTGCGCTTTACCATCAACGATTGCATCACTGCTTACCATCAGGCGGGATTGCAGTCAAGCACTAGTTTATAATTATTTAAAAAAAAAAGTTTCATACTCGGACTTATGATATTAAAATGTTTTTCAGCGTGTAACGACCGTGAGATATCGAGTGACAAGTGGATCTCGCGGCTAGAGTCGTGCGGATGGCCCGAGAGTGTCCGGAACGCGTTACATACTGCCTGCATCGTCGCACAGCATATACACCAGGTTGTTTATTAATTTATTATTATCCACTATCGACGCGCCCCTCCTTCGCACGGCTTACGACTTGACATACCATCGAGACTTCATAACATAAGTTTAATAGTGAGTTCATAAGTAAATTTATTCCGGAACGGAATGGTGAATACCATTCTTCAAATCTGTTTTCTGAACAAATGTAATATTTTATCTTCTGTCCTTTTGATAATGAAATAGAATGAACATGAGGAACACCGAACAGGGCGTAAAGTTCATTCATCCTCCATATAAAAGGGAGGATCCTCCGACCAGACAGACGGGTGTTATGTCTGGCGGGCACTTGCCCAACGGTTGATGATGAGAAGTTGTGTGTATGCTTATTGCACGGTAAACTCTGATTGCGAGATGTAGAATTCGGGTGACGTCAGTATGACGCGTTGTTTGCGTGTGTCGGTTGTAGATACAGCTACAATACTTAAATTTAATTTAATTTGTGAACATGGGCTTTGGTGCTATTATAATCAAACCGGAGTACCATCAACATATATTATTTCTCCAAGGGTCTGAAACCGTTTTCTCCCTTTTTCTCTCTTTCTATCGAACCAATCTGAACGTCCGACCCACCAATCGACAGATATTCGTCCCTGGTACCATGGAATACTATTTTATATAGTGCAAATTTTTCGCACGGGTCAGCTAGTCTCTCTTACAACGACTGAGCAATACGGAGCGAAATTTAAATTATCTGGCTAAACTTGACAGTGAAGCAAAACACAGTAACATGTTCGTTTTTTTTTTCAATGTTACGCTTCACTAGTGCTAGATCTCGATTTCGCCTAATGGTAAGCAGTGATGCAATCGTTGATAATTGCAATAGTTTATTAGGAGCCTAAATACCTCAGTGCCTAAAGACAAAAGTCTTTAACCAATGTGCGTTACCGGTGATGGCATATGGATCAGAAACTTGGTCCCTCACTATGTGTCTCATAAGAAAGCTCAAGATCGCACAGAGATGTATGGAGAGGGCTATGCTAGGTGTTTCTCTACGTGATCGAATTAGGAATGAGGAGATCACACATAGCCCAGCGGATTAGCTCTCTGAAGTGGCCGTGGGCGGGGCACATAGCTCGTAGAGCCGATGGCCGATGGGGCAGAAAGGCTCTTGAATGGCGAACAAGTACCGGCAAGCGCAGCGTCGGACGCCCACCGACTAGGTGGTCGGATGATCTGATCAAAATCGCAGGAAAGCGCTGGATGCAGGCCGCGTCCAACCGCTTTTTTTGGAAATCCTTGGGGGAGGCCTATGTCCAGCAGTGGACTTCATGTGGCTGAGATGATGATGATGATGATTATGAGCCTATTCAATCTAATCTCGATGACAAAGTAAAAAAAATAGTAAAAAGAAATGTAATCTGACGGAAAAACCGTAACAGGTGTTGTATAAACGTACTTTCCATATTATAATGATGATTATTTTTGATTCCAGAAAGCGGAACCAGTGCTAGTCCACGGCACGCGCGGTGACGATGCGACGTTAGTTGTGTGCTCTCTAGTCCAGATCATACTAAACCCTGACTGTAGAACTATAAGAGGGTAAGGCATATTTCCTTTACCATTACTGCCTCTTGTATCCCGGAGTTTCGCAGTCCTACTCCCCAAATACATATACATATTAGTAACTATTTGAGTATATGACTCCTCGCTTATCTATAGAGACCACAGGATACAGCAGATCGCTCCTGCATTAATTTAATCGCGTGGCGGTCGGGTAAAGTGGGTTATTCGATTGCCCCATTGGTCTCATGGTGGCAATCCTAACTGCTGAACGTGGCCCTGGGTCGGACAAAGCGTTGTTAGGTATTACATTGGGATTTTCTTAGTAATAGTTCGGTGTTTGGAAGTTGGTGGTTCGTTACCCCCGTGCCTCGAAAAGCACGTAAGAACTGGGTCTAGATCTTCCCCCATCATGTCGAATTGCCGTCCTATCGCACTTTGAGAATAAATGAACGGAGACAACATCAATGACGAGTATATTACACACCTTCGGTTTGCTGATGATATCGTAGTCGTGGCTGAAAACCTGAGTACAATACTCGAAGACCTCAGTAGAGCCTTCGAGCGATTCGGTCTTAAAATGAACATGAACAAGACCACTCCTATAGATGTGTACGTAATATGTATGACTTTTTTTTCTTTATATAAGTTATAAACTAGCGCTTGACCGCAATCCCGCCTGATGGTAAGCAGTGATGCGATCATTGATGGTAAAGCGCGCTAGTTTATTAAGAGCCTATTCACTCTAGCCTTGAAGACACTCAAATTGTAATGTGACGGAAACACCGTCGCTGGCAAATTGTTCCAGTCCCTCGAAGTACGCGGTATAAAAGACGAAGCGAAACGCTTCGTCCGGGTCGCAGTGGTGTCAACAACGTAAGGGAGGAAACTCGCCGTACGATGGGTCGTCCGACGGTGGAACGGAGATGGGGGAATTAAATCATGCAATTTCCTTGCACACTCACCAGAATGCAACCTATAGAAGACCGAAAGGCTGGCTACTCTACACCTGCGCTCCAGGCTTTGGAGACCGTTTCGAGTTTCGTGTTGAAATGAAATGAAATCGTTTATTATGCCAGTAGGATCACTGATCACTTTTACACGTCATATTTTTTAAACTAGCTGGAGCCGGCATTTCCTAACTGACTACCTCTGAGAAGAAAACTCAGCGATCATCGTCTTTTTTCAAGTCTAGACATTAAAAATTAAAATTTGTACAATAGCAATATGTGTTTGCTTTGTACCTACTTAAAAATCAGTTTAAGTGATTTAAGAAAAACAGTGATTAAAATGTCATAATTGTAGCATAATTACGCATATTGCTTAATGACATTGCTTAGCAGAGCGAGCAGCGCAATCCCAAGCTTTATTGTTTTCTAAATAATCTGAGATTTTATAATACCCCTTAAAACCCCTTAATACCCCTTTGCAAAGTTTGGTCTTAATACAGCTTTTAAATCTTTTAATGGGCAAGTTTCGAGTGTCCATGGGAAGCTTGTTGTAAAAGTGTATCCATAGACCCATGAATGAGTTGCCTACTCTGTGGAGACGAGTGTGATGTATAGCAAGATTGTGTTTGTTCCTGGTATTTATATTATGAATATCGCATGTTTTCTTACATTTCGGTAGGTATATTTTTATGTACCTACATAGGTACATAAGATTTTAAAAAATATATTGTGAAGTCAGAATGTTCACCTCTTTGAATTTTTCTCTAAGAGAATCTCTAGGACCAAGGTTGTAAATGGCTAGAACAACCCTTTTCTGTAAAACAAAGATGGTATTGATGTCCGCACAAGTACCCCAGAGAAGAATCCCATAAGTCATAAGACTATGAAAATAACTAAAATATATAATTCTGGCTGTATCTACATCAGTTAAATCTGTCTAATTTTCTTAACAGCGAAGGCGGCAGAACTGAGTCTACCCGACAGTTTCTCTATGTGAGGACCCCATTGTAACTTGGCGTCAATAGTTAATCTAAGAAAAACTGTCGACTCTACAGGGATCAACTCTACTCCATTCAGTTGAACATTGGTATTTAGCTGCCTGACATTTGGCGTAGAAAATTTGATGCGTTTAATATTATTTTTTCGTTTATTCGTTTAAAAGAAGGTTATTTACATTAAACTAATGGACAACTTTAGAAACTGCATTGCTAACTTCGTCAAAATTTACTAGCTAACGCTTGACTTTAAAAATAAGAGAAGTGTCATCCGCGAACAATACTATGTTCGCGGATGAGGTAGGTCATTAATATAAATTAAAAACAACAAAGACTTAGAATTGAGCCCTGCGGAACGCCCATGGTGACCGCAGATCCTGCAGATCTCTTGCCATTAACATCAACCCTCTGAATTAGATTATTCAGATAAGAAGTCAGAAGTTCGGGAGGTCTATCCCGTGTTGTACCCACTCCTATAAAGATTGTAGACTCTGTTCTTGAAGTTGTAGACAGTTACGTATACGGTAGACCTGAGATAAACTATGCAGTTAGGAAAGTCGTCGTTTCCAACTCGGCTGGGTAGCTTTCGGGAAGCTATGTAGAATTTTCTCGCCCGAAATACCGCAGTATCTCAAGACAAAATTCTTCGACCAGTGTGTGTTGCCAGTGATGACTTATGGAACTGAGACGTGGTCGCTAACAATGGGCCTTATAAGAAAGCTCAAGGTCACCCAAAGGACAATGGAGAGGGCTGTGCTTGGGGTTTTACTGCGTGGTCAACTCAGGAATGAGGAGATCCGCAGAAGAACGAGAATAACCGACATAGCCTGAAGAATTGTAACAATAAAGTGACAGTGGGCCGGACACATTGCCCGTAGGACCGATACCAGATGGGGCCAACGGGTTCTCGAGTGGCGACCACGCACCGGAAGACGCCCGACAAAGTGGACCGACGACCTGGTGAAGGTCGCGGGAAACCGCTGGATGCGGGAGGCGCAGAACCGGTCGACGTGGAGATCCTTGGGGGAAGGCATACGTCCAGTAGTGGACTTCTTTCGGCTGAAATGAATGGAGAGTGCATCTGTGTTTGTGCAATATAATATCTCCTGGCTAATCTCATCAACATTGGCCACCGTGATCGAAATCGGTCTCAAGGCTGTTGATAATATAATATAACATTATCACCAAAATAATATTATATTATCAACCTGTATGAGCTATCCATTATATCTTTGAAATTTCACCAACTAAATTAAATTAAACCTATTTTTTGATCCTCAGGCTCCAAGCTCTAATCGAGCGCGAGTGGATACAGGCCGGCCACCCGTGGTACTCGCGCCAGCGCGTGGGGCCCTACGCCCCCTCCACACCTCGCGCTGCCCCCACGTTCCTGCTGCTCCTGGACTGCATCAGGCAGTTCTTAGAGCAGTTCCCGTGCAGCTTCGAGTTCAGGCAGTCGTTTCTTATCACGCTCTTTGAACATTCTTATGCTAGTCAATTTGGTGAGTTATTGTGCTGCAAATAGTTTGTATATTGGCGAGACCGTTTCCAGGACACGTGATTCAACTGAATCTCCAATAGATATTCATTTAGCTCCTATGCTGAATTCATGCGAATTCGACTAACTTATCTCATTACCCGATTACTGCGGAAAGGATTGTTCCCTTGCCTCAGACCGAAGACGAATAAATGTGTAATAAATGCCTACAGACGTGACTTTACATAACTAATACATGTCCTCCGTTTCCAGGAACCTTCATGTGCGACAATGAACAAGAACGCGAGACCCGCGGCGTACACTCGCAGACCACAAGCCTCTGGTCGTGGCTCAACCAACCGGACGAGTTGCCACAGTATATCAACCCGTTATACGACCCCACGCCCAATGTTATATGGCCCTCCGTCGCACCAATGAGCTATGTCATATGGGAAGGTAAAAACGTATAATCATATTGTCTGTCGTGATCAGTCGTTTTACATATAAGTCGTTTGTTGAATATCTCCTCTCTGATTTTTGTGTTTATCGGGGGTGAACGCTGCCAAAAACTTAAAGAAAACGGAACGCGGCCATATTCGGACCGCGTCGTTCCGCCGACCGCCGAACGACGTGGCGAGCGCACTTACTTTTCAACTGGCAAGCTAGCGAGTCATGGCCACGATCTTTTAAAGGTCACAAAATTTAATTAGCCCCGGGGGGATTAGGCCTCAGAATTCAAAATTAAGAAAGTTAGGGAGTCTACCAGTTAATTGTCTCAACGTGCGTCTTCTCGTGATCTGGTCTGGTGGCCAAAGAACTACGCATCTGAAGGTTGGGGGTAAGTGGTTTGCCGCTTTTAGCACCTTAATCAGAGAGATATACTCCGTAGGTGTCATTCTATCACTTATTTATTTATAATTTCTAATATATCGCTATCCTAAATACAGTCCACTTGAATCTGTTTAAAATATTTCGTGGTAAGTACGTTGCCGCCGATATAGCTCTGCGAGTCGCTAAACTTAAGTGGCAGTGGGCAGGGCATATTGCTCGTAGAACCGATAGCCGATGGGGCAGTAAGGTTCTGGAGTGGCGGCCACGTACTGGAAGACGCAGCGTAGGGAGGCCCCTAACAAGGTGGACCGATGACCTGGTGAAGGTCGCGGGAAGCCGGTGGGTGCGGGCAGCACAAGACTGGTCGGCGTGGAAAGCCTTGGGGGAGGCCTTTGTCCAGCAGTGGACATCTATAGGCTGAAGAAGAAGTACGTTGCTGCCACATTGTTTTTATCATGTTCCCGGTATCTGACATTTAAACAATGTGACTAACGCGCCTGATGCTCATAGTCTATTCATTTTAACGGATAATGAAATATTTATTTGTATTTTCAATTATTAAAATCAGTCTTAAGTTTGCTAGAAATTGGAGAAATCGATGTCCCAACTTTATCTTCCTTTCTGATCTACCAAGATACAACAAACAGGCTTGTCATGATTTGAACAATAATGATTGGCAGGGCCTGAAAGTAACTGAAAACTGACCAGATTTTGTCCCATTAAACTTAGAACATATTTCTTAACAGTACTCCTTATTTCAGAGCTCTTCCTCCGCTGGCTGGTCGAACAACACACAGAGCAGCGTGAAGAACAATACGGGCTGATCCGTGCCCGCGAACAACAACTACGTGCGCATGCGCAGCAGCTGCGACGAGAATTGTTCGATATTGCGCAGGCGTACTACGGGCAGCGGGATGATAAGTAACACTAGCTAGTCACTGTAGTTAGCGTAGGTAGAGTTATGTTGCAGAAGGCCTAAGAGGCGTATTGTCAGTTGTAACATAGATGTTCTGATAGAACCTGGAAGCCAGCCCTCTTAACTAAAACGTTCAAATGTCCAATCTCATTACAGTGACATCTTGCCAAAAATGTACGAAAATTAGTGGATTTTTCTAACGGATTGAATTAAATTTTGAATGCGAACATTTTTCACATACGGGAGTTGCTTTGATAGTTAGCCAGAGTGGCATAATATTGTCCGTTGACTCACGGATTTGTATGTAAGAGTAATTACGAACTGTGACATATCACAGAAATATACTCTACGCTATCGGTAGTTACAAATGGACATAGATTATTTATGTGGCGCAATTATACAGATAGAATTCGATCTAACAATCAATGTTTGATAAAATCAGCAATGTTCGTTTTTGTAAATGGCGATCGGCTTTGTCTACAGGCGC